>JAJKFI010000055.1:4734992-4805671 GCA_029204185.1 Lerista edwardsae
TTATTATTATTATTATTATTATTATTATTATTATTATTATTATTATTGCATTGTCTGGTTAAGCTCTTGGAAATTTATCTCAGGCATGTCCTCTTTCTTATGAAGTTCCACCCAGTAAAGCATGGGAGCTGCATTCCTGTGCACTATAACTGTTGCAAGAATTCCAGGCAATTCTTCCATGAAAGCTATGACTGAGATCCACGTCAGATCAATGGACATTTATAATTGCAAGGATAACAAATGCACCTGTTCAAGAAGACTGCCATAGCATTTTCTAATGCTACTTGAATTCAGGATGGCTATAAATTAACTTTCTTTTATAAGAAAGCTCACATCAAAGCAGTGCAGCCAATTAAACTTTGGGCTTGCTGCTTATGTATTAAGGGCTGGCATTATCATGGTTTCAAATCAGTATTAGAGTGCAATCCTAACCTGGAATTACCCCAGCACAGTTTGGCCAGCACAAGGGCCACTGTAAAGCACGTTTGGACCACTCTCAGAGTCAGGGAGGATGGCACACATCTGTGTGTTGGCCTTTCTGACTCCGAGAGTGGTCCAAACATACTTTACGGTGTCCCTTGTGCCAGCCAGACTTCACTGGCTTAACTTGTGCCTGCCTAACTCCAGGTTAGGATTGCACTCTGAGGCATATTCATAAACTCCCACAAGTAAGCAGTCAAGATAGCCAGTGCAGTTAGTGTGTTGGATTCGAACTGGGAACCTCCTATCCCGACTCAGCCACGAAGCTTGTTAGGTGACGTTGGGCCAGTCACCACCTCTTACCCCAATGTAGTTCACAAGGTTGTTTTAAGGATCAAATGCAGGGGGAGAAAGCTTTGTACAGCAACTTGGAAGGAGGATGGGACAAAAATGGAGTAAAAAAATAAGATAGCCAACAATTGTCCCACTCTACTTAGGTTGTCCTGAAGTTTTGCTTGGGCCTTGTGGGAGTGAATAAGAGGAAATGAATCAATCCTGACAGAGACCTTTAGGCCAACTGATGCTTTGCCTAAAACTGGCAGTGTGCAGAATGGTGGTTTCTACCCCATTTGGTATCCAATACTTTTCTTTCATGTAGCTAATAGAGCTCTTCCCATCACTACTAGCTGAAACAGGCCCTGTTTATGTTTTTTTTAAAACCTTCTTCATCTATATTGAGCCTTCCTTCAGCTGATTAAAAGTGACATTTAAAATTTCCGATTCACTTTTTCACTGCCTCTGTTTATTGGCTTTTTGTTTCTCTTGATGTGGTTGAAGCTTCTGTTCTGTTCTATTCTCACACGTATTGCTGTTGGGTGTTACTGTACAAGCAAAGCGTTTCAAGGCAAAATGTTGTGAATTCCGAGAAGGAATTGTTATCAAGGGGCCTTAATCTTAAATGTCTGTAAAACTGGCCGGTCAAAGTCTAGTTAAGATGTTGAATGAGGCATCAAGTTTTCTGGTCAATACCTTTGTATTGCTTGGAGCTGGACAATGTTTATGACCTCTGTAAAGCCATTGTCCGGGGGACAGCCTAATTTAGGTGTGGATAACTTGTACAACAGGGACAGCTCAGTCCTTCCTAATCCCGCCTCCCCTGCTGATGCAGCCTTGCCACCAGAGCGCACACTGCGTTTTGTGGGGTGCAGCCCCGGTCCCCTGGGCTTAGGGACATTTATTCCCTTGTGCAGGGATAAGCCCTATTGCCCTGCTAGGTATATTTGGATCTGTGCCAGTGATTTTACTGGCTCAAGTCCAAGTGGGCGCGGGAAGGTGAATTGGGACCAGAAAGGAGATAAAGATATTGGTGGCACTACCACTGCTGCTGATGCTGCCCCCTTCCCAGCCTTGACCCACCTCCTCTCCATCCCAGTCTCTGTCCCATCCCTCCCCACCTCCTGCTTCCTGATGGTGCCCCACACTGACTTTCCTTCACTGGGGGTCACTGGCGTATCGCTGGCACACATTGATTGCCCAGCCATGCTAAATTTCTTGTCACCATTTGTGACAGTCATAAAGGACCTTGTATTGCTGGAACATCCATTCTAGCAGCGCAAGGCCCCCATAGGATTGGGCCAGAAGAGAAACTCGGTGAACAAGTGTTCTATGCATTGGGTGTAATTTGTGTATATGGGACTGTATTATTGGATCATTTAAGCCTATTGTCAGTAGCTCCCTGGAATCCCAGATAAGAAGTCTTTCCAGTCCTACTGTCTGACATCTTTTTATCTGAGATGTTGGGTATTGAGCTTGTGGGACTTTCCGCATGCAAAGTGTATACCAGTGAATGATGTCGTTTTATCAACATAGTGGAGGCCAAGCCATAGTGACGGAACATATTGACGTTGCAGAGGATATTGACACATTGAAAAAGTGCATCTTTTGTTTGTGGTGAACAAGTCAGATGACCAGTATGCCACAAGCAGGAAGCCATGACAGGTCAAGCAGATGTGGCCTCTAGAAGCAAGGCAGCTGTGGCACGGTTTGAAAACAGATATGCTGCAAAATGTGGGAAAGGAGTTCATAATCGTATATCTCCAGATAGCTGGGGCTGTTGCAAGGTGTGACTGACACTGCAGAGGAGATGTTTGCACTAGTCTTGTAGGGGAAAAAAACCTTTCTCAAAAAGCAACAGAAAATCAGTATTCTTTTTAGACTGAAATACTACCTGCCACAAGTGAGTAAAGGGAGGGGTGGAAGGGGGACAGGGGACGGGCAGAATGGGTCGGGGCTGGGGGGGGCGGATCAGGTCTAGGAAGGGGTGGATTTGGCTGGAATGGTCCCACTGAATCCTAACCCTCTTCCTGGGTCTGATATGCTATCACAGGTCAAAGCAGACTTGCGCCAGCGATATCTCTGGTGCAGATCCAAGTTGAGGCTTACCCCAGGAGAAGGAAACAAATGTTCCCTTACCCCAAGGAAACCTCCTGAGGCTGAAACTGTCCTGTGGGAGTCAGTGGACGCTGTGTTGATGCCGCAGGTACGGATCCTTGTTGCATTGTTGCGCAAGGAGTTAGGTAGGGCTGTAAATGAGGCAATCCTTTGTTTGGACCAACTGGTATTTATAATGCTAGAAGCATTATTATTATTATTATTATTATTATTATTTATTAATAATTATTAATTATTATTATTATTAATAATAATAAGCATGCTTCCAGGTCCCAAGGGATGCTCCCCAGGCTGAATGTTCAGGACAGTGGATTATAGGGTTCTGGTAGCCCATCCATTTTAGCAGGAGAACTTCCCAATGGGCTGCCTCCTTCATCCGTTTCTTAATTTACATTACATTCTGAGCCGTCAGGATCTATTATGTTATCAACTTATACAAATACTGTAAACAAATATTGTAAAACAGCTCAGCTTTGTAGCACTTGTGTGGCTACACCTATTTGTGCATTCATATGCACAGGCAACGTTTCCTAGAAAGTAGATCAACATGGAAACATGAATTAATCTTGGACAGAATGCAAAGCCCTGGGAATGGAAATCCTGCGTACTAAGTCCCTTAACCTCATCAGGGGGTGCTCTCTATTCCCCATCTGTTTATTTCTTGCTTTTTGTAATTTGTTTCCATCTAAAAGGGGCAAGTAAGTTGTGCTCTCATAATGAACTGGATAAACAATTCCCCAAACAGATTAAAACTAACTGTAACTTGTAAAGGGCGGGGGGGGGGGGATGTAGTAATTATATTTTATTAGCTCGCAAAACACCATTTTTTGCTTTCAAAGGATAATTCTGTGTAAATCATCTTAATTAGAAGTGTCAGACAAACCTGTGAAGATCATAGTTAGCAACTAATTTCCTATGTCCTGGTTATAATTTAAACCGCATGGATTGCTCACCGTGTGGCAATATGCTGGCCATGAAATAATGTGGGGAGTGTCGGCTGAGGTTATTACTATGTAAATGTGTGATCATTTCAGACCGCTGCTGACTTGCTTAGTGATTAAAGAGAATTCTGAGGTCTCCAAAGATTGTGCTCTTTGCAAGGGCCTGGAGCAGAAAACTTTAAAAGGTGCCGAAAAGTGTTTGAACTTTAAAGGTCGTGACTCCCCTTTTACCATTTTTAATTTGCCAGCACTGTTTATGGGAAGGAAGGTTTCTCTTTGCTTATGGCTTCTTACTCTTCGAGTGCTGGTGACTTTTAATAGAGCTGCTGTCCAAAGAGACAGGCGAGACAGCATATTACTGCTTCACACAATACTAATTCCTATCAGAGGTATACAGTCCTCTGTGAATTCACAAGTAGGATGTCCGACTTGACTCTGGTTCCAGAAAAGGAAGGCTGAGATGGAGACATTCAGAGAGTGCATTAGGACAGGAATGAAATGTTCTATCACTGTGCTAGCTTTCGTGGTTTTATTTTGAAGCATACTGTGGATCATCAGAGAACAGGAGTTGAATGGACCTTCGTTCTAGTCTCCTAAGGGCCCAATCCTATCCAATTTTCCAGCCCTGATGCAGCATCCCAAAGGTGTGTGTGCTGCATTCTATGGTGATGGGGAAGTCTTGGAGGCCTCCTCAAAATAAGGGAACATTTGTTCCCTTACCTTGTTGCTGCATCGGTGCTGGAAAGTTGGATAGGATTGGGCCCTAAGATGTTTTGAATGCTCCTAAGCCAAATCCACCAGATTCCACATTCTTGTACTCTAAATTAATTATTCTGGAATAAGCACAATGAATGTGCTTATATTCCATGGTGACTAAAAGTAGAAATCAAAGGACGTTAAAATAATTATGAAAGGAAGAATTGATTAAGCATATGGAGAAGACTTGGGTAAGAGATTAGTGCCCAAGGAAAGTATGGGGCCCCCATTATTTTTTCAAAAAATTTTTTTAGAAAGGATTGGCTGAAAAAAGTGGGGAAATAGTACTAAATACACACTTGTGTACACACAGAACTTCCCTCTCGGTAAGGACTATTTGCTCTCTTCCTTCTTGGTAATGCATCAATGTCCAGCTGTTAGTCAGTCATCCCAAACAGCTGCACTCCTTGGACCAGAGTTGCCTTGGCTATTACGGGAAGAGAGATGACTTTTATCTCTTCCTGTTTGGAGGGACTGCGACTGTAACAAAGACACCTCGTGCTTTTACGGAAGGGGTAGGGGTGGCATGGGAATATTGCAAGCCCCAGGAGCCAACACCTTCCATGCAACCCTCTTCGTTTTGTTTTGCAACACCCAGCCATCTGCCAACGCAAGGCAGATTAAAGCCAGCCAAATTCAATTTCTCCTCACTGCTGCCACAGCTCGACATCTGGGGCTAAAGTGTCCCCGACAAAGCGAACATGACAGCCACATTGCTTTTTTGTCACATTCAGTCGCATGTTGATCTTCTAAAAGTCTCATAAAAATTTATTGATGTCTCCCATATTGCTGTGATTGGGAAGAAAGGAGCGTGTGTGTGTGTGTGCGCGCGCATGTGTGAGTGTGTATGTGTGTGTATTAATGCTTCTGGAATAGATCTGATTTGATATGTCTTGTTCCATTGTCAGCATCTGTTTAGCAAGGCTTTTTAATACTTTCTGGCTGCCGATCAGTCATCCCTAGCTTGGGATGCCGACTTGCATACAAATTTTATTATTAAGTACAATTCCTGCTCTCCCCATCATCCTCCCCCCTCCCTAACTACCCTCCCCACCACCCACCCATCCATCATACCCCCCCAAAGATATGGAGGGGGACCTCCAGCTGCGGGAGCCCTGCAGGCGCAAGGCATCAGCCTGGATAACATATTTCAGAGCCCCATTTTTGCCTGTTGCAGGTGCTTTGTATCAGTAAATCGAATCATGGGGAAATCATTTATTTCCTAATGCTGTTTGTGGTGTGTTAGCGGGAGAATTTACATGAGAGAGATTACTTTAATAACCAAAAAAATTACAGTGTGGGGTCTCCCCGCCCCATCGCCTTTGATATGTAATTGTTTCAAATTTAACCTGTCTGGAGTGAGGGTGAAAGGCATTATTAAATCTGAAGCATCTTGCTCCAGGGAAGGCGGGAAGGGGGAAACTCACCCTGGTGTGAACCTCCTTCCAGCCATTAAATAGAAATGGAGTGAAATTAACAAATCAACCAACCAAAAACGAAGGAATGCCTGCAGCCAGGATAAAGGCCTATCTAATTTTAGCGATTTTCTCTTTCTTCCCCTTCTTTTCTCCTGGCCCAAGCCTGGATGGTATTGAATGTTTGTCATTCCTACTAGATTCTGAATACATCGATTCTATCAAAGGGCTCTGTTCATACCAGACAAAGGGCCCAATCCTAACCAACCATCCAGCACCGATGCCGCTGCACTGCAGCCCGAAGTAAGGGAGCAAACAATCCCTTACCTTGAGGAGGCCTCCGTGACTACCCCACCACCACCACCACCACCACAGGATGCAGCATGCACCATGTTGGCACGGCTGCATCAGTGCAGGAAAGTTGGATAGGATTGAGTCCCAAGAGTCTCAAGAGAAATGTAATGTATTTAAAACATAGCTCTACTTTCATCAAGTAGTAGAGGGGCTATGACTGAGAGGGGCTATGATAGGCTCATAAAGTAATAAGGCAGCGCATGTGAAGAACAGCACCATGATAGGGAGAGAGGAGTGCGGTTGATGCCAGTCACAGCAGCGCGTTACAGGGCAGTCACTTTGCAACACAGTTTCTGCTTAAAAGAGCGGTGAGTGCTTGTACAATTATTGAGTAGCATCTGTGCTCCACAAACCCTACCTGCAGGTGGTAAGACGTTGCTAGAGGCCATTTATCCTCTGCTAACTTGGCAAGAGGTACTTTTTCAAATGGTGTTCCTCTTATATTTACCAGGGGGAGAGTAATTGTCCCTCTTCATCCCTACACTGTGTCTTTTCTAGTGGCTGTTGCTGGTGGGGTTCTGCCTTTTTTAGATTGTGCATGGAAATGATGAGGTTGTAGGAATCTGAACCTTTGAAGAGAGGGCTTTCCCAAACCAGAAGTTTCAGAAGAAACCTTGGAAGGGTTCTTTGCTCACATTTGTTACGGTACTGATATTCTTCTTTTCTCTCTTGGCAGTAAAAACTCTATATTGAAGGATGTCATGGCCCCAGGCACTCCCAAGGTAAGTGAGTAAATTCAGACACAAATGGTTACTGTTTGTATATTGCCATTATCTTCATTGTCCCTACAAACATGCTCCTCCTTGTCACAATTTGCTTTCTCCTTTGCCATTGTTGTATCGGTTTGTGGCATCAAAGTGCTGTCCCTGTGCCTTACACAAAGACCATGCCATTTCTTGCATAGTCACTTAAGTACGTATTCCTGCATCTGCGATCATAGTGGGGCTGCTTTGGAGCTACTGAAAACTATTTGAGCATTCTAAAATAGTCTCAAATTTTATCAACAATGATTCTTAAATCCCCATGGTCAAAGTATAAAGTAACCTCTGACTCTCATTTTGAGTGTTACGAAACCAGGGAGAATATTCTTCTTCGGTTAGATGCCAGGGGACACCTGCCGCAAATCTGCCTGCCTGCTCTCCAATTCTCATTCACTGGGCGTTAAGGATGCATCTTGCTCCCATCCAACATTGCTATTCTAAGGCAGTGGTTCTCAAACCTTTTAGCACCAGGACCCACTTTTTAGAATGACTATCTGTCCGGGACCCACTGGAAATAATGTCATGGCCGGAAGGGCCATCGTCATGGCACCGGAGCCTGCTGCTTTCCTGAGAATGCAGCAATAAATTGGGTTATTTCTCAGCCATTCTCCAATGGCAAAGTGAATCAGAAAGGAAAAAAAAGCCGGTTTACAACTTGGCACAAGCAAATAATCACACAGCTTTCCCCCTGTCCAGTGTCCCATCTTCCCATGTTTTCAATGACAGCTGCCCTAGGTGCTATGCGATCCACCTGAAATTGGCTTGTGACCCACCTAGTGGGTCCCAGCCCGCAATTTGAGAATCACTGTTCTAAGGAATCCGGGAGCTGGCACAGCTCCTCAGTGAATGCATACTTTGTGTTAAATACAGGGCTGCCATATAATGAATGGCTGAAGTGGCCCCCAGGACTAGGACAGAAGCCCAGTCAGCCATGACTTGTGGCTGTCATTGGCTTCTGGCAGTGTGTGCGCTCGTCCCTCCACTGTGCTGCGTTTGCGATGCTTTGACAGCTCAAGAGCTGTTATTTCTGATCCCAGAAACAAACACACGCAACAGAAGCAGACGCTTCTGCATCAGCAGGCAGGGCAGGGGGAAAACACATCAATTGTGCTTGAACATCAAGAATCATCCCCGTGCCTCACTAGAGAGGATAAAAAGGCATGAAAACCACTCTTGTCTTACCCGTTGCATTTGTGCTCCTTGCTGGGTACAGATAACTGGTCTGTTCCGAACACCAAGCCTGAGGAGGAGTTCAATAGGCAGATTAGCTGTTTGGAGGTAAATATAGTGAGTTAGAGACAGTCACCAGATAACCAAGAAAGGCCTTTTCTCCCCGCAGGAATGGGCCTTTGAAGCTTCAAACAACAAAGAATCCCATTTGCTTTGAGTGAGGGGATTAAGGCAGGATAGTTGAGGGGTCCTGTGTAACTAAGATCACTCATCTGCTGTCACCACATGGATTTTCCCCTCCTCCCGCTTCCATATGGGTTAAAAAGAGGGATCTTTTTAATTCTTTTTTCAGCCACTTGATCTCAGAATTGTTATTCTCAAGTGGCATTTGCTTGAAGAACAGGCTTGGGTGTAGCAAAAGTTGCTGTGCTTCTCATTTTACTTAGTAGTTCGACCAAGAATTTGGCAGCCAATTGTTGGCAGAAGAGGAGCAGAGGCAGAGCCAAGCTGCTAGTTTTCAGGGCTTACCTTCTAGAAAAGGAGATACTGGGGTTCCAGGCAATCTAGGAACAGTTTGGTGTGTGATGTGGAGGGAAGCCCTCCACTCTAATTCCTGGTGTACTAGAATACATTGTAGTGCTCAGTGGTAAGAGAAGTGCTATCTGCACCTGCTCAAAAGGCCCTTTCACCATTTCTTTCTTAATACTATATATTCTAGAGAAAGGTCTTAGCATTGGGATCAGATGCAGAGGCGGATCTACAGGGAGGGCAAAGCTCTAAGTGTTGCAAGAAGCCTTACCCTGTCATGTAAATCCCTCCTCTCCCTTGCTGCTGTAGCCAGTAAGCAACGCCAAGATGTTGCTGTTCCCTGTGAGGATTGGCTAAAACGGTGCAGGAGAGGAGTGATTTTCACTGCGAGGTAAGGCTTCTTCTCTGGTGAGCTCTGACACAAATGGGCAGCCCAATCCTAAACTGTGCTGGAAGAGGCAGGCCAATTGGCCTGCCTTTTATCCAGAGCAGGGTTGGAGATGGTTGTGGTGCAACTCGGAGTAAGAGGATATTTATTCCCTTACTCTGAGTAATTCCCCAGCCATCTGACTGGGGCTATTTGGATCTGCCCCTGCAAAATCACTGGCGCATATCCAAGCAGCTGGCTGGGGTGGGGTGTCAGGACATGGCCTAGGTTGCCCACCCTCCTCCAGGCCTGGCCCTCCCTCTGGCATGGCTGCATCAGTGCTGGAAGGTTAGATAGGGTGGGGCCCTTAGTTTTCAAATCTGGGATTTGTTTCCTTTTTATCAGTGCCTGGAATAGATGTAGTGGCAGTATACATGTAGAGAAAAAGAAGGGGAGAGAGGGAAGGGATGACAGGAAGCTGTGATGACGGGTGTTCTGGGGGGGGCTGGGGGGTCCTACAGTACCCCTCGCCCCTGCCCCCACCCCCACGGCTCCTTCAATAGTTGGAGGAATGTCACAACGCTGCAGTTTTGCAGTGGCACATCATTCTTCCATGTATCAGAGGGGTGGAGCGCCAGGAAGCCAACTGGCTTCCAGGTGCTCCCCCCCTCTGATACATGGGGGAATGGGGCTCTCTCTCTCTCTCTCTCTCTCTCTCTCTCTCTGTGTGTGTGTGTGTGTGTGTGTGTGTGTGTGTGTCATGTCGCTTCCACCAAGCCCATTGCACTCTTTGCCCCCCTGATCCACTATTGTATGTTGCTCAGAAATGTTCCCAGTCATTGGAAGTGCATTCTACACTGTTGTGGTTTCTGAGTTGAGAGGTTTACAGATGTTCAAGACTTTCCTTTGCAACATGAGGTGAGTGGCATAGAGTTCAATGGAGCCTTCTTCATTCTTTAGACATCGAGTGTACACATCAAGTGTACATAGGAGTGTACCAGATAAGGGAATATTTGTTTCCTTGTCCTGGGGGAAGCCTCAATGGGTCTCCGTTGATCTGCACCAGCAAGAATTCTAGTATTAGCTCTGATGCATGGAAAAGGGATGTGGTGGCACTGCAGGTTAAACCGCTGCTGCTGAGCTTGCTGACTGGAAGGTTGGCAGTTCAAGACCACCGACAGACTGAGCACCCGTCGCTTGTCCCAGCTCCTGCCAACCTAGCAGTTCGAAAGCACGTAAAAATGTGAGTAAATAAATAGGTACCACTTCAGTGGGAAGGTCACAGCGTTCTGTGCACCTCGGCATATAGTCATGCCAGCCACATGACCACAGAAACTTTTCCTCGGATAAACACCGGCTCTGCGGCTTAGCAATGGAGATGAGCACCGCCCCCTACAATCGGCTTTGACTAGACCATTCAGTCTTGGGGGAACCTTTACCTTTTTATGGAAAAGGGAGCTGACTTTTCCATAAACAACTTGAACAACATCTTACCAGTTCCATGCTGTGTCATAATAAAACCTCTAGGTCTCAGAACACTTATAGCCCAATCCTATGCGTGTTTACTCAGAAGTAGGTTCCAATATGGTTAATGGGGCTTTCTCCCAGGAAAATGAGCATAGGACTGCAGCCTCAGTCTCGTTGGCCAGTTTTGAGTTAAGGAAATCTATTTTTTTGTTATATAAATCAGTTTTCTTTTTCTGGTTATTTGGCGTGATAGAACACAGGTATTTCAGTGCAATTTGTTTCATTACATTCTGCATTAAATTACACATCTAATGGTGCTGTTATTCCTATAACCCAAGATTTTAACACATTTGTTCACTATTGGTGCCTCATGCGCACACACACAAAACCCCCGAGGGTGGCACTTGGGGCGACCTGCCCCCATCTCCTGCTAGCTATGCCACCGCCAACTTACCAACACTAGGGCTCTCATGGTAGCCACTGTTGCACAACCACTGCCATCCAGCCTCCACTATTCACCATTTGCTGCAGTGGCCAGGCTGTGCTCTGTGACCATTATCATTATGAAAACTGCACTGCTCTGTACTTTTTAATCTCCTATTATCACAGAAGAGCAAAAGGGCTTCACACAACTATGAGTTCATTCTCCATCCCACTGCATGTAAAATACTTGTAATCAATTCATACAATGTGATGGTATGGTGATAGTGGTGTGTTTGGGTGTCGGTGTGGTTGTGTGATTTTAAACTCTAGGCACCTCTCTGATTATTTCAGCCTCTTCCCTTCCAGTTTATTTTCTGTCCTTTTCTCATGTATGTGTACCTTCCAGTAAAAGTACCTGCATTAATGTCAAAATTGCCAGCTTTCTACCCACAAAGAACTGCCTCTTATTGCACTGGATCCGTTTCCATTACAAGTCATTAGAATCAACCCAGCAACTGGATTTGGAAAGTGTTCCAAATTATCCTGTAGTGATTCTTATATTATTGAGAGATGTTCACTGCAGATGGACCCGAGTGGGCAGCATGACACTTCAGGTCATTTATCCCTCCGTGCTCAGAACCTCTTTTTCCTTTCCTTTGATATCAAGTCATCCTAAGGTATAGTGATCAACCTAGACTAGCAGATAGGTTCCAGAGCCCCAGGTACTGCTTTTCCTTTGGGCTTCTTCAGCAGGACCCAGAGAGCTGTGCTTTAAGCAGAGATAGGGAATTAAACAGAGATAGCCATGAAGTTTTCAAGCACTATCCCGCCCCGCCCCAGCCCTGCTCTTAGTGCTGTCCCTGGTGCTGAACTGCTGCTGCTGGTAACATCTCACAGCGTCTTGTTTGCTGAACTCTTAAGGAGAAGTCTATTAAGGAGACAGCTACATGGACCAGGGTCTTCCAGCTTTTTTATAGGTGAGAATTTTTTTTTGTATTAAGGAAATCATTTCACTGGGTAGTAAAACAGCTTATTTAATATCAAGGAAGGGATTCTGTATTCACGTTGCACTGGGCGATTAAACTTTCTCAGACTTGGAAATTGCAAACTATCTTAGTTCTCCAATAGTCTCTGCTTGTTGATGCACCCACAAGGACATACTGTTGCTCGGAATCATCGGCACAGAACAGTAAAATCTTTCCAGGACTGTGTCCCTTTATCTCTCTGAAAGAGGAAATGAAGTCACTCATCTGTCCTGCTTCCAACTGTAGCAATTTCAACCCATACTTTGGTGGGATTTCCCCACCAAGGCATTCCTTTCATTGTAGAGCATCATCATTTTCTGTAGTGATACTTGTATTTTTAGGAAGGAAAGTAGGGCAGAAATTAGCTGTGAAAGGGGTGGGTCTCTCCACCTAATGTATTCTTGCTTGTTGTCCAGCTGCAATAAGGGGTTAATCTCTCTCTCTCTCTCTCTCTCTCTCTCTCTCTCCCCGCCATTGGCACTTTTTGGCATGAATTTTGGCACTGCATTGTTGTTTCTGGTGGTTTACCTAAGCCCTCCAAGGAGAAGGAGCTTGGCAAGGATGTTTTCCAGATACCTCACTGCAGACAGAATGCTCTCTTCTGAATGTTACCCAGGGATTGAGCCAGGGAAGGCATTATATATGTCGACCTCTGGGTCTGTGCTCATGGATCCTTAGTCACAGCTCCGCCATGTACTTCTGTGTTGACCTTGGGGAAATCTCATAACACCTCAGGGCTTAATCTCTAAAAGGTGATAGACAAGAAAAGATTAATAATTAAATCTGATCATTGTGGCTGCAGGGGAGGGGGGGGACCAGAGAACCGTCCGTGTGTGGTTGAAATATGTCAGCACTTTGGGCAGATATTCACGTGGGAGAAGGGAATGGAAAGAAGCTGAGGCAGATGCAATTAAGTTTGGAAACATCTGCTAAGCTTCTGATCCTGAATACACTTTATTGGAAATAGGTGCTATGGAAGTGAATGAGTTTTACTTCCAAGTCAATGCCTTTCTTTCTTTTTCTTCCTTTCAACAAATTTCCAAGTTATCATCCACCCTGAAAAAGTGCATGATAAGTAAAGTAGTGAAGGCTCTTTGGTTGTGTCATGATGTAGCCCGAAAGATGTGACCATGTGACTTCATTGCCTATAGCCATGTGGAAAATAACACAACACCTTCCTCGAGGTTCAGGAGTATTCAGGACAGCAGAGAGCACAGTGATGTGCGGCCCTTATCTGGCAATATGTCAGCCTGATCAAGTCTTTTCCTTCCCCATTCCTTGGAGGTTTAGAGTGCAGGGCACTGGCCTCCAGTATGGCACAAATGGTAAGACTGCCAGAAGGCACAACCCTGGAGTTTGCATTCTGTCTTCAGTGTTGCTATATTGAATGCTCCTGCAACCTCCTGAATTAGGGCCACAAACAAACCATTGGGCATTTGTGAGTTTGCTGAGCCTAGGAAAGTGTCAGAGCATAAAATACGCTGGTGTTCATGCCTTGGAATGCCGATAGCTCCGGTGCTGCTATAAAGCACTGCGAAGGCTGGTATCACTCATTGCATTCGGGTTACAGTTCCCAAGTGATAACAGCTATTAGCAACACTTTGACTGCTTCCCCACCGTGCAGGGGAGGGCAGGAGACAGAAAACATGTCAAGCAATCACCTCCATGTTAAGTGATAAGTACCTATTTAGATGGCAGAGTTAAAGTCCAACGCATCAGGCAGGAAACACTTTGTGGAGGAGAGAAGGGAAAGGCCAGAGCGAGATGTAAAAAGCAGGGTTAGGGTATTTGTTGTGCTGACAGCAGCTGTGATTGATTGTTTAAGAGAAATAAACTGCCTGTGTTTTCAGGGCTATCAAAAAGCAGGAGCCCAGCACTTAATAGTCTCAAATGGGCGGCCTTGAAAGGAAACAGAGTGTTGCTGCTGCCGGCTCACCGCTTTCCAGCGCTGACATCTGACCTGTGTCCTAGACAGGGAGGAGGTAGTTAGGGTTGGAAAGGGAGGCAGGAAGCATGTGCTGCAATTTTGATACATTTTCTTGGGCTTGGGGGCTGCACCCAGATCATAGCTTCCCCTTTTGCTCCCTCCTACTCTTGTCCCTAGGGCCAGCATGGTACACTTAGCATACGTTTGCCTTTCTCAGCCGTGTCTCTCTGCGCGTACTCATTTATTTTGTCCACGCCAGAGGCAGATCTAAGGGAGGGCAACGCTCTAAGTTTTGCAAGAAGCCTTACCTTGCAGTGGAAATCACTCCATTTTAGCCAATCCTCACAGGGAAAAGCAACATCGTGGCGTTGCTTATTGGCTACAGCAGCAAGCGGGAGGAGGGATTTACATGACAGGGTAAGGCTTCTTGCAACACTTAGAGCTTTGCCCTCCCTGTAGATCCGCCTCTGGTCCACGCACAGTGGACTGTATGAAGGCCATCGTTCACCTGGCACACAACGTAGTGCATAGACATAGCCGTTCCAGAAGACTCATTCAATATGAGTCATACCTGCATGCTTGACTGGAATTCTGCCAGTTCACACAAATCTGCAGATGGTCCAGCTCTCACACAAAGTTCATGTAGGGGCATTCAGGAGCCTCAGCTTCTACCCCCCATACTGAACCAGTACACCATCCAAGTGTGGGGAGAGGAGATTGGGAGAAAGATTGGGAAGAGTCCATGTAGTCTCACTGTTCCTGCCATGGGTCCCTGTGACTGAGCAGAGGGAAGGGGGTTGACAAGTATCCATTGTCCCACTCCTTCCTGACTCCCCATCCAGTTCAAGCAAAACTTCAGGGGGATCCTCCACTGTACTGTGGGAAAAAATACCCCCTTATCCTGAGTAGACCTCCAGCCTGTTCCTAATGCGTGCTGGACACAGCGGAGGTCATGCAGCCCCACTGTGCCAACGCTTCTTAGGATTGTGCTGCCCGGTTTCTGTTTGAGGATGTGCAGCCTTTCCTGACAAGATACACAGGAGGAAGAATCCACCACTTCCCTGTGCAGTTCTGTCCCAAGGTTTACTTGCCTTCCTTGCTGACCAAACTAATTTTGAATGTTTTAGCTCCCAGGCACACAGTACTGTATGCTCCGCTGTCTTTCCGGTAGATCTCTATGGTAGACCATGGTTTCTTCCCACTTCAGAACTGAGTTTTCTTTCTTAGCTTGTTCTTCAAAGCGGAATTTGTCAAGTTGGAAAGCATGAGAACAGAAGCTGGAAGGGAAGATGATGGCTCCTATGCGCTGCGTAGAGAATATGGTTGCATGGAAAGGCACAAGGGAGGGAAGCGAGAGCGAGAACAAGGCTGGGACAAGATTGATGGCCTCGTTGCCATTAAGAAAAAAATTAGCCGGTGGCGGCTATCATATTAAAGGGTGAAGAAGCCGTGAATTATTTTCTTAAAGATCTTATCGCTTACAATGATAATTTTACCTTCCAAAAGGCCACTTTTAATGAGGCGAGCCAGGCAAAAAGTCATGATTTAATGCCAGATTTTTTTTTCCAAACACATTTTACTGCTTTTTTGTCCATGTTTAAAAAGCACCAGTGACCTTTTTTTATTTAGCTTGCCCCAGGTGTAATGCTCAGGCTGATCCTCTTAGGGTTTATAACCTCGACAGAGAGTGTCTGTACCCAATGGAGGGATGATTTAAGGGGGAAGGCCTGGAAATATAAGGCCTCTCTGGAGCTCGTTCAAGTTCCTGGCTCGGCATTTCAGCGGTGAAGTGGTGGTTTGCCATGGTGTGGAAGTGAGGAAAGGAGCTCTGACTGGGAAAAAAATTGATCAGATTTTGGGTTTCTGTTACAGGTTAATGCTTAGGAAGGACAAGGAAGGTGGACTTCAGAGTCCCACTTCCGCATGAAACACATCTTGTGTCCTTCAAATTACAGAATGTGTTGTTACCTCACAGTTCCATAGCTACGAAGTTCCATAGCACCAAAAGCAGGGCAGTGTCTAGATGATCTTCAGTGGAGCCCTGTTGTCTGCAGATCATGAACATTTGATTTCTAAGCCTTTGTAACTGGCATATGTAGCTCAGGACCCTTCTGGGGGCATGTCAGGCCTGGAACAGGAGTTCCAGATATGGCAGATGCCAGTACCCCCAAGATCTGCCTCAATCTGCCCTGATTTCCTGAACCTCCACTGACAGATTTGCACTGCGCTGCTGGCAGTTTGCATCCTTCCAGCCCTTGCACTGGTGGCGGTGTTGCACAGGCTGGCAGAGCAGCAGCCGCAATGGCGGACCTCACGGCACACCAGCTTAATGGATAGGATTAGGATAGGATTGGGCTGTCAGACTTGCTTAGTTTCTTCAAGGTTACTCGATCATGTGCCTTCAGACTATGTTCTGGGACCCACCCCTCCTCCCTCTGTCAGTATTCTTTCCTCTCTCTGTTCTTCACTTCCCCTCTTGTATCTCCTTCTCTTACTCCACAAGATGGTTGTGGTATCCTCATCAGTGTGACCCACCTTATATCAAATCAGAGTCCCATTGCAAGCACCAACTCTTCCATTGACGGCCAAACACCCACACTGGGGAATTTGCATGACTGAGGGCCCAATCCTGTACAACTTTCTAGTGCTGATTCAGCTGCCCTGCAGCCTCTAGGTATGCTCCCTTACCTTGAGGAGGCCTCTGTGACTGTTCCCTTACCATAGGAGGCAGCATGTACTCCATTGGCATGGCTGCATCCGTGCTGGAAAGTTGGATAAAATTGGGCTCATTTAAAGTTGACAAGGGACAGGGTGGCACTGCGGGTTAAACCGCTGTTGCTGAACTTGCTGACCGAAAGGTTGGCAGTTTGAGACCACGTGACGGAGTGAGCTCCCGTCACTTGTCCCGGTGCCTGCCAACCTAGCACTTTGAAAGCATGTAAAAATGCGAGTAGATAAATAGGTACCACTTCGGTGGGAAGGTAACGGCGTTCCGTGCACCTTGGCATATAGTCATGCTGGCCACATGACCACGGAAACTTGTCCTCAGACAAACATGGCTCTTTGGCTTAGAAACAGGGATGAGCACCACCCCCTACAGTCGGTCATGACTAGACCATTCAGTCGTGGGGAAACCTTTACCTTAAAATTGACACGGTTTCCGATTCTAAAGTTGCTGCCACTGCTTGACACTTTCTTAAATGGAGAATGGTCAGTCCACCTTGGTGAAATGAAAAATACAAATGAAGTGCGCTTCAGTGCTAGAGTGCGGGGGCTTGGCTCCCCAACACTGTGTTTAGCATGCTGCGGAGGTATTTAGAATGGAACTCCTTGCTACAATTTTAAGAGACAGTTTATTCATCTAAACGGCAAGCGTATGTAGAAGAGGGTCTGAGATTGACATCTTTGGGATTAGTTTAGCCCTGCATTTTTTCCAGAGGTCGTTGTCATGGTGCTCAGGAGGTTTGTAGAATAAATGGGGCCAGTGTACTTCTCAGGACCACATGCTAAAAACTAATACATAACGTTTAATTTACTGTCTCCGTAGCTAGTCCAGCCATTTTTCAGATAATAATATTGGATTAGAGCTACTTGCAGATGGGGAGTGGGTGGTGTGGGGGCCTGATAGAGGCTAAGAGGGTTTGGTGCTGTGGTTCTTCGAGGCAGAGTCAAGGGCTTTTGTATTTATATTTCTTCACTAAAGTAAATTGAAAAGTGAAGTATCTTTAACGCCTGCCATTGGCTTGTTCCCTCTATCCTGAAAGGAGGAAAGGATGTGTTTTGTAACCTTCATTCAAAATCCTATTCTGTTTTATTATGCTATCTATGAGCCAATTCAGCCATTGGTTTTTACACTAATATTTTGCAATTTTTCTCATTTTTGCATTATGGTGGATTTGCCTGAAAACTCTCTCTTTCTAGGGTTATAGAAGTCCCAAACTGGCTCCCAAACTAGCTATTTTGGATTTTTCCTCATGAAGTTGATTGGCCACTCTTTGCATCTCAAAGGGCTGGTCGTGTTTTCAGACATCACAGACTCAGCTTGGACTAACTTTTTCTGTCTATGTTGCCTATTTTCAGTTAGGGCCCAATCTTCTCCAACTTTCCAGCACCGATGCAGCCTCAGTGCAGCCCCAAGGAAAGGAACAAACATTTCTGCACGTTGATGAGTCCTCTGTGACCATTTCCTCACCACAGGGGGCAGCACATGCCCCATTGGCACAGCTGCATCAGTGCTGGAAAGTTGGATAGGATTGGGACCGAAACCCAACTGCAAGGTTGGCCCTGTGTTTAGTAAGGGGAAATGTGTGCCATTTGTTTTATTACACATCAGAACACCCTAATTTATTACACTCTAACTTATTACACATCTAGAAACACCCTAGAGTTGACAAATTTCCCAACGGATAAAAGGAGCCATTGTACATTGGCATACAGATTTATGTCAATTTAAAATTGTTCACTATTTAGCATGGAACCTGAGCTTATTTTATTTACAAAGGTTAGCATACAGCAACTGCTAGAGCTATTACTACAAAAGTGCCAATGGTATGCTTGCTGATTGACAAAATGAAGACATAGCGTAGTCCCTTGTTGTTGTTGTTGTTCAGTCGCTAAGTCGTGTCTGACTCTTTGCGACCCCATGGACCACAGCACGCCAGGCCTCCCTGTCCTCCACTAGCTTCTGGAGTTCACCCAATTTCATGTTCGTCGCTTCGGTGACACTATCTAACCATCTCATCCTCTGCCGCCCCCTTCTTTTGCCTTCAATCTTTCCCAGCATGAGGGTCTTTTCTAAAGAGTCCTCTCTTCTCATGAGGTGGCCAAAGTATTGGAGCTTCAGCTTCAGGATTTGTCCTTCCAGGGAGCAATTAGGCTTGACTTCCTGTAGGATGGACCGATTGGACCTGGTTGCAGTCCAGGGGACTTTCAAGAGTCTTCTCCAGCACCATAATTCGAAAGCATCTATTCTTCGGCGCTCTGCCTTTCTTATGGTCCAGCTCTCACAGCCATACATAGCTACTGGGAAAACCATAGCTTTCACTATGCGAACCTTTGTTGGCAGGGTGATGTCTCGGCTTTTTATTAAGTTGTCTAAGTTCGCTATAGCTTTCCTCCCAAGAAGTAAACGTCTTTTAATTTCATGGCTGCAGTCACCATCTGCGGTGATCTTGGAGCCCAGGAAAATAAAGTTGGTCACTGCTTCCATTTCTTCCCCTTCTATTTGCCAGGAAGTGATGGGAGTGGTGGCCATGATCTTAGTTTTTTTAATGTTGAGCTTCAAGCCAATTTTGGCACTTTCCTCTTTCACCCTCAGCAGAAGGTTCTTTAGGTCTTCCTCACTTTCTGCCATTAGAGTGGTATCGTCGGCATATCTGAGGTTGTTGATATTTCTCCCAGCAATCTTGATTCCAGCTTGTGAATCATCCAGCCCTGCCTTCCTCATGATGTACTCTGCATATAAGTTAAATAAGCAGGGTGACAGTATACAGCCTTGTCGTACTCCTTTCCCAATTTGAAACCAGTCGGTTGTTCCATGTCCAGTTCTAACTGTTGCTTCCTGGCCCACATACAGGTTTCTCAGAAGACAGATAAGGTGGTCTGGTACTCCCATCTCTTCAAGAACTTGCCACAGTTTGTTGTGATCCACACAATCAAAGGCTTTAGCATAGTCAATGAAGCAGAGGTAGAAGCGTAGTCCCTACACAGAGAGTATCTACAGAGTTTACAACTTAGAGGAAAGAAAGGGATAGTGAATAATCAGGTGGCTGTGGAGGAGTGAGTATTATGAGGCTAGACTGGTTTATGACAAGGTTTTGCTAAAGGAAGTGGTCTTGACCAAATTGCTTTGAGATTTAGCTTGATGAATAGGAAGGAAGAATGTATTGACTCTGTTTAATTTACCATACTGTTCTTAATTTTTTTAATCATTCATGATTCTATGATCATATTTTTCCAGCAACAAATACTTACTGATGGTGATGTTGCTTTCAGTGCTTATATTCCTTTTTTACAATTTCTTATTGTACTCTTTTTCTTCCGTGAAATTTGGTTACTATTTCTCCTTAGACCTTAGTGATAACATTACACTCTTACTGAATGAACCCAGAGGCGTCGTGAGGGTATGGCACCCCAGGGCACAAGCCCTGGGGCGCCGTTGGCATGGCGCCCCACCCCCGCCCGCAAATTTGCAGGCCCTCGCGCCCCTAGACGCCTTGGCGGCATCCGGGGCTGCTGCTGGGACACTTTAAGCGCTCCAGCGGCAGCGGGGCGGGGGGAGAAAGCCGCTGCCGCGTGCCCCGAGCCAGGACGCGCTCCGGCGGCTTTCTCTCCCCCCCTGCCGCTGGGGCGCTAAAAGCGTCCCAGCGGCACGGGGAAGGAAGCCGCCGCCGCGCACCCCGAGCCGGGACGCGCGCCGCCGGCTTTCTCTCCCCCCCGCCCCGCCGCTGGGGCACTAAAAGCATCCCAGCAGCGGCGCGGGGAAGGAAGCCGCCGCCGTGCGCCCCGAGCTGGGACACGCAGCGGCGGCTTTCTCTCCCCCCGCCCCGCCACTGGGGCACTTAAAGCGTCCGAGCAGCGGCGCGGGGAAGGAAGCCGCCCCCGCGCGCCCCGAGCCAAGACGCACAGCGGCGGCTTTCTCCCCCCCCGCTGCTGAGCCCGCCAAACGTCATGACATCACGTGACATCATGACGTCGCGTGCCCTGGGCGCGGTTGCGCCCAGGTACGCGCCTGAATGAACCTTCTTTAAATATTGTCAAAGCTTTCTTGTCATTTCCCATAAAACGTTGTTGTGCATGGAATTTATACCTTTCTGCCAGTACTTTGAAGTCTGCAAGGTAGTGATAACCTTCACAGATACAAGAATGCTGCTTGCCATTTTGTCTTCATAGTCCACTATTAAAAAAATATGTTATTTGGGGTATTTCAGAGTATTAAAGAGGAACCCTGTAATCAGGATATTGTTTATTAATGTGCCTGCATGTGTAATTACTGAGAAAATCTGTTCAATTGAATTGCACTTTAGCTCACCTAGTACTTCTGTCCACTGCTTATGCATCAGCAATGTGATGTTTGAAGTCTTGAGTCTCAACATTTTTTGAGAGATTTTCATATGGAAGGCGGTTGGTTAGATTTTGTCTGTATTGGTCATCTGCTTGAACTTTTGGCTAGTATTTCTGCAGCTAATAACCTGCTGATAAAATAATCTGTGTTTGACAAAGGCAGGTTTTTAGCATCAGATTCTTGTGAAGTTTCATATGATCAAGGGGAGCCCAATCCTATACTGCCTGACCTCCCAGGACCATAGCGGTAGCCTGGCAGCTTCTGCTGCATCCAATGGCACCCAGGTAGCCATGGGAGCCTCCGCGGGGAAAGGGCGCAGGGCGGCTGATGGGTCTGTTTGCTTCTGCACCAGCTATTTAGCTGGCGTAGAAGCAAGGGCCTCCAAGTAAGGCCACATGGCCTTACTATACCCAGAGGTGGGGAACTAGTGGTGAGAGTCACCGCTGATCCCATCCCTCCCTCCCGCCCCGGAATGCTGAATTGCTGGCGAGCAGCAAACCCACGGCTCATTAGCTACCGGTGCTCCCTCTGGGGCTTCACACAGCCGGTGTTACCATGGTGCAGCTCCAGTGCCTCGGTACTGGCTTACCAAAGGCATTGGAGGTGCTTTATGATTCCATTTGCAACAGAAACACAGGCTGTAGGAGCGAACTGCCCACATTGGGCTTCTTAGAATCGGGCCCTTAACCAACAGATTTCTGACAGCACCTTTCTGGTCAAGGTGTAGAGGTAAAGTAATACATGCTTCCATAACCTCAGATTGCTAGATACATCAGATTGCTCTTATATGCAATCTTCAAAGATTGCTTTGAAGTTTCAGATCTGTGTATTTATGCAATTTCTCAGTAGCAAATTAAGGGATGTATGGGAGAACATTATTTTATATGGTGCCTTTCACCTATCCAACCATTCAAGTTGCTGTTCTTTCTCTTTTTTTAATTACCCCCTCATCTTATTTTTGCCCATTGTAGCATTCTTGCCCAGTTAGCTGAAGTTGCTTGGCACCTGATATTCTTTAACTTCTATCTCAGGACAGCTGGTGCTGTTCTTCAAAGAAGCATACCCAAATGGTGTGTTTATAAAGTCAAATAGAAGCAATCAAGAGAAGGCACTGAAGAATAAGGGAGGGACTCGGGAACATTTTGTAGATGTGTAGTGTATATAGTCCTGTCTGTAGAAACAGTTTGCAGGCTGCCAGTGTGGCACAAGAATGATATACCCTTCTCTCACTTGTTGGTGCAATGGACTTGGCAGTGTGTTGTGTGTGTGTGTGTGTGTGTGTGTGTGAGAGAGAGAGAGAGAAAGAGAGAGGGAGGGAGGTTGGCTCTCTAAATTGCACCTTGTATCATTTTCTCAAGCCTTCTCAAGAGCTAGCAGAGCATGTGCCCACCTAACCGAGAAGCTGCCCCTCTCTATAGCTGGTTGTTGGTATTAATGCTTTCTTGGTGAGTGCTTATTGCCATTACACATCATACCTCCTGCTAGGTTTCTTCTTGAGAATAAGAAACACTTTGCATTGTTAACTGCCTCTCCCTTTCCCCTCTTCTCCTACAGTCAATTTTGTTGTCAGCTTCAATCAAGCGGGAAGGAGACTCTCCAACAGCATCACCTCACTCTTCAGATGATATCCATCACTCAGACAGATACCAGGTGAGAGAGCTATCCGGAGGATTCTGCTGATGACTAAAAGCCAGGACCTATAGCGTAGCACTCCCAGTTCTTTTAGTGACACTATCCAAGTCCTTAACTTCTTCAGTCTCCTCTGTAATTCATGGGATTTCAACATCCCTTTTGTTTAATATGTGTGCCCCTGTATCTCAGGAACTTTGATTAGAAAGTACCATAGTGTATATATGTTAATGTTTATAGGTTGCCAGTGCCGTTAACAGGATTACACCCAATGCAGCTGTATGGTTCCTGATGTTTCTTTGATGTTCCAAATGTATTTTCATGACATTTGAAAATACAGCAGATATTTTTTTTCATAATGGACACATCCCCGTGTGGCCTTTTTGATTGTAAAAGATCAAAGTACTTTATTATTGACGTAAGTGTCAATTGTAATTATCATTTTGCAAGTAGAAAGAAACAAATCTGGAAAAAAACAACCAGCAAACTGCCCCAGTTAGCCAGAAAAACAGTAGTTTCACCTGTGGGACTCCATTCTGAAAGCAGTATATTTTACAACATTTCAAAGCACACTGAATTAGTAAGGGTAAAGGATTCTGAGGGGGCACTGTTAGTCAGTATCTGTTAAGGTGTGGAAACACTTCACAGTACAAGGGCTCTTTGCTGTTCACTGTACAAAACCAATGCAGTTTCATTCTCTTTCATTCCATTCAGTGGGTGCAAAATTGGATTTTCCTTTGCTTTAAAAATAATGGGGAGCTGTCCTGACATCCCTGAGCCATGCGGGCTGTACTGTGCATGGCTATGCTAATGAACTACAAATGCAAATAGTCTCTGGGTAGAACGTACCTTCTTGGACGGTATGACTAAGAGCGCAATCCTATCTCTCCCCTTGTGTCGACGCTATGTCATAGCGTCACCACAAGGGGCGGAGCACCGGCACGCAGATGCCGATCAGCACCCCTGCATCGGCACTCCAGCTCTGAAGCGTCGGCTTCAGAACGCCGACGGAGAGCCTCCTTTGCACCAACCAAAGCCGGTCAGCGCAAGGGGGGCTCCATCCCATATCAGGACAGGGATTGGTGGGAGGGAGGCAGGCAGGACATGAGCGGGACGTGGGCGGGCTTGGGAAGTGGCCATACAGCCATATCCTAAGCCTGGCCGCAACGTGCGCGGCCCTGATTCGGGCCACGCGGTCTCCTCGGATCTGCGCCTGCTCTTTAGCGGGCGCAGATCCAAGGAGCACATAGGGGAGGCTGGAGCCTCCACTACGGTAAGGGAGCGAACGTTCCCTTGCCGTGGTGGTGGGGCTCCAGCCTCTCCTATGCAGTTTTGGATATGGCGCTGCCAAGTCGGCCTCACCATTCCAGCGCTGCATAGGATTGTACCCTTAAGACTGCACTTATTTGTACAGTACAGATGGTAAATCAGATCTCAGATATACAAACTGCCCACATTCTCCATTTCTCGATAGCTAATGCTCATACAAATGAGTTGGGACCATTATCAATGTTGTCATTATTGTTATTATTGTCATAATATGTGTTTCATGACAGCTCATTAGTTCTTAACGCAGTGGCACAATGAATATCATTTAGCAGGGGGAGAGTAATTGTCCCTCTTCACCCCAGCACTGTGACTTTCTAGTGGCTGTTGCTGGTGGTGGTTGCATTTTTTAGATTGTGAGCCCTTTTGGGACAGGGAGCCATTTAACTTTATTATTATTTGCCTGTAAACCGCTTTGGGAACTTCATGTTGAGAAGCGGTATATAAATACTTTTTGATTAATTGATAGATTGATATTGGTCATTTGTACATTTACCTGCTATGCATCCAATCACACATGCTACTGGGAAGCTATTGGCTATTTCATGATGAAAATTTTTCCACATCCCAGTCACATGTGGGGAAGCCGCTTGGAGGATGGTTGTAAAACTCATCTTAAGGGGCCCTTTTTGTTAATTATCTTTGTAAGGGAGACTTGCCTGGTGCCCATTCCTATGTTTTTAGCATCAGCAGGCAAATATCTTTTTATATTCCCAAGCTTTGTAAAACCCCATCTGAACTGGTGCTATCCTGTCATTGCAATGCTTATATTGGTCCTGTTTTTAAAATATGTTTTCTTATTTTGATATGTTGTATTTATTAGTTGTTCATTATTGTTAGTCATCTTAGGACAGTGGTATTCAAAGCGGTGGGTCGTGATCCACCATTGAATGTGTTAAAGGACCATTCCCCCTTAAGGGGAGTAGCCCAGGACTGCCATCGCCACAGCAATCGTGGCACTGTGGGGACCCAGAGGCATGGAAAAGTAACTGGGGGGTTCATGAAGCCATCTGGTGGGTCCCATAGGCTCGCAGCCCTCTGCGTAACCCTTCCCTTTGATGCAGTGAGCTCCGTTTTGCATTCGGAGCTCACCTCTAGTTTGCAGTTGGAGCTCCAATCCAGTGCATCCATGGGACCATCTTCCCATATTTTCAATGTTGGCTGCCCTAGGTGCTACGCGACCAGTGGTGTCATTCAAATGATTTAAGAACAGGAACTCACTTTTGATTGGCACTTGTTGGGAACCTGGAACCAGCCACGGAGCCCGTTAGGATCCGGAACGCCTGTTCTGGTCCGTTCCCCCTGAATGACATCACTGTACGCGACCCACCTGAAATTGGCTCGCGACTCACTATTTGAGAAATACTGACCTAGGATGTCCTACACTAGAAAAGAGTAGAATGCTCAATATAGAAAAACTGTAAGGTGAGCTTTGAATCTCTCTGGATGAGTGGTTCTCCAGCAGGAAGAGCAAGAGGGCTTTTATTTGCATTTATTGCTATTTGTTCTGGACTAGGTGGGGAGAATTATTTTTAAAAATCCCCAAAGACGGGAAGAGATTAAAGAAAGGGTAGAAGAATAACTAATGAGGGTATAAGTATACATACCTGGATACAAATCCTGTTGAAGCCAACACAACATACTACTGAGTAAACTGGGCTAGAGCTGGACTATGAAAAACGTAGGGAAATAGACCAAGGATGTCCTTCCCTTTCCAGGACACTCCCAAGAATATCCTGCTTCTTTCCTTGAGACAAAAGGAACTAACATTAAGGCCCAAATCCTAACCAACTTTCCAGCACTGACATAGCTGTGCCAATGAGGCATGTGCTGCATCCTGCAGTCAGGGAGCAGTCACGGAGGGCTCGTCAAGGTAAAGGAATGTTTATTCCCTTACCTCGGAGCTGCATTGCCCTTAACCCAGTGCTGGAGTGTTGGTTAGGATTGCGCTCTCAGTCAATCCTCAGTTTTCCTAAACTATAGTGCATCAGGTGTTGGGGTGGTGGTGGTGGGTCTAGCCCAAGGCCAACTGCCATTTGGCTGGTAGGGTTTGGGTTGGGGGGATTGAGACCTGGGTGGGAAGTGGTAAACTGGGAATTCTTCTTTGGCTTGGATTTTAATTTGAAAAGGACTCAGGGCTCATAACCCACATCTCTTCTTTTAGGTGAGCATTACGAACTCTTAAATTTATATCCAAGTCCTGAATTAACAAGTTTTGACGGCATCACTAGAGAGAAGAATGAAAGCAGGTTTTGTTGCAATTGAAATCTTGCCGTCTGTATTTGCAGCTCAGACCTACCAGACTTACATTGCTTCAAGAGGGAGCAAGTGAAACTGACAGATAGTTTTTTTGAATGATCAGGTTGAGTGAAATGCTAAAGGCTGGGTGATTGAGTAGAAGGGTAAAGGAAAGCAGAAATGCCGGTAGGTAAATGAGATGTTTGAAGTTACCTTGGCTGCATTAATCTGAGGTCTTGTGAGTAATACAAGGAGAGAAGCATGGCTTTTGAAAATAGAATTTTTACTCTGTGTCCTTTCTTCCCAGCCTTATGCCTTTGAATAGGATTAATGTCATGGCTGTTTCTTGACAAAAAGAACTAGTCCCGTTAAAGAGTATGTTAGCACCTATTTCTCTTACACAGAAAATCAATTTAGGCCAGATCCGAGAAAATATGGAGCATTCCTATCTCTCAGTCTAATAAATTTGAAATGAGGATGCTAAGCACTAGAGCCAGGCCCTAATATTCCAGACCAAGGTTTTGGACAGTAAGTAGAGTGGAGCTGCTTGGTAAGAGTGCAATTTGCGTGAAGAAAAATCCATTAAAAATCAGATTTCGCCATCTCTCTGTGCAGTAGGATTGCAGGGGGGTGCGGGGAGGAGCCAATCTTATTCAGCCCAGTTATATCTTGCCTTCAGCAGTGTAAGTAGGCTGTAGCTCCTAGAAATACACCAGCGCACAATTAGGTCTGCTCCCATGAATATTATCAATATCCATAATACTAATTTGTCCGCTGAAAAATGATTGAGGCATTATCTGTTGTTTATTACGTAACTTCATTTTTTGCCACACATATATGTATGAGAGTGCTATGTAAAACCTTCTTTGGTGTGCACTGGCTAGTTTTTATATGTCACACCTTCCATCTTTCAACTGAAAGGAAATTCAAAACACACACAACCTTAGAAGATGTAGTTACACAGTACTGTGTAAAGGAATTCCCTGTGGTACCCCCTAAACTCTCCTGTATGTTACAGTATTTTGCACCCAGAAAGATGAAGACTACTAAATTTTGATATGCTGGGTTCTTTTTGGAGTCACTGAGGGATAGTCCATTGACAACCCGAGTGCTTCAGATAATGTGGATAAACCTTCTAAACAAGACGTTAATAAAACTCTCACACAGCAGGCTCAGTGTACTAGAACGAAGCTGCCAGCCGAGACTTTGCTTGAAGCAAGCATTACCTTTTTCCTTCTTTGCTCACAAACTCAATGATCTATATTTTACTAAGGTTTAGCTTCCAAACCGGTATCATAATATCTGTTAACATTTGTGAAACATAAAACATTTCTTTAATACAACAGTTTGTGAAGGGTCCAAGGCATTTGCTGTGCGTCTTTTTAGTCACTGCAGACTTGGTGTTCAGAATATTATTAGAAAAACTAATGAAAAACAAAAACATGAAACTAAGTTTAAAAAAATACTCCTTTTCTCCCTTTTTCAAATTAAGGGGTGCTTAGTGTGCGCATCTCTCTTAATAAAATACCATTGACCTCAATGTACTAGGAATGTAAGCTGGAACAAAATTGACACTACTTTATATGTTCACATGAGGTAGACCACACCACTGTAGTAATTTCCTCTAGGGAAGTAAGACAGTCTAATGAGAACTCGCACCTTCAAGGGTAGCTTTTCAGAGAATACAGAAATACTGAAGTGAGAATAAATACCAGATACGGAATGCAGGATTCAGACCTGCCCCGAATCTCATCCCCTAAATTGTGTATTTATTTTTCTTTTTAAAAGAGGACTGCAGTGTGTCATGCTTACTGTATCAACTAGATTTCTTGAAACAAAGCATAGGAGAGTCTGGTACAGTGTATCGAAATAATTCAAAGGTTTATGAGAAAACATTTGAAGAGGCTTAAGGATTTTAAAGGTTTTGGGGGAGTTTAGCAATTGAGGTCTCAGGCCTACAACACTGTCACACATGTTTGGCTTTAAACACTTGGATAGTCCTGATGGCTTCAGTAGGATTGCTAATGGGATCAAAGTGAAGCACTTCCTTTAAGTGTTTGCAGGATCTGGACCTTGGTCAGCTGGATAAAGGCAACTCTATAGATTTATCCTTCTTGCAGCCACTGACTGTGACTTCAGAATCATAAAGCAATGGAATAATGACTGCTTTGCCCACTAACATTTTGTATTTGCTAAGATTTTTATCTTCATATGTCCCTAAGGAGAGCTCTAGTGCACCAGAGCTGAATATTCCCACTGATGCTGACAGAATTGTTATACCTAAGTGTTTACAAGACCAGAACATACATTCTTATTGACAATTTTTGTTATCTCTGTTTTATACTCATGTTGCTTATAAAACAGATCAGAAAAAAAATTAAAATTGCTTTACAAGTGCCTTATAATAAAATTAAAAGTGCCTTATAAAAGACAGACCCTGCCTACAGGCTTAGAATAATTTGTTGGATACTCCTATGCTTATACTTACAACTGTATAGCATTTCCCGTAACTTACATGTATCTCTCTGGAAGGAGGCAGCAGCAATTTGTCATCCAACCAGAGTGCCTTTATGCAGTTGCAACTTGAATGCAAGTTCTAGCCTCTTCACTGCTGGATTGCAGGACCTTCTCATCTGACAGCTATTATTTTAAAGCTTCTTAAGGTTCAAAATAATTAGACTGGGAGCTGTATAAATGCATCTGGGAAATTGTCGTCTTAGCAATGCAAGGCACCAAAAAGGAGAACTGGCCTCCTTTTGTGAAAAGCTGGGCCCACCCTTGCAGTGGCGTTTCTACAGGGATGGCAAAGCTCTAAGTTTTGCAAGAAGCCTTACCTTGCAGTGGAAATCACTCCTCTCCTGCACCGTTTTAGCCAATCCTCACAGGGAACAGCAACATCTTGGCGTTGCTTACTGGCTACAGCAGCAAGGGAGAGGAGGGATTTACATGACAGGGTAAGGCTTCTTGCAACACTTAGAGCTTTGCCATCCCTGTAGAAACGCCTCTGCACCCTTGAGAGGGCTTCTATATGTTTCATAGTTGCACTTATACACGCCAATAGTCACTATTTATCCTGGACAGCTCTCATTTTCTGATACTTGTCCGTGGTAAACTGCTCCTGCTTTGCCTTTGGGCGGATTGTGTAGATACCTTTTTGAAATTTTGTTAGAACAGGCTACTAAGGTTACCATTCTTCAGCTCTCAGCCCCTTTCCCTGCATCCCTTCTCAACTGCTAAAATCCTTTTGTGACGAGCAGATGCATCTTGTTCCTAATGTCTAGAAAATACAAGAATGAACACTGAAGCACCAGACAGCACACCCCCTTGCCTGCCATTTCACATGATGCAGCTGGCAACCTTCATGGTTGAATGTCTAACAGTTTAAAATAGATGTCACCACAAGGAAAAGACACTCTTTTGTTTTTAAATCAGTGCATGTAGGGCAGGCTCTCGCAGAGTAAGGCCACAATCCTGTGCACATTTTCTTGAGAGTAAGTCCCATTGAACACAATAGGAATTACGTCTGAGTAGATATGCATAGGATTGTGGTATAGGTGAATGCAATGTACAGCAACCAGAGAAGACCCTTCCACAACGTGTAATATGGGAGGTGTGAACCCGATGCTGTTACCCTTGGTGTGAGTCAGGTGTATTGCAAGTATGCAGGGTCGTCCCTATGTTTCTCTGTGAAATGCTGGAGTTGCAAGGAAGAGTTTTACCAGATGCAGCTTTCCCCCTCATAGTGCACAGTGCAGGAAGGAGAGAAGTTATGCCTGGTGAATATCTCCACTCCTCGCGCCTCTACAGGGGCCCTTCTGGACTGTGAACCTGGGAGGAGCGGCGGAGTTGTTCTCGGGAAGGGGACGGGACGGAGGGCGTGCTCTAAGGAGAAAGAGGGGGAAAGGGAGCGCTAACTGGGGCTGGTGAAGCTCAGCCGCAAGTGTGGATGGGGGAGGAGCGGGTAGCTCCGTCCCTAGAGCAAGGAGCCCAGATTTATGGCGTCTCGTTGTTACTGAAGGTAGGGCTTAGAGGTTGCCGGGGAGGGGAGAGCAGCCCTCTGCAGCGCTTGTGGCAGGAAGGCCCCCAGTCCCAGAGCGCTCCTTGCTCCAGGCCCGCCGGTTGCCATGAGAACCACTTCCTCCACCTGAACTCTCACCCTACGCAGGCCGCCGTGACGCTAGATCACATGATCGGAGCTAACATGGCGGCGACCGCTGTTGCGGTGGGCTGATTGCAGGTGCCGGGGCCGTTGCCCGCATCCGCCCTCATCCCCGGCCATGCAGAGCGAGAGGAGGGAACCCGGTGGCCGGGAGGAGGTGCGGCCGGGGCGCGTCTGGGGGGCCCGAAGCGTCTCTGGTACCGGGGCCGGTTATAGCCCAGGGAAGGAGTAGGGCTTGTTTACATCCTAACTGGGGGTTGGGCCATCGTTTCTGAGGTGGGAGGGGTTTGTTTGCATCCAAAGGGTAAACCTGAGGGGGCTGTTTTCATATGAGGGGCTTGGACTCCCCCCGGGGCGGCAACAGCTTGGTTTATTATGCTGCTGAGCGGGAGCATAGCATCGGAGGGGGGAATACGCTAGGAGCAGATTATTTATCTTTGCCACCTAGTATAGTAAGAACACGCTAAATAGGTGTATTCATTTGTAACGAAAATAGTTTGTAAGGTGAATTAGAGATAGGCAATAGGGTGTATTGGCCTGTTTCTATAGGTGCTCTTGCAGGTGGAGGGCTTATGGGGGTTGGAAGGGAGTATTGCACCTAGCCATAATGGGTTTATAGTGGGTATTTTAAATGTCTGTATTTACACTAGTTTATTTACACAACTAAGAGCAAATGTGGGTTTCTGTATATTTGAGGAAGTTGTTGGGGTGTGTGTTATTCTGAATTGGTGAATAGAGGAAAGGGAAGTAACTAGAAAGAGGGGCTATGGTTTGGGTGGATATGTGGTATTTTATTTTTTAACATTGAGGCTTATTTCAAAACTGGGATGGTCATGCTATAGTTTTCTCATAAGCAGAATTCTAAATTTTTTATTTTTTATTTTTGCTCTTACATCTTCTCTTCTCAGACCTTCCTGCGAGTGAGGGCAAACAGACAGACCCGGCTGAATGGTGAGTGTGGCAAGAACCCTAGATTGTTCTAATTCTGCATTCTGAGATAACAGCTGTCTGGATCAGGCTTGTAACAATTTCTAGTTAAATGTGCCCAAACATTTTAAAGCTTTTATACCATTGCTTGCATGTTGTTCCTTGAATAGTGTCTAATTTGTTGACATTTTTTTTTGCTATACAAATTAGTCATAGTCCACAGGAAGTATCACTAATGTCACATAGAGGGATGCTTTTAGGACAGTACTGTATCTGCATTTTTATTGAACATAAGAAGAGCCCCACTGGATCAGGCCAAAGGCCTATCTAGTCCAGCTTCCTGCATCTCGCAGCGGCCCACCAGATGCCTCAGGGAACACACAAGACAACTAGATATGTGCATCTCGTTGCCACTCTCCTGCATCTGGCACTTTGAGGTAGCCTAACTCTAAAGTAAGGAGGTTGCACTAACCGTCATGGCCTGTAGCCTCTGATGGACTTTTCTTCCATTAATCTGTCCAGTCCCCTTTTAAAAGCATCTAGGCCAGATGCCATCACCACCTCCTGTGACAAGGAGTTCCACAGATTAATTACCGGCTGGGTAAAAAAGTATTTCCTTTTATCTATTCTCACTCTCCCAACACTCAATGTTAGTGGATGTCCCTTGGTTCTGGTATTGTGAGAGAGGGAAAAGAACCTCCCTCTATTCATTTTATCCATTCTGTGCATAATTTTGTATGTCTCAATCAAGTCCCCCCCCCTCAGGCAAATCCTAGCCTTTCCTCATGTGGGAGGTGCCTCAGCCCCATAATCATTTTGGTTGCTCTCTTCTATACCTTCTCTAGTTTCCTTATATCTTTTTTAAAGTGTGGCGACCAGAATTGTACACAGTACTCCAGATGTGGCTTACCATCCATTTGTACAGTGGCATAATAATATTGGCCATTTTATTGGCCTTCTCTACCGCTGCCGCACATTGGGTTGACACTTTCATTGAGTTGTCTACTAGCACTCCAAGATCTCTCTCCTGTTCTGTCACCGAAAGCTCAGAACCCATTAGCTTATAGTTGGTTTTGATTTTTTTGCCCCACTGTGCATCACTTTACGCTTGTCTACATTGAAACGCGTTTGCCATTTGGCTGCCCATTCCCCCAGTTTGGAGAGAGCCCAAATAGAAGTGTCCTATTTTTAGAAAATAAATTCAAGTAGGGATCCTGCTTTTGTCCCTTCTTTTTATCTTTCCCTGTTTTGTTTCCTAAGAGCCTCTGCCTTGCTCTCTTACTCTTGAGTAGACTCTGGTCCTGCCCAGAGTAGTCCTTTTTAAATAAGCTGTGCTTCTCCTCAGTGTCTGCCTTGCTGCCTCTTTTTCTGTTTACTAGTGCCTATTTGGTTATGTTTCTTTCCCCACCTGTCTCCTGTGCCCTATGTCCCACTTACTAGACCTTCACAATTTTCCCCACAGGTTAGGCTCTAACTTTAAGGTAAAATTGAACCTTAACCTAGATTTAGGATTGGATTAACAAGAGAGAACACTTACCTTATCTTCTTCTCGCACAGATTCTCCTTTCTCCTCCTTGCCCAGATGCGTAACTCACATGTCTCAGCTCACCCTTTGTCTCACCTCACCCTTCGAGGCCACTCGTGCTCGGGAAAAGGCTTTTTCAACAAATAAAATGACATTGTTATTCTTTCAAAAGCATTGTGTAGTCAACACCAATTGTTAGTAATACTATCCTTTAGTAATGTATGTTTAATCCTTAATGTAATTTTTAAAAATTGTATGAACAATTATAACATCTGTTGTGTTAAAACTCTTGCCCTGTTTTTCTTCCAAATGATCCCATCCCCAAATTCCCCTATTGAAATCATATGTAGGGTCAAAGCCTATGGCAGTGTTTCTCAAACTGTGGGTTGGGACCTGATTTCTGGCGCATCCCACAGAGCCACCAATGAAAACAGGGTGATGGAGATAATTCAAAAATCAGATAGCTAACAATCCTGCAATTTGCAAAATAGCTGCTAATTTCCCTGAATAAATATTTCTCTGTGTGTGTGTGTGTGTGTAGAAACACAAACAATCATGCCCCAGTAGTTGTAGGGTATGGGTTCCTGGGCTCCCTGTGGGTAAAAGGGAACCTATCTTAAGTATAAGATACTTAGTACCAGTGGTGTCATCTACTCACCAGTAGACGGTACGCTGGGCGCGACTTAGCGTGATCGACAGCCTGTCCACTCACTTCCGCTTTCTTCCCGCTCGCCACGTGGCTTTCCCTGGCCTCGGAGGGGGCGCCTGCTCGCCCAGGCACCCAGTGCACCCCCCACCCATCCCCCCCTGGCGAGCAGGCGCCCCCTCCGAGGCAAGGGAAAGCCGCGCAATGAGCGGGAAGAAAGCAGAAGTGAGTGGACGGGCTGTCGATCACGCTAAGTCCCGCCCAGCGTACCGTCTACTGGTGAGTAGATGACACCACTGCTTAGTACCTATCTTAAGTAATAAGATACCCTGCCCCTACCCCTGAACAAGAAGATTTTTTAGCAATCCAAAGTCAGAATAAAGCAAGGTAAAGGGGGCAAGGATAAACCATGGTTAAACCATGGATACAGAATCCACAGATACGGGCCCCACCCAGCAATGGGATTAACAAACGACCTGGGGGAACGCTGGGTGGGACGTACTCGTAATTGGAAGCCCGTGATTGGCAGCCCGCGTGATTGGCAGCCCGTCTGTTCCGCCCTGCCGCCGGCCGTGCAGAGCTGGGCCCGCTGCCCCCGGTTGGCACGCCCCACCGCTGCGTGCCCGGGCACCCGGCGGGGGCCCAGGCGAGCAGGCACCGCTTCCGAGGCCTGGGCGGCCCACGCGGCGGCGGGGAAGGCGGCAGTGCGGAACTGACGGGCAGCCAATTGCGCGTACGTCCCACCCAGCTTTCCCCCAGGTCGTTTGTTAATCCCATCGCTGGCCCCACCTGTATTCTTTCTATATTACTTTTTAAAAGTCTCATCAAGCTAGGTAGTGTCATTTTAAAAAGCATGTTCCAGTGCTAAAAAGGTTGACAACCACTGACCTATGGTGTTGTGCTTAGCCTCTGTGGAGTTTTGTACATATGCTAATTTCTTAGCTGTTTCCAGAACTTTTGATGTTGGATTAGATTTTCATTCCTACTATCACAGAAGCAATTAATCCAAACTTGTAGAAGTAATTTATTAAAAGTTATATCACCTTTTAGAAAACTAACTATACTTGCATCATCTATGCATAGAAATAAAGGGTACTTTGTTGTGTTCAATTCAGTCAAAAGTAATTTAGTAGAGACAAAAAATATGTAAGTCTTCAGAGCCAACAGCAATTGTAAATTATCCTTATTGCAAGGGAAAGGAAGGTCTTTTTCATTCTTGAATGCCAAGTGCCAAGTCTGTAAGATCTTTGTCAGTAGTACTCACTATGCAGGTTGCGAGAGAGTACTCTTTAATCAGGATTAATGAAAACTGTGGATCGCATAGTGAATATCCTTGATCTGCCTTTCATGTACACAACCACAGTAGTCTTTCTGCTACTGAATGATTCCAGTATATGATTAATGAATAGTATCACAGCATTCTATCTATTGATCGTCTGGCTAACAAATACTAATATTTTTCCAAGAGCTCTTAGAAGAATGTGATCACTTTTGGAAGCAGACAGGAATGTGTGGCACACTGTTTCTGTGCTAGATCATTGTAAGCATTCAGCAGCTGTTGCTCTTGCTCAGCATTTCTTCTTCTCAGGATCTTTTTAACCATCTATTAAGTAGGGGCGTTCTATCGGATGGCATTTCAAAATTGCTAGAGATGTGGGATTCTAAAGTTAGTCATTGGTAAGGTTAAAAAAAAAGACTAGGGCTTAAGTCTTAAAGTCTACAATATTTTCTTATTGAGCTTTCTAGTCACAAATAGAAAAATTCATTCTGGCTGTTTTTTTCCTGATGTAGCCAGGGGTTATCTAGCCTCTATCAGCACTTCTTTGTTTCCTCCCTCTTTCCCTATAATCTTAGGCATCTGGCATAATTATTCACTAGGACACATCCTGCAACAGTCTTCTTCTGAAATGGAAGCTATACTTCCATTTGATATAAGCTATTTTTATTTTTTTCTAATTTAATTTTTGATCAGATACCATAAAGACATACAGCCTCAAGTATATATGTTTTTGTCATTTTTATCCTGCTGCATGGTTTTACAGAGCCTTCAGGGTGGCTAACAAGATAACCCATGAGCAAAACACTCCTCCCCTAGTTTCCGAAGTCCTGTTTCCTCAATAGCATTTACTGCACAATCCTAACTGGCAGTTAAGCTGGCACAGCCATCCCTGCACCAGCCCAGACTGTCACAAACGTGCTCGTTTGCAAATACTTGTGAACTGGTAACACCAGCCCAACAGCCTGGTCCAGCCTGCTGACCCTGCATCCGGGAGGGAGGCATCCAGGAGGGATGGCATAGAGACTGCATTTCTGGGGGAGGGGAGGGGGGAATCAGGCCTGAAGGGGATTGGCGGAGCAGGCCCCCGCTATATTGTTAACCTCCTCCTGGCCCGCCCAGTGTTACATAGTCTGCAGGATTTGTATAATAAAGGAGAAACAGCAAAGTTCTAAAAGTTTAAAAAAAAACTTTCAAAAGTCAAAAAGCAGCAGCACAGCTGTAAGTATCTCCTTAATCTAAGGAGTCCTTCAGTAGTTATTATTTATTTATTTATTTATTTATTTAATTTATATCCCGCCTTTCTGCCCCATGGGCACCCAAGGCGGCTTACAACAATAAAATACCATAAAATCACAATTTACAATTAAAAATAATAATTAAAAACAACATTAAAATAATTAAAATTTAAATTAGGAAAAAAATAGGAAAAAACGATGCCAATTTAAGCGTTCCCTAAAACCAACCTTAATTGTTGTGTTGTAAAACAAATTACTAATTGCCTCCTAACCTGTGCTGGATACAGCACAGGCTATGTGACCTGGCTGTGCCAGTGCAAGTTAGGATTGGGATGCCCATCAAATTTTGTTTGAAGTATGTATACATACTGTATATTACATAACAGTTCGTTCTTCAACTATTTGGAAGACGTTGAGGTGAACTTTGGCAAATTGAAAGCTGTTTTTCATTGCTGACAGTGTTTCACAGGGAGAGGGAGAGAGTAGAAGGGGAAATATATGCTTCCAGCAACATAAATCACTGTTAAAAAGAGAATGGACACTAACAGTTCTCTGTAGCAGTAGCATATCAGAAGAGGAATAACTTCTATTACAGGAAAAAAAGGTGCCAATTTAAGCATTTCCTAAAACCAACCTTAATTGTTGTGTTGTAAAACAAATTGCTAAGAGAGTTTGTCGAATCACGAGCTGGTGTTCCAGAGTTAAACGAATACAAATGAGCTGGTGTTCCAGAGTTAAACGAATACAAATTAAACATAAACATAAGAACATAAGAAGAGCCCTGCTGGATCAGGCCAAAGGCCCATCTAGTCAAGCTTCCTGTATCTCACAGCGGCCCACCAGGTGCCCCAGGAAGGCATGAGACTACAAGATGCTTGCATCCTGTTGCCACTCCCTTGCACCCGGTACCAGTAGCCCATCACCTTTGTAAGGAGGTTGCACAATCCATCATTGCCTATAGCCCACGATGGACCTTTCCTCCAGATATCTGTCCAATCCCCTCTTGAAGGCATCAAGACCAGATGCCATCACCACCTCCTGTGGCAAGGAGTTCCACAGATTAACTACCCGCTGGGTAAAAAAGTACTTCCTTTTATCTGTTTTAACTCTCCCAACCCTCAGTTTTAGCGGATGCCCCCTGGTTCTGGTGTTTTGAGAGAGGGAAAAGAACATCCCTCTATCGACTCTATCCCTTCCATGCATAATTTTGTATGTCTCAGTCATGTCCCCCCTCAGGCGCCTTTTTTCTAGACTGAAGAGCCCCAAACGCTGCAGTCTTTCTTCATAAGGGAGGTGCCCCAGCCCCGTAATCATTTTTGTCGCTCTCTTCTGCACCTTTTCCAACTCCACTATGTCCTTTTTAAGATGCGGCGACCAGAACTGGACACAATATTCCAGGTGTGGCCTTACCATCGATTTGTACAATGGCATGATAATATTGGCTGTTTTATTCTCAACCCCTTTTTTAATTACCCCAAGCATGGAATTGGCCTTCTTAATTGCTGACGCACACTGGGTCGATACCTTCATTGAATTGTCCACCAGCACCCCAAGATCTCTCTCCTGAGCTGTCACAGCTCAGAACCCATTAGCCTATAGGTAAAGTTTTGGTTTTTTGCCCCAACGTGCATCACTTTACATTTGTCTACGTTAAAACGCATCTGCCATTTGGCTGCCCATTCCTCCAACTTGGAGAGATCATTCTGGAGCTCTTCACAATCCTTTCTGGTTTTTACCACCCGGAAAAGTTTAGTGTCATCTGCAAACTTAGCCACCTCGCTGCTTATCCCTGTCTCCAGGTCATTTATGAATAAGTTGAAAAGCACGGGCCCCAAGACAGATCCCTGGGGCACTCCACTTTTCACCTCTCTCCATTCTGAAAATTGCCCATTGACCCCCACTCTCTGTTTCCTGGCCCTCAACCAATTCTGGATCCATAAGAGGACCTGCCCTCTTATTCCCTGACTGAAGTTTCTTCAGCAGTCTTTGGTGGGGGACTGTGTCAAACGCCTTCTGAAAATCCAGGTATATGATATCCACATCCACATCCACATGCCTGTTGACCTTTTCAAATAATTCCAAAAGGTTTGTGAGGCAAGACTTACCCTTACAGAAGCCATGCTGACTTTGCTTTAGCAGTACTTGCTCCTCTATGTGTTTTAGGATTTTATCTTTGATGAGGCTTTCCACCATCTTACCTGGTCAGACGTTAGGCTGACCGGCCTGTAGTTTCCAGGGTCCCCCCTTCTCCCTTTTTTAAAGATTGGCGTGACATTGGCTATCCTCCAATCCTCTGGCACTGTGGCCGTTTGAAGGGACAAGTTGCATACTCTAGTTAAGAGTCATAGAATCTAGAAATCTGTTTGTTTCCTAGAGAATTTGTCAACTGGAGCAGTCAGCCAGCCCAGGAACACCAATGTGACTATCTTCACACAGCAACCCTCGCGAGAAAGAACACACTTGCTAAACCAGAACGAAAACAAGGCTGTAACTGAAAAGGCTGAGGTTTAACCCCAATTTTGCCTCCTTGGATCACCAAAACAGGCTGTCTAAGTTATGTAGTTGGTGCAAAAAGGAACATCTTCTGCTGGTTCTTTGGGTCTAGGCAATAGCAGTGCAGCTGAGGTGACTTTCCTTACAGGTCAGGCCAGGTCTGTGCAGTCCAGGGTGAGCAATTGCAGTAATGATGAGAGAAAGCTGGCAAGATAGGTTGCTGTGACACAAAGGCTATCCTGGTGTAGGGAGCTCTTTCCATAGTATTGTGATAGTGATGAAAGTGAGTAACCTCCTTGCTTCTCTGGCTCAGAGCTAGAATAAAGAAGCTTTGTGAGAAGAAGAGATTGAATCGGCAATCAGGGAAGTTTAAGTGGAAGTCTCCCTGTTGCCTTTATTCAGATTTTTTAAAAAATCCTTGTGACTTAAGGGGTAAGGAAAAATCAACCAAGGCCTCCCTCTTTGCTCCTGCGACAGGAGTATGGGGAGAAGGATTAGTGAGCTAATTAGAAATGATTGCATCTATCAGCACTAATTAACAATACTGTGGTCTCACTTGTGTGTTCTTTTGAGCTGTTCTCCTTCGGGACAGCTCAGCAGTCGTCCCCCCTTCCTCTGGGGCTGCTCCATCCCTCCTACGTTGATTGGAAGTGATAGCTGAGCTCTGTGGCAGCAATTGCAAATTCTGCTTGTTGCGGCTTTCAAATAGTCTGCTTTCCTCTTTCTCACTCTCCTGATCCACCTCTTGCCAAGATCGGGTTACTCCAAAAGGTGTTAGAACAGATACTTTGTCAGCTCCTCTTTCTACCATTTACTGTTTTCAGTTGTCCCATTCTAATTTTGTCGATAGGGGTATTTTTCTTTGTAGGACCTCTCATGGGTCTTTAAGGTTATTTCTGTTACCAAGAATGTCTGATAACAAGACACTCTTATTTGCTATGTGGCAAATAACCCAGCTGCAGATTTGGCAGTCACTGAGGCCCCTGAATGCAAGTCATGGTGTAGATTTGGTAGCTGAATTCAGATGGACAGACATCCACCTAAGATGTTTAATGCTTGTACCATTTAGTACAGTAAAAAATTGCCCCAGTAGACCAAGTGAAAGAGGTCTCCATGCGGCTTCCTATCTGAGTGGCCTGTCTCCCCACCCCTATTCATTCTGGAGACACATGAGACTATCTATCTTGTCCCTTTTATGAAAACATGAAGTAAACCACGAGGCTTGTTCTATCTAATGAAATCCCCCTGCTTTGAATGCTTTGTGCTAAGCTATTCATCTCCTGCTGATGGGATTGGGATCAGTTCCACAGGCCACAACCAGGTTTAAGGCTGAGCTCTGCCTTAAACAGGGTTTCATTCTAACCAGGATGAACTAGCTGGTTGGACTGGCCTTTTATTTCTGCTGGAGAGAAAGGAATAAAAGCACAGCATGAATCCTACTCCTTGTTCTTCTGCAAATGTAGGGGGCCTGGCTTTTTTTTTTTTTTTCATCTCCAGAAAATCCTTTAGCTTTGTGGCTTGGTGGAAAAAAGGAAGGGTTGCACCATTAGGTTGAGCCAGAGAAACCAGTGTAATGGTAGGTTACATTTTTAAAAGTTTGATTACAAACCCCTCTGTACAGGCTTTCTGTGTCTTCCAAGAGTTATGGGGTTGGGGGAGAGTTTTAATTCTCATCTTACATTCTGGGAGTGAAAAGAGGAGGAGAAAGAGTATGAATGGGGGGGGTGACTGACCCTCCCCTCATTATATGCAAGGCTGATGAACTATTCCTTGTTGTCTGTAAAAAAAAATACTTCATATGTTAGAGCCAAAATAGATGTTGCAGCATATATTAGGTCACTATATATGCTGCATATATATCTTTCACTACTGAAAGATTTTGCCGTTCTTGAATTTGCTTCTTCAAACGATTACAACCTGCAGCTGCCAGTGGCATCTGTTTGCCACCAGCACCCCCCCACTACTTTTCCCCCTTGGTTCTCAAATTGTTCTTCTTACTGGGTATGCAACACTTTAGTTGCAATGTTGTTGTAATTCCTTAAAAGTCTGGCTATGTGTTGCAGAAAGTGTAGCATCGGTTGTTGCTGCATTAAACTTCTTCATTGTGTCATCTCACGTTACCGTACATACAGGATTTCCTTGGGCTCTTCTTAGGGTCGCCATCAGAATGTTGACCTTCCATATTAATTAAGCTGCTCATTTTTTTTCTTTCCTGTGATTGAGATCTTTGATAATATCTGCCTAAAGCAATCTTTCTTAAGAATATATGTTACTTTAATGCAAGTATTTAATGCAGACTTTTGTCTGCATTTAATGATTATTCAAATCAACCAGCAAATGTGTAAAGGAACCACCTCCCCTTACATTTTTGAACTCTGGGGAAAAACCGCACTCTTTGCAATTAAAAAGTTCTGTGATTGTAGTGTGGCAAAAAATGCATATAGTTTGCATTTCTGTCTTTGTAGAACTGGGAGAATGATGAGGGATGGAACAGAGGGTTATAGGAAGAAGTTAAATGTAGAGGGACAGCAGCAGTGGCTACAAGTTATTCTGAGTCAAATCTTCTACTGCCACTGGAAGCCCAGTGTAGTCCTGTTCATGTTTCTAAATATTAGAGAGAAAATTGTAGGCACCGCCTTTTAAAGAAGAAATTCACTTTCATAGTTCACATAGGAGAATAGTAGGACATTCTTTCGAAAGGGACCCATACATTGTGGTGTCATCACAGCTATGCAGATTACTAGGCACTTGTGTGTTTCCTTACACTACTGTATTTGGGGATTTTTTAAAAGCACATTGCATGTAGCCATGTTAGTCCTTTGCAGCAAAAACAATGTCATGAAAAATACTAGATAAATTGAATTAGGAATGACAGAGGCAAAAATGTGATATGTTGTTCTGATTGCATTTGGGAGGACGATGCCCCAAACAGTTCCTGAATTCCTGTGATAAAGATTTGGCAATTGTAGAAGATAGTGAAATTTCCTGGAAAGGAAGTGTTCCTAGGTTCTCTCAGGGAAAAAAATTGTGTTCCAAGAATAATAGAGCCTGCCATGCTTTCTGTGTTTGTTGTAATTTCTGCTGCCCCGTGAGAATGGCAAAATTGTTCTAGTTCATAGGGTGTAATTGGTTTAAATTCCTTAAAGGTTCTGAACTGCTCAAGATAAAAAGCTTGGATGTATATGCTGCTGCCTTGCCTTTTTAGGCATACGATTTGAAATTTTTTTTCCTTTCCAAGTAGATGGGGGAGACGGTTTGTTAGTGAGGCTGGTTGGAATAGGAGTGAGCATCAGGTCAGAGACTTCGCATATATATATAACCTGTTCGTGTCTTTCTTCCCCTTCCTCTCTGCTTTCCCTGCGCAGCTCGGATTGGGAAAATGAAACGGAGGAAGCAAGACGAAGGGCAGGTATGTCCCCTCTGCAGCCAACCTCTCTCAGGATCCGAGGAGGAGAGGAGTAGGCATGTCGAACAATGCCTTGCAAAGGTAGAAGCGCTGAGGGCTCCCTGCTGCTTCTCTCATTTCTGTCTTTCTGCCCTCTGCTCTATCTGCAGCCTGTGTCAAAACCCAAGTTTGCAGAATGAAGTCCTCGGGCTTGAATGTTCCTTGGCAGATATGTACAGGTCATGCCTCTTTATCTGCAGATTGCTAATCAGCGGGTTCCAAACCGACGAGGTGGGCCGACCTGTACTTTCCAGGCGCAACCGGAGCTCAGCTTCTGTCGTGCCTGGGTGTTTTGAGGGCCTTAGAACAGCCCTTCAAGTTTTTTCCCCAAAACCTGAAGTGACTTTCTAAGATCCTCAAAAGGCATTTTGAGGGCCGGGGAGGCCGTTCTATGCAGCCCCGGCCCTCAGAACAACCTTGCTCGCATCTCATTCAGAGGGTTGGGTGCCCCACAGCATGGATTTCATTATCCACAGTTTTCAGCAACTGTGGGGGTTCCAGGAATGGGATCCCTATGGATGCCGAGGCATGACTGTACTTGATCTCTACCTTGGAAAATGGCTTGATAGTTTTATTCTGTCATGGGCAGTCTCATTGTGCTAGATCTAGTATTGATCTAGTATCTAGCAAGGCACTGATCTTTCAAATTTCTGAGGAGAGGAGGTTTAACGACTATTTTCAGCTGTTCAGGGGAGTCCTTTGGCTTCTGGTTAGACTGGTTAAATTGTGGCAGCTGCTCAAAAATCCAGCAAACATAGATTTTCTAAGACAAAGACATAGATTGTAGAAGAAATGGCTAGTTAGATGCAGACTGGCCCTTTCTCCCTTCAGAATAAAAACCTGTTGACATTTGAGTACTTTCCTGTTATTGAAGAGTCTCTAATCTCCCATTTTTAGGAAGATTAAAAAGGGTCTGGCAGTATAGCTGCAAAACAGTAATGTTTTGAAGACTTCTGTAGGCTGGATGGTAGTAGTTAGAGTGATGAAAGATTTACTAATGGAGGGTGGCTTGTCTTCTTTTAGTCAAGGTGGGCCTTGCAGCAGGTTTTGATACAGCTAACCATCTACCCTTATTTTGGGAGTTGAGTGTCATTGCTGGTTTGAACTGCTAGTTGGTGGGCTGAATAATCTCTTCCGAGATAAGCAAAATGTGGTGATGGATGATTACGCATCACCCTCAAGGCTTGATATCCAGCACCTCTCAAGAGTCAGTTGCCTATATTGCTTTATATCCCATATAAAACAATAAAATAATTGTTTTAACAATAACAATTGTGATAGCAGCATCTACAAACTGTGCTGAAGAACCCCCTAAATAGGAACACTGATACTAAGCCTGATCTAGAGTGTTATAGTTTTAGCAGAAGCTTTTACCTTCTCTAACTTCCTGGTTTTGCCTTGATAAAATAGTTCTTAAATCTCAAATATCATGTCCCTTGCAATACTGGGGAAAGAACTTAACCCCTTGTTCTTCATGGTAAGGCATACAACAGTAGTTCCGATAAAGTTGTTGAAGATAGTTAATGGCTCTAAATTCACATTCCTACTAGGTCATGAACTCCATGGGTGGCCTTGTATTGGGCATCTTTCTTTCCTCAGTTTCCAATGTTTAAATCTGGCATTAGTCTAAATCTTAATGATATTTTGAGAACATAGTAAACATTTTGCATGTTCTCCATGAATCAAGGGATGTTCATGGCACTGATTGTAAAATCTTCCAACACTTGACAGTTTTTAATCTGTAAAAAATTGACAGTTTTCACCTGCAATTAAGAAGCTAATACCACTGATCATTTCAGTCTTAATAGTTACGACTTGCGACTATGTATTGCTTTTTGTTTTGTCCTGAATCCACATGAGCTATTTTCATCGTAGTATTTGCAAGGCACTGGAACTAGGGCATCCTTGTTATGGGAGTTTTCTATAAAGCTGAAAAAATTGGGCTCAGGTTTCAGGCAGTAATGACAAGGTTTTGGAAAAAAATGAATATAGAAATTTTTCCAGAACATTTCACTGCAGTCACTTTTTAAAATGATTTAATGAGCCCGGAGGGGGTGCCTGCTGGATCCGGATAACTGACACAGATACGGAATCCACGGATATGGGGGCCCATATACACTATATTTTTACATGCTATACAAACATTTCACAAGTACTGTATACTTCCTTTTGGCTGGACTATTACCCTGCTAGCACAGTTGTCTCTATTTTGGACACTAAGATGATAGTTGGTGCCTTATTCTGTTTGCCCACCCAGAGGGAAGGTTCTTGCATGATGGAAGATGACTCTGTGGACATTGAGAACGAGAATGGTAATCGCTTTGAAGAATATGAATGGTGTGGGCAGAAAAGGATACGGGCCACCACCCTGCTGGAAGGGGGATTCAGAGGTAAGAGGGTCTTTGCATGGGATTGCTGAAACCTGGTGTCAACTGAGCAGTTTCTCTCTTTAGGTTCTCTTTACATCAAGAAGTGGGACTAAGCACATAGAATGCGAACCTTGAGTAGCCATTTTGTCTTTCTAGGTTTGTGGCCCATGCTAGTTTTTTTGTCAGCACAAGTATGCCTGCAGTCATTGCCATGACAAACATATCTTCAGAAAGATGTGCACGTGCATCTGCTCTTGTTCAGCTGCTAGACTGCTGTGAATCTTAGACGCAGCTTTGCTTACTGTCAAGGAAACAGGTTCCACCCAGAGAGTCAATCTCCAGCACAGTTATGATGTATGGCATGCTCACATGAACAGTACTTCTATGGTTAATCCATATCCTAAGAATATGGAGAAAAACCCTTGCAAAGTAGTTATTTGTCCTATAAAGGTCCTTTTCTAATTCTTAATGGGGGAAAGACTTCATTTATTGTTGTCTACTCAAGGTTAGGAGGTGCAGCATTCTCTCCCACAATAAATCTTGTTAAATTGTGTAACATGTCAGTTGCTTACTATACCTAGGAGTTCACAGTTCTGTCAGTGCCAAAATTATTTCCTGTGCCTGTGAAAACAGAATAAAATGAGTAAGGCGCTGCTTTAAATAAGCATCAGGAAAATGTAGCCCAAAGTTAGAGAGGACAGGAGCAGCCACAGGTAGATCAGGTCCAGTGACACTGTGTGTATTTAAAAGAAAGAGAATGAAATTGTAAAAAGTCTCAGTCGAGTGACAAAAGCTGGTTTATCAGCCACTGGTGATGTATGGAAGTTGACAACTAAGTCACTTTAGCACCTGCATAAAATATTAAAGAGCCGGTTATGCATTTATCACTCCATCTTTTTTAAGGCTGATAAATGAGAATTCAGCAACTTGCCATACACCTTCAACACTGCAGCCCTCAGGGCTCCCAGACAAACACATCTTATTTTTCCTCCTCCTATTCTTTCCCTTGTGACAGGAAAATCGGCTGCAAAGGAGAGAATGAGTTATGGCAAAATGTGACCTTTGTGAGTTTTATTGGTGAATGTAATTTTAGTGGTGCACCTGGCTCCTTTCTTACGCTCAGCCTTCTGCTCTGTGTCAGGACTGACTAAACTGTCTGGTGTGAACCTTTTGGGAGACGGTGTCCCACCCTTTGCCCCATCAGACACCCCATCATGGTGTGTGTAAGCCCATATAGTAATACATTGCCCTGGATTTTAATTTAAAAATATCCCAAGAGAAAATCCCGCTGAAAGAGGAAATCGCGTCTAAAAGCTGCACAGCTAACTTGGGCTTATAAATGTGCTTTTCTTTATGGCAAAATCTCAGCTGAAAACCAGATGGGGAAGCCCAAGGATTCAGCAGCACTGTGACAGATATTCAGTGGTTATCCATGTAACTGTGCTTTCTTGGCTACCAGCAAATGCAAAAACCTGTCTGCTGAAATGCAGATATTCTAGTTTGCATAGAATACTTGATTTTGCTGGGACTGTGGAGTTGCAACTGTGGAGCAGAGAGATTTCTGTCAGTCCTTGTTACCTTGATGTTACTGTGAATACTGGGATTTGAGGCCTAAATACCAGTTTTGTCCCAGGCATCCTAGCCCTGTATTCAGCAACAGCTTGAGCCTGTACTGATACATCTTCATCTGGAATTCTTCCTGTCCTTGTCATCTCCTGTGTTTCCTGTGTCTGCAGTTTTTAGGTTTTTATTCGCATCCAATGAATTGACTTCTGTGGGGTGGAGGAGATCTTACCCTTTCAGACCCTCCCTCAGCCTGTGCCCTGTGGGTTTCCTGCAGACTGGATGTGAGAAGAGATGTAGCATGATAAGAGTATTTCCGGTTAACTAGAACCATTGAGTGGTCCATTGATCTTTGTACATTGTCTCATGTACACACCTTTTCCTGATAACACTGTAAAGTTTGGTTTGTTGTTCTGCAATAGAGCCCACAAGTTAGGTTTGCAAATTTGGCGGCACAGATGCAGCATCTTTTACTTCTGCCGGGGCGGGGTGGGGGGGGCAGTTCTGCAGTTATTATTAGTGTGGAAAGTAACTTCAGTTGTTTGTCTTATTGTTGACTAGAAATATGAGCCTTCACTTTTCAGAACAGTGACAGCTTCCATGTTGTTTTGCCCAATTCTGGAAATATTTTATGCTTATATTGATAGGGATTGCTATACTGCTTTTGACTATTGATACATAGAAGCTATTTATGGGTAAAGCAATCATTTTCTGAAAGTCTACATATTCTGTGGAATATTTTCTTAAACATTCTGTTGATTGTGCTTTACTTTCTACAAAACAATTCTGAACCATTCCCTTAATGTAGTTGGAGTTTAAGAAACAAGATGTTTAGCACTGGCTTCGGTAGTTGCACTGTTAGAAGTTTACTCAGAAAAATAAAATCTAGAAATAAAATTGAGCTAAGTAGCTCATGCTGGATTCCTTTAAAAGTGCAATCTTCTCACCCCACATTCCAAAGTAACTTTTCAACCTGTGTTAACCTGATCAGGTCCTATTCCGTGCTTAGTGGGAGAGCACACATACAGCTCTGTGTGTATGTATGTGTACCTATTGTTAAAAGAGCCACAGTAGTAACTCAAGGAGCTTATTAAAACTAAATAAGCCATGTAGATGGATCTGAGGCACTAGCGGTCTAGTTCTATCCCCTGTTTATAGCAGCAGCCCTTGCAATCAGCTAATGGCATGAGGGTTTTAGGCTCCATGCACCCGCTGTCTGAGCCTGGCCTGCATCAACCCACATAGGGCAGGGGTATGTTATGGACTAGGCAGGGCTGTGTGGTCAGGGAGAGGCAGGGGAGGCTGAGCCTCCCCTAATCTCCTAGACCACCCAGTCCTTTGCTCCCGGATTCAACTGGGATGGGTTGCTTTAAATCAAGATGATCTAAATTGCTAAGAAAAAAGGAGTGAGTTTGAATCAAATTTCCAACTTTCAAATTTGTATGTTCTATTTGATATGCCAAGCTTTTGCACCACCAAAGGGTATAATTTAACTCAAGGCGCAATCCTAAACTGAGTTAGGACGGCATAAAATAAGCCAGCAAAGTTTGGCCAGCACAAGGGCCACCATCAAGTATGTTTGAACCACTCTCGGAGTCAGAGAAGCCAGCACACAGACATGAGCTATTCTCCTTGACTCCGAGAGTAGTCCAAGCATGCTTTATGGTGGCCTTTGTGCTGGACAAACTGAGCTGGCTTAGTTTATGCCGGCCTAACTCCAGCGTGCGCGCACACACACACACACACACCCCAACATGCAGTTCTCCTATTGAGGGCCAAGTTTGTAGCCTAGGGAAAGGCAATATAGAAATCTCATTAATTTGTAATTTGGAACGCCTCAGTAATTATGAAATTAAGGATTTTTGTAGTGCATTTACAGACTCCTCAAGTATAAAGACACTAAGTAAGATCACTTATTTGAAGCCTTCAGTGTCCAGAACATTCCAGAAGAAATGGTTGATAGGTGAAACAGTATTCTGTCCAGCATGGAAAGTAAATGTCCAATTTAATTTTCTTATTCATCCTGCTGTGAATATAAGTAAATGTTTTTAAAACATGGTTTGTTCAACTGTTGACCGCCCTATAGCTCTGATTCCTAGGTGCAGGTGCTTGAAATTAGGTACAGTTACAACAGTGAGCAAGATCTATGTTAGATGTTTCAGACTTGCTTTTCAGTGTCTCAAGTTTACTGTCCACTTGTAAACTCTACAATCCATGCGGTAGAGTCAACCTGCTGAATATTTATGTCTGCTATACTTTATGGAGGATTATTTCCTGCAGTGTATGTCTGATAATACCAAGCTACACTCTACTTGCTGCTGCTAAACGGAGCCATTCAGTATCTTTCCCACTGGTGTTTTTTCTTTGCAGCAGTTCCTCATTATTCTTCAGAACTGCTCATTTACTCTAGCTGTTTACATTGTAAGGTTATCCCTTTAAAGAATTGCTGAGAGAAGTTCAAAAAATGCTTTTCTTTTCTTTTACAGCTTAGCATTTTTGTGAACGTGCCTGTTACTTGAAAGAGTGGGGGAGAAGGGAGCAGGAGTGGGTGAGGAAAAAAGTGCTTTATCAGAAAAGAATCATATTGGCTTTGTGGTGATAGAGGCTGCTGTCATCTCTTAAACGGCTTAGCACAGTCAAAAGGCGAGCAGACTTAAAACAGTGTCTTACACGAGGATCGATGGGGGAAACACGGCACTGGTAACTGTGAGGAAAGAAGGGTGAATGCAGGAGAGATAACAGTAATGATTGCATGGCGGGGTGCTGGAGGCAGGCTTGCTCTTTGCAGTAACTTGACTTCAAAGGGGCTGGAGCTGCCTGGTCCCTGGGATGTTGCTGCTTCTGTGTATCTAGGAAGAGAGCATAGCCCCCTCCTCTTTGTTGGTGCAAATGGGCTAAGTAGATTAATGCACGATAGGTTATCTCTATCCCCTGTGTTAGATCACTTTTAGGAATGTTTTGGTCAATCAGCATCTAGTGTCATTCCTTTAGCCAAAGAAAGTGGTGTAGGGGAAGTCTGAATGGCAGAAGGGGGGAGCCATTGGGGAGGGGGGAGACGGGGTGGGAGGGTGAGGGGAAAGCGGTATGTCAGTTTATTGATCGCACCTCAACCAGGAGAGCTGCAGGCACAGCTCTGCGGGCACAAGCGGCAGCACTCCTAATGTGATTGAAAGGCAGTTAAAATGGCGGTGACCTTTTCAGGGGGAATTAGATTGCCTGCCAAGAGTGGTTAGAGGGAGTGATAACGCCAGCTTGAGGAAGCTGTCCAGGCAACTTCAAAAGGAGAGAGAGACAGAGACAGGAAAAGCAAGCGAGCAGCAAGTCCCATTTAAACTCTGAGCTGTGCTGTCTGATAGAGCTGAGATTGTTGCCCTCTCCAGATATGAAGGGATTGAAGAATGTAGCCAAGTTGCTTCTCCTTGGCCCTTCTGCAGAGCATCTTTTGACAGGTACTGCAACAACTGGCCAGTTGTTTGTTCACCTGGCACTCCTGGGAATTTTAGTTACCTTGGAAATCACACACACAAGCAAAGTCATGGAAGTCACTCAGGCAATAAGCAAGGCTTTCTAAAGAGCTATTAGCAGGAGCCTCCAGAGACAAGCTGTGTGGGAAATTCAGTACTGATTTTTGGAGGTCTCACATTTTTAACCACCCTTTGTAAAACCGTGTATGAGTATCTAAGGAAGTCCTGGTAAGCAAGGAGTCCTACATCTCCTAGCTAGCTTGTGGAAATACTACTGACTAGAAGGATGGCTCCTAAATGGAACTTCTGTATCCAGCAGCAGTGTTCTGCTGGATACCTGTAGTTGGGGGCTAACAGTGGGAGGCCCTATTATATTGCCTTCATGTCTTGCTCATTAAACTTCTTGGAGGCATCTGTCAAGCTGTAATTAGGAATAGGTTGCTGGTCTAGATGGATCCATGGTCTTAAATAAAGTGAGACCTTAGACCCTAATCATTTATGGCCAACATTATGTTCAGCTGTACTTGCTATGATTATTTTATTTGAAAAGTCATGCTGATAACACACAAACACTCGGCATTTCCAACAGTCAGCTGTCATCCGCTACAGTCTTGCAGCCTGGTTGTCCCTCTAATTTCAAAATGCATTTTGCTTTGAGCACTGATGTCACAGCAGACTTTTTTTAAAAAATTAGAATAAACAGCAGAAGTGACACCACCATCAGCAACCCATTCTTTATGTGGGTGGAACCTAAAAGCATTTTAAATACTTTGCCAGAAGATTAGTATCTCTGTTCCAGAGAGAATACAGTAGAAACAATGCAGATTATGTTCATTTTTGCATGTAAACTGCTTTGATACTTTTTTGGAATAAAAGCAGTACTAAAATTCTATCTCTCTGGTTCTAAAAGTCTTCGGTTGCATGCTGATAGGACTGTAGTCAGAATGGGACCACTCATAAAGAAGAGAAAATTTCTGGGTACTTGTTCAGAACTTTAAAAAGCAAAAAATGCCCCCAAAGTCTTTACCTGGGGGAGTTAAAGGGAGAGATTCAAGATTCACTATATATTGGAACACCCTTCTTGCCCTGAAACCTGTGTGGATGCGGGGGAGGGAAATGACTGTACAAGAAACCTTTTGACTTTGCGTTAAGTCTGGAATCCATAGAAATCCTGCCACTGCCACGTAGATATGGAAATGCGTGAAGTCTTGCCTCCATCATTCTTGTTTTTATCTTGTGTTATCTCAAACATATTATGCTTTGCAGAAAAATGTAAATGTCATATTTGTATTTTGCAGGGGAACACGAATTTAATAGAAGGCAGTGACATTCCATCTATTTTCCTTTGGAATTACTGGCTGTGTTTTCTGATTTTTGTTTCTTGAGCACAAGAAGGCAGATGAGTTTCTTTGGGGTCTGCAAAGCTAACAGGGCTGTGCCTGATTGCCATCACCTAGTCTGTCGAGTTCAAGTTGCATTTAAGGTCATATCAAAGAGAGCTGGCAGTGGTATTAGTGCAAGAGACAATGAGATTTCCCAGGGGATTGGCCAGGAAATAAAAGGTGTCTGTAGTGTGTACAAGAGCCTTTGGATGAATGAATCTGTAACTAATATTTGTTATCTGTGGATCTGAATGGGCTTGACAGAAGGAAGTGAAGTTGGAGGGTTATTGGCAGTGGACTTAAGAGAGTATCATATCTATGAAGTCTTTTACTTCCCTCTCCTGCTTCCTACTTTAAAAATCCTTTCTTTCAGGGATTGCTTCTCCATAATGCACTTTTTCTTAATCTTTCCTCAAATACATTCTTGCCCAAGGCTGCCTCCTGTTATAATGCTCTTCATTTTTAATGAGTGTATTTTTAAGTTTTACAACTGAAAAACAAGTACATTATTAAATGACTGTTGGGGGTACCTATACTGTTGTTGTTGTTGTACTCTGCAGATCTGTCTTACTCTGGATCCTTTGTCAGAAGCATGCATGTGCAAATGTCTTCTATGTTGGACATACACCTTATATAAGGCAGGAAGGGCATCTGACAGTCATCAGTTCGCCCCACTTATCTGCATACCACATAATGGAGGATCGGTTGTATTCACCACATACTCTCCAGGCCACAGGTCCACTACTGCATTATGCCACCAAACTGTAACTTCTGGCATTACTCAAATGTTAGAGAAATGGGCAAAAATACCTGACGACAGCTAACCATTCTTCACTTGCTTATTTGAATCCTTCGGGTGCCTTGCAGTAGTGTTTCTTGTTAATTCTTAACTACTTAGGGTATGCTGAGCTGGACTATGTTGATCTGTGTTGTAAGGTTTTGGAATTTCTGTACTAAAACGTAAAGTCTGCACCAAGGAAATGCTCTTCTATTCTGAGAATTAATTAGAACAGAATGTTCATTGCCTTAGCATAATTGTGGTATGATTTTGGAAATTTAGAATACTTTTGGAATTTCGAATACTTTTCCCCAGGTGAGCAGTAGAGACATGAATGTTGCTCTTGTACTGAGATATGCAGAGAAAATTTTTGGAACGAAACATGGGGAAGAAATGAAAAATGCAATTCTTTTCAGAGTAATTGTGTTTGATTAAATGCAAAGACTGCAAGCAGTTACATATCTAGGTTCTCGCAGTTTTCTTCCTTTTCCAAAGTGTTTATAAATAAATAAATAAATAAATAAATAAATAAAGAGAATTGAGTCATGACTGTTATGGGAATTTGAGAACTGAGGATGTGAAATGGCTGATATGGGACCTGTGGATATGAGGGACACCTGTACTACAGGTTTACCACCTTCAGTCTATTTAATCCATTTGACAAAGTAGATTGAATGAGGTGATGCCATGATAAATCGTTAAATCTCTAAACTGGCAATGCATTGTTTGCTTCTACAGATGAAGAGCCAATTATATTTTCTAAAAAAAAGATTGTAGCATAGCCTTTCTGGGTCTGGGCCACTTTCAAATGCATGTGAGGATGGTATGATTGAATACCTCTCCACCAGCAAATTCCTGCCTCTGGAAAGTTAGGCAAGGGAGATGGTCTTAACTGATCATTCTGCCTGATGTAATAGTTTTTCATGTGCAAGAGGCGTTTTGAATTTAGTGGATCTAACACAGGCATCCTGAAGCAATAAAGTCCCCGGCAAGTTGTATAGTATGTATGTTTCTGAATACAAAGATTAGTTACAGCCAAGTTATTGCTCTGATGCTTTAAATGGGCAAACCATGTTTTTTAAATTTTTCAAGAATTTTTTTTCAAGAACCATGCAAATATGGTAGAATACAAGGCCTTATTAGAAAATGGAATAAATTAAAATACAAGATGACAACAGAAAATTTGAAATGTTAGTGACAATGAAAAGGCAAAAGCAAACGTTTTTAGTGATGTCAGGGATCGGGGTTCACTTCACTTTTAAATACAGGGTGTCTCAAGAAAATGTACACACACAATTCATCCATATACCAAAATTCTCACATACTGCAAAAAGCTTACATAGAAGCAGTTGCTTGACCTGGTTAGTTTAATGAATTGGACCAAAAGCTTCAAATGTTCCCCATTGGCATCTGTACATTGCCGACATCATTGACTAATTATGTGTGTGCTGGGATGGTTCCACACAACTCTTAAATTGCTTCCCTTAGATGTTCAAATGTTGCATGTTATCTACAAAGATGTGTATATATAAATTAGAGCTCATTAAAATGTGTGTACGTTGTTTTGAGACACCCTATTGAGAGGGAAGTTTTTAAACTGTAGGATTCACCAAGTTTCTGCCAGCTTTAGAAAAAAGTCAAGTATCTCATGAAAAAATGTGCCTGTTGTATTACTACTGTTGAGTAGAATTTTGTTCAAGAAACTGCAGTTGAAATAACTGAAGTTTTACTTGTCACAGACAAGATCATTAAAATTGGAAAGAGATCAAGGAGAAATCTAATATCTGTTCTGAGCTTACCCATGTGTTTGGCAGCATTTTGAGTAAACTATTTCCCTCTTGGCATGAGTTTCCTGATCGGCAAGGGGGGAAAGGAAGAGAGATTAATGTGGGGGAGGGAGAATGAAAATATGATTGTTAAACTAAATTGGCAGGAGGAATCTGGGGTAAAGGAGTGACATTTGGAACTACTCCATGCTGGAAATTGAGTAGGTTCCAAGTTGAGAACATGCGTTTTAAATGTACATTTATTTTGGCTGTTAGACTAGCAATGTGAGCTCATCCAGTTCTAGCTCTTGCAGCATTGCCTCTACAGTAGCTTCCCCCCCTTCTGTTCTCAGTGGGAAGGTCCCAGTCTCTAAGCCAGTCATTTGATTATTTTTTTTCAAGCCGTCTGCCCTGAATGCAGCCTCTCTTATGGGTTTTGGGTTGCCCTTCAGCCTCAACTGACAAGTTGCTGATTGATGCAATTTTAATAGCATTTTAAAATACAGTTGTTAAGTTCGGGCAGTGTGACTATTTTTCTCTCCCCCCCTTCCCCAAAGAGAGGGGAAGTGTGGTTTCTCAATGACTTTAAACCGCTTCTTGTCTTCGCATGTCGTCTCTCGCACCAGGCGGTGAAACGCATTATCAAGTAGTGCCAGGAAAGTGGTTAACTGCGTTTGACACACGCCAACTCCCTGCCTCCACACTGGATAATTGCATTGTCAACTATTCAGCAAAGTGGCAGGTGACACTGCTGCCGGATTGATTGTCCTAGCATTGAGGCTCCTAAGACTGTCAGCTTCCCAATCGATAGCGTTTACACAAGACACCATGACTGCATCTGTAACTAATTTCAGTTTGAAACTTGCAAGACAGTGTGCTGCCCCTGTTTTCCTGGTTGGTGTGCTTAGTGGTTTGCTTCCTCTCCTTGGACTGCAGAGTTGATCTCCCCCTCTTCCCGACACACACCTTAGAAATACATTCTGTATTTTTACTTTGGTGCAGCAGGTGAAGAAAAATCAATATAATAGTATGTGTTGTGGCTTCAGAAGCATTACTGCACATGGCTAACTAGCACCTCCAGTTTTGCAGTCAATAGCCTGATCAATTGATTAAATTAACACTGATTTTCTTTCTTCTTCCTGGCCTAGATGCAAATTGGCTTGCAATAAGAGTGCAGGTTCCCTTTATGAAAGCTTGTTGTTCCATCCCATGATGCTTTCCATCAAGTTTGAGTGTATTGTTATTTAAATGAGCGGACAACAGGGCCTGCTGCTTCCCCTGTTGCCTGCAAACCGGGACATTGCTCTTGGTTGCTCACCAAACTCGCTGCTTCATGCTCGGCTGCTTTAGAAAAGTCATCCTCTCAGCTTTTCCACCTTCCTCCTGTTATTGGCAGAATTGCAATGTGACTGTGATCCCTGTCAGTGGTGTTTATTGATCCAGTGATGTGAACCTGTTTAGTAATTCAAGATTACTTTAATTCCCCTTTTTCCTTTTTTGTTTCCACTCTTCCCCCCTGGGAACAAAAATTCCCCTGAGCCACCTTCATGGAAATTACATCAGTGACTGCTAAGCCTCTGCTTGCAAATTTCCCTTTGTATAGCAGCCTTCCACATACAAGCACACAAATGTATGCATGCCTGCTGCTGAGCATTAGGCTGGCGCGGAGCAGGAGAAACTGCCATAGTAGCTTAGATATGAGGTCCTCTCTGCAGCTGTGGCCAATGTGCAGTGGAGGCCCAATGAGAGCTTGTATAATGCCGTTAGCCAAGTTCTGAGATGCTGTTTATGGGAGGGAATACTTCTGCCGGCAACCAGCTTGGCCCCTGAGGTTGAAGCTTGATTACTTTCACCTTGGCATGCAGCAGTACCACAAAATATTAACAGCCATAAAATTATATAGCCCTGTCTTAAAGCCTGCTGTTCTGGTCTGTTAGTAAAGATTAGCCAGACCCAGACTTGCATCTAAGGATTCTGTTTGCTTGAGAGTTGCATCTCTGCTACCGCAATCCATGTGCATGTCACCATAAGCAAGAAATCTGCTGTTCTATAAAGCCTAGGAAACTCATTCAGTGCTTAATAGAAGCCAGTGAAAATCAGTATTATTCACATAAAGGTGGCAAACTTTCCATTAACCTGGAGCCATGAACATTATGAACCCAATTCTTGCTTACCTGCTTATTTATAGTGCAGTAAGGTAATAGAACAAAACAATCTGACTCCAGAAAATGTTACTACAGTGGCCCTTTCCTTTGCCTTTTAAAAGAGGCGAGGCAGTTTGTTTTTCCTTGAGCCATGTTTAAAGGGAAGCCACATCCGTGTCACTAATTTCTCTTAGTGCTGGTTTGGGATTTCTCAGCAGCTGAGGAAACAAACACTACCAAGAGCTGTTCCCAGGAAATGTGTGTGAGGCCTGGCAGCATGTTAGCATTAAAGGTTTTTATTGTTGCTTTTTTAAACTTTTCGTCCAACAGAAATGAGTGAGTTGCACATCAGGAGAAGCAGGTGAGGGAGCTCAGCAAGGGGGTGGTTTATTTTGTGGGGAAAATTAGCAAACCTGCCATTTTAAAATCCTTAACGCAAAACTGTATTTTGCACCAAATCAAGATGAATTTGCCCACAAGCAATATTAAACGCCAATTTTATTTCTGGACATTAAGTCAAGGCAGTGCACCAAAGGAGAACTAGAGTATTATTGGGCCATAATTAGGGCGACCAGATACAAACTGGGTCAGAGTGCCTATACCTTTAACCATTATATAGAAGAGGGAATTTTGGCAGATGCTGCTTTTGAAACCCTTCTATACAATGGTTAAAGGTATAGGCACTCTGACCCAGTTTGTATCTAGTAACCCTAGTCATAACGCTGTGTGTTCTTAAAGTGGAAAACTGAGTTGTATGATGTTCCTTGCACACTGATCACAGAAGAAACCCCCACTATCAGAGGACAGGGCAGCCTAGATTTACATGCCACAAACAGATGAGCTTTCCTGCTTTGCACTAGAGGTTCATTGAAGGTTCTTCTCGCAGCTCATTATCTTATTTATTTTTTTGGATTTATATCCCTGCCAATTTGACTCAAAAGAGCCCTCTAGGCAGCTTACCATTGAAAATCAATAACAATATACAGCAACATATCCATAAACTACTGCTACTTAGAACAAGTTTAAACATAAAACACAGCTAAAATACAAGCAGTAGTTTACCTGAGTTGGAAGTAATTGTGTGTGAGTAAATTTGGAATAAGAGTGTGTATAAAAACAAATAGTTCAGCCTTTACAGTTTGGAGAGTGGAACTCTGAAGCCAGTTGTGTGTTTAAACCCACAGTACATTAACTGACAGTTGCTTTATTCAGCACTAGCAATTGGTGACATGGGTTTTTTACCAGCCTTGTTAATAAATACCATCGATAGATAAAAGATTGTTTCTGTTTTAATTCAGCTTGTCTCCTTTACAAAGGAGATGTGATGCCTTTTAATCCTAATTAAATATAGTTTCTGGGTTTGTGAAATGTGCATACAGTATTTTGTGGCAAGTTTTCAGCCCAAATTGAGGACGCAATTGTACCTCCAGAACTCAGTTTTTATTGGTTCCCCCCTTTCCCCCCTCAGGTAGTAAACAAGCTTACATGATTGTGCAAATGCTGCTTTTTTCCCCAGCCCAGGCACAGTTTGTCTTTGCCTTGCAACAAAGCAGCATTACCCATATGGAGGCTCTGACATTTGTACCTTCAACCTAGCAGAATCAAGTCCATACTACTGTGGTGAAGTTGTGTTTGTGTCCTTGGGAGTGAAGCCGGAGAGTTCACTTATAATGAAGAAGAAAAGGTAGTGAATTAGTAGTATCCAGCAGGTTTCAGCTGGAAGATAAATACTCAGGAAGTTGGTATCTTCTTACTTACAGTTCTGGGTTGAAGATACAGAACAATTGCTCTGGTGGTGAGTTGGCAGAAAAGGACTAATCAGTTATAGAATAAGCTTGTCTTTTATCAACTACTAGCTTTTTGTTACCCGGCGCTGCCCAGGTAACAAAATGATCTTCCAGAGTTTGAGTTTTGTACCCCTTCTCGCCCCCCATGCTGACGGGGGCTGAACCCGGACTCCAACCGCGTCGGGAGCGTCGCCGCTCGCCTCGGTTACCCCGGAAACTACAGATTCGACGCCAATTTTGGCCGTTTTTTACTGTTTTCACGTGGGGTCCCCTGCGCACCCCCACCCCCAGGGGCTCTGGGGGGGGCTGACCCCCGCAGTATCTGGCGCCAGGCCACAAGGCACGCATGTGCTGGGTTTGGTACGCATCGCTCCAGGTATTCCAGCACGGCATGGCGGACGTTTTGTTTTGCCCCCCACGCCGAGGGGGGGGGGCGAACCCGGAGTCCGACGGCGTCAGGAGCGTTGCCGCTTGTCTCAGCACCCCCAGAAACGACAGATTTGATGCTAATTTTGGCAGTTTTTGACCATTTTCACGCAGGGCCCCCTGCGTACCCCCACCCCCGGTGGCACAAGGGGGGCCTGACTCCCGCAGTGTTTGTCGCCAGGCCACAAGGCACGCGCGTGCCAAATTTAGTGAGCGTTGTTCCAGGCGTTCCCAAACCTATGCGGAATGAACACACACACACACACACACACACACACACACACACCCTTTTTTATATAGAGAGATTTCAAACTCATTTCAGGTTTTGTACTGTATTGATAGTTTGAATTGGGAGCTGTATCATACAATCACGATGTTTGTAGTCTTTTTTTTCTGCCAAGTTGGTGTTTTGTTTTGTTTTTGCTTATGTTGTGGTATTAAATTCTTATATATCTTTACCCCTTGTTTTTCTTGTTTAAGAATTGGGGGAGTGATATTGCCCTTTTTTATATACATTAAAAGGCAACCCTAGGAAAGGGTCTTGAGCCAACCCTTCATAATTAATTAGTAATTTAATAGGTGGTAGAAGGACAAGCAAGTAGGTGGTAGAAGTAATTTGTTGTCACCTTTGTAGGAGAAACAAGACACTTGAATCTTGATTCTCTTATGGAGCTCAGCCATCTCCTAGCCTGGTATCAGAAGTCAGTTCCTTAATAATGTTCAGATTATTCTTGGCTTATCTTGCTTTTTTAATTCAGTAAAAGCTAATGGGAGCTGCTTTTCCAGGGCAAATAGCTGCTGCAGAGGTGGGGGAGTCCTAAAGTGTTGTGTCTGGGACGATGACAGGGCAGAAGGTTAACCTTCTCATCCAGCGGGACCAGTCCTATTGCTGTTTAATGAATTTAAAAAACCAAGAATGCCAGCCTCAATCACATTCTTAGGACACAGTCCTAACCAACTTTCTAGTGCTGACATAGTTATGCCAGTGGGGCATGTGCTGCATCCTGCAGTCGGGAGGCCAGTTACGGAGGCCTCCTCAAGGTAAGGGACTGTTTGTTCCCATACCTCAGAGTGGCACTGCCCTTACCCCAGTGCTGGAAAGTTGGTTAGAATTGTGTAAACTGGGTCTAATTTTATGCTTATTATAAGGACTTTTAAACAGCTTGGGATATTAGGGGTTTTAGACCAGATCTTTACAAATGATACGCGATGCCTTTATCATGGGGAGTTCAGGTGGGTTCTGAGGTGCAGCAGAAAGTCTCACATGATAACACAACTAAATGATTCCAAATAATTCATGGGTTATCAGCTTGCTATAAAATGAGTATTAATAATATTTTGCCTACCCAGACTGGTGAGGAAGGGATCAGTAGGTTTCATGACTTAAAAACTGGTCACTTATGTGTCATAAAGTTAAACTTCAACTTTCTTGGGGGTGGTGCAAAACTACCTTAGAATGTCAGATGTAGGGGAGTGGCAGTGAGATACGAGTATCTGGATGTCTTGTGTGCTCCCTCAGGCATCTTGTGGGCCACTGTGAGATACAGGAAGCTGGACTAGATGGGCCCTTGGCCTGAGCCAGACTTTGCTTATGTTCTTATTTAGACCAGGTGTTAGAGTGAGCTATTTGGAAAAAAGCATTGTTTAAGAGCCTGCTGCTTTCCTGAGAATGGAGCAAACAAGTTGGTTTCTTAGCTATTTTCCATAGCAAAGTGAATGAGAAAGAAAAAAAGCCTATTTACAACCTTGACACAAGCAAAACACACAGCCCTCCCCCTTTCCAGCATCCCATCTTCCTAGATTTTCAATATGACTACTCTAAGTGCTTCATGACCCACCTGAAAGTGACTCACAACCCACTGTGGGTTCCGACCCACAGTTTGGGACCCACTAATCTAATCTGTGCAGATTAGAGTGGTCTGCCACACATGTGAAATAGACGTCCTTACAAAGCCGCTGCACGCGCATCTCAGCAGACATGTTTCTTGTGCTGTGTGACTAGAAGGTTCAGCATGTAACTCTGTTTTGGCTCTGGGACCATCTGCTCCAAGGCCAGGCGGAGCAGAGCTGTGTACACAGCGCTGGAGGGCTACTGTGCTCTCAAGGTAAGTGATCTTGATAGGTACATTCTGACTGATGAGAGAGTTTGTCTCCTGAACTGTCGCAGGGTTTATAGAGGTGCCACTCAATACCGGTGCTGGAATTGCTTGTCAGAGCAGCCGCCTACAAGAGCAATGGGGATCAGAGACAGAGTAGTAACTTTGTTTTTTCTCGGCTTAATGGCCCTAGAGCCTGACCTGCATGCTCGCTCCTGTTTGTCTGGACCTTTTAAAGAGGCATCTTGGATTAAGACTGTCAGAGAATGGTGTTGCTTGAGTTTTAGTAGGGTTGGCTGTATCACCAAAGGCTGGTGGTATGCAACCAAAATCATATTGGAGGTGAGCTGGTAAAAATGTTTTTCTCATTACATCCCATGCCTCTACAGACAGTTCTTTTGCTGCCTGTGAAATAATGCGAGGTAAGCAACTGATGCATTTCTTTTCCTAATAGTGCTTTGGGACACACGCACACGCACACACACACACACACACACACACACACACACACACTTTTCATTAATGGAAAAATGAGGATATGCAGACATAAAACACAGTGGGCAGATAGGTTATAACCCCAAAAGCTAACAAGTCACACCCAGATGAGGTCTGCTTCTTCTGTCCTCCCCCCATGTGTTGCCTCAAGTATCCACTTGTGTATTTTAGAATGATGAGCTTCTGAATAGGGTAATAATGGAGTGACCTTCAATTTCATTGGGCATTCTTGGTACAGGATTAGGTTCACTGTCATTTTGGCAACTTTGCATGCTTGCACACATGAGGGAAATACGTTTGTACTGAAAACTGATTCCCAAACTGTGGGTCAGGACCCGCTAGTGGGTTGTAGGCCAGTTTCAGATGGGATGCAAAGCACCTGGAGCAGCCATGTTGAAAATATGGAAAGAGGAGATTCTGGAGAGGGCTGTGTGATTGTTTTGCTTGTGTCAAGGTTATAAATAGGCTTTTTTTCTTTCTGATTTATTTTGCTGTTGGAAAATGGCTGAGAAATAATCCAACTTATTGCTGCATTCTCAGTAAAGCAGAAGGCTCCGATGTCACAGTGATGGCACTTCTGGCCATGACATCACTTCCAGTGTATCCTGGACAGATTGTCATTCTAAAAAGTGGGTCCCAGTGCTAAAATGTTTAAAATGGTTTAACCATTCTTGTCCAGAAATCTGGTTTCACTGAATCCTGAGATGAATAATCGATGTAAATAAGTTTAGGTAGCCAATATTTGAACAGCTGCTGGCGTGTGTTCGCTTTCTCTTCACAGTGAGCAAGTTAGACCACAAGGGTCAGAGAAAGTCTGGAACCTGCTGGGGAACCTAAAACATCCTTATGCTAGACACAGGATCCCCTGTGAGCAGTTTCAATCATTAAAGGCCACTCTGGGTCCTGGAAATGCCATAGTACTACCTGTGGCAACCCAGAAATTAAAGCGTCTGCCCCCTTCCTGGGCTCTGTGCACCTTAGGGCAGGGATCTGTGACTTTCTAAAGATGGATAGTTATAGCTTATGTGTCGATCCTTCCAGTAGGTACAGAAGCTTGTTTTGTTCCATATACTAAGAACTTTAGACCACCTCTGCTACACATGTCACTTCTGCGGTGCCCTGCTAATGAAGCTTTTCTGACTTAAGCAGTGGGCTTTACAGGCATCTTTTCTTTCTTTGGCAAAATCAGCTGTTGCATGGAGTTCAGGAAAGTAAGATGCTGACAAGGCTACTTATACTAAGTAAATTCTGTACACACGCATACACAAAATTCCAAATTCTGCAGGAAAGAGACCTTCAGATTCGCGACTAGAATGTTTTATGTAAATCTGTTAATGCTGCATGTCATTGATTTCCATTGTTTTGTCTGCAGAATTTATTTAGAACCTTCTTGGGAGTATTGTAAGCTGCCTTGGGCGTTTGCTTCAGCATGAGAAATGCAGGATATAAATCTCTTAAATAAATCAGTATGAAGTTTCTTTTTTGTGACTTTTACTGCCCTGCAGATGAACTTTTAATCTCTCCTGAATTATATTTATCATTAAATATTATGCTTTGCAATGAGACAGCTGCTATTTTCTCCTTTGCTTTACAACTACCTGAGACTGCTTGAAACCTTGTTGTCCCAGTTCTGTACAGCTAGCTGGTACCAGCTCTCCTCAGCCTTCATTTTGGATTTAATGTCATAGTTGTGTTTGTTCTTTAATAATGCATAAAAACACAAAACTGCCTTTTTGGTGTAAATATCTGAATAAAAACACAAAACATTTTGGTGTTAAGGATATTTTCCAGGAATTAAAATGGATTACTTTTCCTGTTAGAAATAGTGTGGCTGCATGTCCTAGCACTGTACTGCGACTTTAAAGGTTTTACAATTGAGAACTTAGAATAAAAACACAACACCGCTTCTTACCTTTCAGATCACAAAATCTGTGGAAAACACACCATTTTCAAACACACCTAGTCGTATCGTCTGTCTTTTATAAAGTTTACAAATTACAATCGTTTTGAGGAGGCTTAGATTTTGATATTTGGAATGAAGCCCTAGGAAAGCCTAGAAGGTTTTATTTTTGGAGTCAACAAGGAAAAGGCTGAAATTTTGCCAGAAAATATTGGAAGATGTCTCAAGCTGAATTGCCAGAATCCAGGCTCTAAAATTAAGCCAATGACATTTGAAAATCACTGATTTAGCATATGGGATTTGAAGTTGGATTGCCTGAAAGTTTCCCATTTTTTTTGCATCCCTTCTAATACTGAAATGAAGAACAAAAGAAAGCTCCTTTTTATTCATTTGATTTCCCCCCCCCCCCCCCCCCCCCCGGTGGATGAGGGTGTTTGGGGGGGGTGGGGAAGAGACCAATACCAAGCCGGGCCACATTTTCTACTTCGTATGGGCAGGAGAGATGGGAGAAGAGAGGCAAGAATCCTAAGGAGCACCATCCTAAGGAGCTGTTGGGCCAACGCAAGCTGCTTGCATTGACCCAGTGCTATCAGAAATGTGCCATAAGGACTGACGCAGTCAGCTGGGCCAATACAGGCAGCAGTGTCGGCCAAGTTGCATGGGAGGCAGACAGAAATAAGCCGTCCCTAAGATAGCTGAGTTGAGGCAGCCAAAAACCTACGTTGGATACAGCGCAGGCCTGGCCAGCTTGCTTGCTCCGCTGCAGGCTTGGATTGGGCTGCCCACATATGAGTCCAGAGCTATGCTTGTTAGAGATAAGAAACTAATGTGATATCTGATGTAGGTATTGGTGAAGGCCAATATCTGCAGGATCTTTTTGGCTCGCCAATAAAGTAGTGTCCCACTCTTTTAGCAAGTCTCTTTCTCTGTTTTCAGTCTCCTATCTATGGTGAACTGAAATGTCATAGACTTTCTAGATGAGCCACATTTTAGGAGAGTTGGAAATTTTGGTAGTTTGGACAAAATTATGTACTAGTGTTTCTCATACGGCGGGTTATGAGCCAATTTCAGGTAGGTTGCGTAGCACCTAGGGCAGCCATGTTGAAAATAGGGGAAATGGGACACTGGAAGGGGAGAGGGCTGTGTGGTTATTTTGCTTTTGTCAAGTCTGTAAACAGGCTTTTTTTCCCTTTCTGATTCACTTTGTAATTGGAAAATGACTAAGAAATAACTCAACTTACTGCTGCACTCTCAGGAAAGCAGCAGGCTCTGGCATTGCACCCGTGACATCACTTCTGGTGGGTCCTGGACAGATTGTCATTCTAAAAAGGGGGACCCTGTGCGAAAATGTTTGAGAACCGGTGCTAAAATGTTTGAGAACCACTGTTAAATACAGTTGTATTAAGTAACGGCGTTCCGTGTGCTACAGCATATAGTCATGCCGGCCACATGACCACGGAAGCTTGTCCTCAGGACAAACACTGGCTCTACAGGCTTAGAAACGGAGATGAGCACCACCCCCTACAGTGCGTCACAACTAGACCATTCAGTCATGGGGAAACCTTTACCTTTATTAAGTAAAGCAGAGGGGCTAGGCAGGGATTTCAGTGTGATTGCCCATTTTGTTAAGTTGTGCACTGTCTTTCAAAAATAACGTGTATGTCTTTAAGTATATATATTTAAATATAGATATATATTTTTAAGTATTGCAGAAAGTAAAACATGACTTGTTAGGGTAAATTGGTTTACTAGGAAATCGAGTTATAATTGGTTGATCATGAAATCAAGTAGACATTTGACATATTGCAGAATAGAGAAAGGGCCAGGTATAATTCTGTGAAAGCATTTATATGATCGTCCTTACAGGTGTGGTGAGCTAGAATTAATTTTTTAATCCAAAATGACAAACAGGTCAGAAGAACAAAGGTTTACATTTTTGTTTTGTTCTACTCATTTATTTGAGCTGTAGAATACTGACTATTCTTGGTGCAAATCTGGGATTTTAGCACAGAATTCTAGACTTCCATATGATCATCCTGAGGGTAGGTGAAATGCTTAGACTGTGCTAGGAGCTGGTGAAACAGGGATGAAAACACTCGGGTAGCTTGATAGATTAATGTTGCTCTCCTCAAGAGTTTACTGCTGAACTTGTGGTTGGGAATTCACATGCAAGGCCTCTGGCATTTTGTAGTTTGCTGCAAGGAGATTCCTTATAGTAATGGTTCCCAAACTGGTGCGTCATGAGCCACCAGGGGTCCCAGAAGAAGGCCATTCTGCTTAAGGGGCGTGCCAAGAAATTGGCAGCAATGGGATTGCCGTGATCACACTGTTGCCGGGAAGGAAAGGGTTTTCGTAACTTACCTTGGGAGGCTCTCCAGAGGATCCAGAGGGTCTTTGACCCCCTCTGCAGCCCTCCCTGCACCTCCAATGTACTGCAAAAAGGAAAAAAAGCTGCTAGTTTTGTGACAAAAATGTCTAGATAATAGGCCTTTTCTTTCTTTTTCTGGCACTTCAGAGTGCCCCTTGCTCTCTGCTCATTGTAATCTGATCTGGAGGGAGGAGAGGGTAGCAAACAATTCAATTTATGAAATTATGACAAGTTGTGATGTTTCCCTTCTGCATACACAGTCGGCTTTATGTATCAATTGGTAGTCCATCAAGCGTGTACTAACCCCCCTATTTCCTCCTTGTCTATGTCTGTGTTTGGAGTATAAGGAATTTTGCTGTGTACTAGTTATAATTTTTTATTCCGTTTCATGCTCCTGTGTGCCACAGAAGTCCTCGTAAATCACAGACCTGCTAGCTCTGGGCTTAGGTACACTTTTTCTGCTGATGTACCTAGTTCAGTTTGTCTCTGACAGACTTCTCCTTTGTCACAATGCTCTTTGTCCTCCTAAGATTACCTTAAAGCAAGCAAAGGAAATTCCATAAAACCCCTTTTCATAAATCAAAACATAGAGCTACTTCAGATCTCCAAGCCTAGAAAGTGCTAAGGAATTTCCACCATTGCACTACATATAGAAGGATCTGAATTAAATCTTTTGTAAATGAACCTGGAGGATGATCATTACTGCATAACTAAGCAAATGAGATTACTAGCTTTCTGCAGTCCTGTCCCCTCAAAACTTTTTGTTACTGTTTTTCCATGTCATTACTTTGCGTTCCTCTGTTTGGAGTGCTCTGTTGTGATGCGTACTCCACATGTTTTCTTTCCCTCTAGGGTCTGGTTTTGTCATGTGCAGTGGCAAGGAGAATCCAGATAGTGATGCTGACCTTGATGTGGATGGAGATGACACACTGGAATATGGGAAGCCACAGTATCATTTTCTAGATGTGTTGAACATCACTGGCCTCTCAAACCCTTGCAGTTTCCCTGGTGCATACACATATTTTCATTAGGTCAGGAAAGTATTCCATATGTTGCACGTGCTCCAAGGTTTCTAAGTTAGGGGGTATTCCTGCTTGACATTGCAAAGTGGGCACATACCAGTTACAAGCAGTAACTCTCACATGCTAATCCTTGCTGAGGAAAGATGAGTTCCTTTTGTGCTGCTTTCAGTGGAGCATGGTTTCATCAAACAGCTAGTGGCTTTCACACATTTGTCTTAGCATTTGAAGTTTCAGTTTTCAGTACCGTAAACCATTTATTGCTGAGGTGAATATAATCTTCAAATATAATTGGCCCTGGATGTCAGACTTCAAAGAATATCTTGGCTGTTCTATGTCTTGGCACGCAGACCATTTGTTCCAAAGTTTGCACCGGGCGTTATTATCCTTAACCCTCCATGCTCAGATACACAGAAGCAGATATCATTCCATGCACTGGGGAAGAACCAGGTGAAGCCAAAGAAAGGGAGGCACTCCGAGGCGCAGTCTTAAAGTAAGTATGGGCTTTTAAAAGTTCTATCGTGGATGGAACAGGATATAGTTCATCATGCTGGATATGATTTTGACTTTTCCCCCCCAAGGCAAATCCTAATTCAGAGTGAGATTCACATCAAAGAGAGGAGAAGTTTTGAAAACTTTACACTAAGAACTTGTTTACTACAGGACAGGAACTACAGGACAGGAAACAGTACAAATCCATCCCACTACCTTGGTCACATTCCAAAGACAGTTTTGTGGAGTTTTTTGCTTGTTCAGGCCATCTCTGGACAAACCTTCCTTAGTACTACCTCCGTGATCTGTAATTATTGAAAATGGGTATACAAAGAACTGTCTGCACAGGCAAACAGTCTCATAATTCTGCCATTAGAAATGGGATATTAGATTTCTGTAACGCTACTGAGCTTACTACAGTTGCAAAAAAGACAGAAGTCAACCTCCAAGTTTATTCTAAAGTAGTTTCTATTCCGAATTCTAGCCTGCATTCCAGCTGATTTAGTTTTAGAACTTTTGTTTTTTCAAGGGACATGGTTGTTGAGTGTAGTTCTCCAAAGAAATCCATGTTCTTGAATAACAGTGATTGAAATATTTTAAAACAAAATGGCAAGCAGGAATTCTGCACACCTCAACAAACCATTTTGAGCAGCAGTGGCATCCAAGTTGGCACAAGTAATTTTGCTGGAAGAGCCCTTTAATCATACTGATTTGCTGATAATTCAGCATTGACTGATAGAAATGGTTGCAATACTTCCTGGACTAAGAATGTCAGTCCCGTTCTGCTAGATATTATCATCAGAGAGGGAAAGGGGTTGAACAAACATGATAGACTACACTTCTCCAAACACTTTTTATCATTGTTTCAATATGTGAGACTTGCCCCACAAAACGGGACTAGGTGGTGCTGGACAACTCCCCAAGTTGAACTCAATACATAACTAGTGGCATTCTTAGGCAAATGCAAACAATTTGTATCTTTGGAGTGCTTGGTGGGTAAACCTTTCCACGGTATACTTCCAAGGGTTCTACGTCATCATGGAGGACCAAGTTGGAACAGACATGGGACCATCCAGAATGTTTCACAAGATGGCACATCAATTGTGATAGTGAAGTGATAATTATTTGCTGACCTTGGCACCACAAAGTGTACTTGATAATGAACTTGTGTTCCATCAGATTCATATTATATGGTTTTTCCTTCATATGTATTCTAATTCTCTCCCACCTTATTGCCACCTTCTCTAGTCAACTTACAAGCCAAAAGGGTGTTAAACTGTGGAACAGCGTAGTTTGTAGCAGCTGTTCCTCCACCCAAGTTCCCTCTGCATCCCACAGAGCAATTAGGACTTTGACAGCAGCGCTAGCCATGCCGATTAGAAACTCAGCAAGAAGTTTCAAGGAGCATTCGAGAAACTCTGGTTCAGTCTCTGGGAAGGGACCATTCTAATGGGTCCACCCACCTGTAGAATAATTCCAGTCTAAATCCCAACAAGATGTGGTCTGCTTTATAACAAAGGAGTCAGAGTGATTCCCCTACACCAAGACCACAAATTTCTTATCCCATTGAGAACACCGTCAGGGTTGTGACCCATCAACCAGTGGTGTCATTCAAATGATTTAGGAACAGGAACTCACTTTTGATTGGCAGTTGTTGGGAACCCGGAACCAGCCACGGAGCCCGTTAGGATCCGGAACGCCCGTTCTGGTCCGTTCCCCCTGAATGACATCACTGCCACCAACATATGTTGAGCCTATAAGATATGAGAAATCCCCATGGTTATCATGGGTGATGTAAGATCCTCAGACAATTAACTATGCCGCGAATAGTGAGATTCTCCAGAATCCTGAAGATCCTCTGTGTCAAATCCAAGATCACCCCTGCCAGTTCAGACAGGAACAGAGCAGGGTAGTCCCTAATGCTCATGCAAGAGGGAGCTGTTTGTAGCTGCTCAGGACTGTAATGTACTAGTAACCAAACTATGTTAGGACACAGGAGCCAATATGGTTTAGTGGCTTTATAGTGGAGATCCTATTTTTGCCATAGGTTCATTTTGTGACCTTTCAAAAGATGCTCTCTCCCATCTGTGAAATGGGAGTAATATTGACCTACTTCACAGAGTTGTTGTGAGAGTAAAGGTAAAAAAATATTGTAAAGCATCTGATAGTTTTAAAATGCTGTGTAACTGATATTAGTAATAATTGGGTGAAATGTATTCTGTAGAATTTTCCCTTTCACTGTTTTCTGTCTTTCTAGCGGTGGCACGCCTAGTACCCGAATAACGCCAGAATTCTCCAAGTGGGCAAGTGATGGTGAGTGTAAGATATATATGTAGGTGGTTTGTCTGCGCGTTGACCAGGCTGGTGCTTGAAAGATGAAAGTGAACTGATCTGTCTTTGGATATTTCAGGGTGCACTTTTAATGGTTTTTATGTAGAGGATATAATTTTCATGTGGGCACATCCGGGATCTGAAGTGATATAACAAATAATGTTATTTATTTGAATAATTTCTCGTCTTTCCCATATCAAGCAAAATGTCCAAGGCAGCTTACGTGGGCAGGCTAGTCTAAACTGCCACTTTTCAATGGGGGTTTTTTTTTTCTTCAAACATGCAGTATTCTATTATGCCTTCCAACTTTTTATTTTTCGATTGGAAAATCTGTGCCGCAGTCATAATTCATGTGCCTAGAGATGAATATTGTCTCTCCTTTTCAAAAGGTAAACGGAACCTTAATTTTTAAAAAATGTTGGTGAGGAAAGTTCAAATTAAGATATTCAAGTTTTCTAACTTGCAGTCCTGTACTCAATCTGATATAGTTTCTTATTTCTCTTTGTTTGGGCATGGTTTGAGGAATGTAATTCCATTTGTTGCCAGAAAATCTCAAACTTTGTTGAAATTATTATTGCATCCTACAATGGCTCCTGATTTTACTTTCTGCATTTTAAGGCCTGGGTCTTGAGATGCATGCCAGTGTCATAGTTTGTTTTGCTGCATAAACAAAATAGCTCATGGCCTTTCCCCCATTTTATCCTCCCAACAACCCTGTAAGATAGGTTAGTTTTAAGAGGTAGTAAACTGGTCTACACAGTGAGCCTCATTATTGGGATTTTCAATTTTTACAGTCCAATATTAACTGGGCTCTTTGTATAAGAGTTTGGGCTCTTTGTATAAGAAACATTTGCATACATTTACATGTTTAAGAAAAAAGCTTAAGAAAAAAGGTGAATTTGCATGCTAAGAAAAAATTAGTTGAAAGTTTGTCCGGGGCCTGCTGGAAGTGCCGTCATTGTGATGCCAGAACCTGCTGCTTTCCTGAGAATGCAGCAGTGACTTGGATTTTTTTCTCAGCCGTTTTCCAAAAGCAAAGTGAATCAGAAAGAGAAAAAAGCCTGTTTGCAAAATAACCACACAGCCCTCTCCCTTTCCAGGGTCCCATCTTCCCGTATTTGCAATGATGGGCATGCTAGGTGCTACATGAGCCACCTGAAATTGGTTTGCGACCCACCTAGTGGGTCCCAACCCACAGTTTGAGAAACCCTGCTATCGCAAGTTGGGACTTGATTACCCCTAGTAATTTTCTCTTGGAAACCAACACTAGAAAAGTTTGTCAGTCCTTTTGATTTCTCTGAATAGATGTTCTTGTTAGCTGACCTTTGTGCTTTTTCCCTTTGCAGAAATGCCATCAACGAGTAATGGGGAGAGCAGTAAACAGGAGCCCATGCAGAAAACCTGCAAGAATAGTGACATAGAAAAGTGAGTATAACTTGAGTATAACTTTCCTGGGGATGAAATGAGAGACTGCCAGGATCTTTCTACCAGAGATGCAACACCATTGCATAAGGTTTGCTGCTTCTGGCTATCCTCACTTCCTTAAGAAACGTATACCTATCTCCAGCTTTTGCCCTAGATACGACATTTCTCTGGTTGAAGACCAAATGGGTTTCTCTCATATCTCTTGCTTTAGAGTCATCATAGGAGTTCAGTTCGGGGGGGGGGACCACCTTGATGTGTTGGCTCTAAAGTGTGTGTGTGTGTGTGGGGGGGGTGATTCCACATTGTATTCCCAAGTCCCCAGTGCAGTGCTTGTAACTTTAGAGGGGTGTTGATAAATTCCCCCCTTGTGTTAAATGCTCCACAGCAGCAGTCTCCAAACTGGAGACCTCAGGGAAAATCTTCCATGGCACAAATAACACTTTGTGTTCTGCCGGGGAAGGCACGCAAGACTCCCTACTACAGCTTCCAGGGGTCTTCACTGCCAGCAGCACACATGCAGAATGCTAGGGACCCCAGAAGCAGCTGGCCACGAAGACTCCTGGGAGCTGTAGTAAGGGTCATTTGCACCTTCCCCAGCGGAATGCAAGCCACTGCTCACACTGGGGAAGGAAAGGGAGCACTGGATCCGACCTGTAGGCTGGTGTTTGGAGCCCCCTATTCTACAGTATCAATGCTTCCCTATTCCTTCCCTTAGAACATGTTATTTTTCAGAAGTCTTCCTTGATAGGCCCCTTCCTCTGGAAGAGAGTGATGTTGTTTATTTGGAGTGTTTATAGCAGAGTTGGGGGCTTGTGGACCCATTCAGCGCTTGCCTAGCGCGACCGGAGCGGAGGGACGAAGAGATCGCTACATTTCAATAACAAAGTCTTTTATTGGTTACAGT
>JAJKFI010000055.1:4805681-4860755 GCA_029204185.1 Lerista edwardsae
ATGCCAGTTTCAACCAGTTCTGGAGTGTGTGGTGTGAAACTGCAACAAGTGAGACTGTTTTGATCTTAATTTTTATTGGAGATGGGTCACATGAGACAGAATTTTCATTTTGCTCTACCCGAGTGTTGAAATCAACCAGCAAGGAAGGAGTCCAGAATGATACATGTCACTGCTATTTTCTTGAGGCAGTGTGGTATGCTGTGCTATCTCCCAACTATTGTAGGTAAATTTGAAATCTTAATGCACAAAACTAGCCTAATGACCAGTTCACACAATCACTGACTGTGGGAATACACTGTGCACCAGGGGCACATAAGGTTGTACGTGCTATGTGGGATCCAGGTCATACATGCAGGCAAAGATTCCTGATAACCTTTCTCTTCAGAAATAGGGGCTCTGGGAACTGACAACATGAAATTAAGATGCACTGTGGCCCCATTAAGGGCCTTGGAGAGCACCCTAAGCTAGTGATGAATTAGCTTAGTCTCACTCCACACATACTGGATTGGCAGATAGTGAGTTGCATGAACTGCCCCATAGCTTTCATCCAGAGGACAAGTACAAGCTAGAACAAGCTGGCTGGGAATGAAGTAATGGTTTATGGAGTCTCAAAGTGCAACGCTTAAAGGCCATCAGCCCTAGCCAAGTGTTGTGTGTCTGCCTTAACCACCTGCACTTAAATGCATAGTGGTTCACATTTAGGTCTGTAGAATGCTCAGAATGTTGAAGAGAAAGGAGAAAAAGGAGGAGTTCTTGATGTAACTAGGGACCCAAACCAGCTTTCCAGTGCTGATGCAGCATGCCAATGAGATGCACACTGCATTCTGTGGATGTGAGGGGCAGTCATGGAGGCCTCTTCAAAGTAAGGGAATATTCCTTCCCTTACCTTGGAGCTGCATTGCAGTTGCATCAGCACTGGAAAGTTGTTGAGGATATTATGTACTTTGACTTGGCTATGGCAACACATACTGAACTGGTTCCTTTAGTAATAGTTGTGTTCCATCTTCCTTCATTGCTCAAAAAGCTGCTGGTACTGTAGAGAACAAATGGATTCAGCCTTCTCTCTTTTTATGCAATTTGTTAATGACTAGGCATTTCTCTTCTCCAAATGCTCCAGAACTGACACTCTTTAAGCCTTTTCAGCACTGGCAGGTTAGACATTTTCCAGAACACTTATGTCCAAATGATGAATTGACATCACCTCCTTGATCAGATTATTAAAAAGCTTTATTCAGTGCCTCTTGGCAGACACTAAACTCTTTCCTAGTGGTGCATACAGTGATTCTGCCTCATGAAATACGACACTGCACCTTCCTTGTGACAACTCCTGACCTATCATGGGGCATTCAAAAACCTCATGGCTTCCAAAGTCAAAAATCACACGTTGGCACTCACCTCCCATTACCTTTTTAAAAGAAGGCAAAAGCCCACATGTCATTTCTTTTACCTGACAGCACTTCCTCCTTGGTTTATAAGAAATCCCCTGTGGGAAGGGGTTTAGTGGCTTTTTAGTTAAAGGCTCTTAACTTCCATTGGGAGCAGAAGACAGTGTTTAGAAACAAAGGTTTCAGCTGTGCTGCTCCTGCCCCTCAGGGATTTGTGTGTGATAAATAGTTTGTGTCATGATGGTTAAGGAGCTAGGATGCTGTGTGTGAAGGGGTGGGCTCTGTTAAATTAATTGATAACTGGGATCGGACCTCAGGGTCTGTGGAAAAGGAGGTGTTTTTATTTCTACTGTCTGGCTGCTTCCACCTGCACTGCCAAGCCATGATATATGGCAGCCCAGCCCAGCTGGCTAAATTGATTCATCTCCAGTTCCTGGTTCTTAATCTGGAGCTAAATTGGTTTCATTTTTCTTGTTTTGGTTGATGCTTGTGGTGAGCTCTCTGTGGGATCAGTTTCTTCTGTTCATAATTTTAATTTTTGCTTTTAAATCTGGGCGGTATTGATTAGTGTGTTAAGCTCCATGTAACGTCTGATTAGCATTTTAAAAAGTGTTTAGAAGCACATGGTTTATCACCTGTGTCAGCTAGGCTGTCCATTTAGAACAATGGTTAATGGAGTTAGCAGTGATTCTCTATATTGATCCTACTTTTATAAGAATGACATTCATTTTCTCTCCCCTTCCAAAACAAAGTCCAGGCATAGAGAGTATCTTTTTAATTAGCTAATACAATACAGTAAACCGTCCTTGTTTTGGCACACAGCTAATGTACTTAGGTTGAAAGTTAATGGAATGTGTGCTTCACACTTCTTGTAGTAGGATCTTTTGCATGCCAAGAAACATGCCTAGGTTAGCAGGAAAATATTTGCTGTCTATCCCTTGTTTATACCATCACACATTTGCCCTCCCTGAGGCCAGTTTCTTGTTCTCATTCCATTTCTCTGGATTTTTCTCTGAACTTCATAGGGCATTGGACATTGCCATAGAGGCAAGACAAGTCAAAAACACGACCTCCTTTTATTTTCCCTTTGCTGCATGTGATGGTTTCCATGATGTTTTCTAATATATCTGTACATTAAGGTTTTGAGAAGCATATTGCTTAAATCTATCGGTTGTAGTTCCTAGAGAACAATTCTAGGAGGGCTTGTACGTAAAGCGCTTAGTTTATTATCGTTACTGTTTTTAAAATAATGTATACCAGGGGCGATTGGCACAAGTGATCGGCACAAGACGATCGGCACAGGGACCTCTACAAGTGCGCCCCCCCAGCAGGTGCTGTCGCCCCCCGCATGGCTACGCATTGTAGCCATGCCCAGTTGCTTCTCAGAGCAACCCAATGCAGCTACAAAGCGCCACTTGCTCCTCCGAGGAGGGTCAGCCCTGCACACCCGCCATGTGAGGTTGCTCTGAGAGCAATGCGACGCGGGCACGCAGTGCGTCCCCGCCCCTCCAAGAAGGGCATGCTAGCCCTTCAGAGCATGCTTGGTTGTTCCGAGAAGCTGCTTCCTTGGAAGCCACTTCCCGGAGCAACCCGGACCTCCAGGGTGGGAGCAACGTTGCCACCCGCCCTCCTCCAGCCCAGTGCCCGAGGCATTTGCCCCTCTTGCCCCCTCAGGTACACCACTGATGTCAATCAGTCAATAGTATTTATATACCACTTTTCAACACAAAGTTCACAAAGCTGCTTACGGGCAAATAGTAATAATAAAGCTAAATTGTTCTCCTGGAGGTACTGCACTACCAGGTCGATGTGTGGAGTGCCCCTATTCAATGAGGTATACAGCATTTTTAGTGTACATGATGCTTTACAATAGATGTCAGGAGTGCTTGTTTCCCTGAGTGGCTCACAATCTGTAGAAATAGTAACAGAGAAGGTGGTATTGGTGGCAGGGTAATTAGAAAGAGTGTGCCATGATTTTATGTACATTTGCTTAGGCTTAGTGGCCTAGATTGAGGCTAGGGAGTTGTGCCAAAGGATTCATAGAAAAGGTTTGTTTTGAAGAGAGATTTGAAGGAAGTAAGCATCATACAGGTGATCCAAGAGAGTTTCATAAGGGGCAAAAAAGAAAAAAGGGGGCAGAGTTGTTTGAAGAGGGCAGGAGACCTTCCCATGGCAGGAACTGTCCTTCTTCCTGTTAAATTTCAGTTAGTCTTCTCCTTGTAGCATGCAGTCTGGATGCCTACAATTGTGTTCTTACTGTAGGTGAAACAAAACTATCCTTTGTTAAAGCAAGCACTCTACTTCAAGTGGTACTAAACAAAAACTAAGGTACGGTAGTGGTATGGGGGGGGAGCAGCTATGTACTATACATGGGGTTCCCCATATCTAGTTTCCTTATCCATGGGAGAGCAGAATGGATTCATGTGGATGAGGGGGGTGGGGACACACCTGTACCCATACACATGCATGTGCTTACACTTCTAATGCAGGGTTAAATAGGCTGCAAATTGTCACCATCACCTTTTCAAAGCCCAGGACTCATCTTTCACCCTGGGATCTTTAACGCAATTCCCAATTTAAATAGTTTTCTTATATTTATTTTTTATTTTTTCTCTGTCTAATGCGCCTATAGAAATCAGTAGTAATGGTAATGCTTTGCGGTAATGAAATCTGCAGGTGCAAGTAGGGCTCGCAGGCCTCTTCCTAGATTATCAACCAACAGTCAGGCAGGACCAGCTAGAACTGTGATTTTCAGCCATTTGAATGTTATGGCACACTGGCAAGGCATTAAAATGTCCAAGCCACACCATCAGTTGTTTGACAACTGAAAAGGCACACTGTGCTGCCAGTGGGTTGGTGGTGGCTCACATCCCCCAATGACCCTATCAATAAATGACCCTCTCCCAAATTCTCGTGCCGTATCTGGGGACCATTTGCGGTGTGCCAGTGTGCTGCAGCACAGTGGTTGAAAATGGCTGAGCTAGAAAGTACAAAAGGAGAGTCTTGTGAATCCAGCCAGCCAAGCCTCATTTAAGGACTGATAAATCCTACCAGCAATTAGCTAAGCAAGTCTGATCAGTTAGCAGCAGCTATAATACTAAGAGCGCAATCCTAAGTTGAGCTGGAATGGCAAGGCCAGCAGGCCTGCGCCATATCTAGTGCACCTTCGGCGTGCTGTGGAGCCTCCCCGTAGTGGTCCTTGGATCTGCACGTGCTCAATAACAGGCTCAGAGCCGAGGAATAACAGGCTCAGAGCCGCATCCCGAATTAGGGCCATATGGTCTGGGGCGGAGCCTTGGGTGCCCCCTTCCTGGGCTGGCATGCCTACCAGCCTGCTTCCCTTCCACTCTTATTGAATCTGCTTATTTAGGATCCTGGCAATGATTCTAAAGCGTTGACTATCTTGAGGTCCAGCAAATTTTGCTGCTGCCTGTCCAATCTCCTCTTGATTTCTGTTCCCCTCCTTTCAACATATGCTGGGGAGGAGCAGAAGCAAATCTTTTTCTGGAATTATCTGATATTGCAGTTCCTGAAAATTATTCAGGAGCTTTTTGTGGCTCCTGAACCTCAATTTGACACCATTGCCCTAAATCTGTCACCCTGGAACTTAAACACTTTATTTACACTATCCTGCTATCAGAAACAATTTATTCCTTGGAACAATTCTTCTTTATGCACTTTTTGAATTGGGTTAAGCCTTGATATAGTGTCTTCCTTCTCTCATGAGGAGGTGCTTAGCTCCATCAGCTCTCTTCATGCTTTTGGCACTTTTTCTTCAGCATTGCCGATTCTTGAATCTTCTGTGCGATTCACAGTGACATTCAGCTAGACTAGCCCACCTGTATGCAGGCAGCAGAATCTACAATTCCACATTCTCCTACAGACGCTATCCACGCAGCCTGGTGCCATCTTGAAATCAAGACTGCTTGAGGTTAAGAAGCCAGCCTCTTAATTCAGAGTGCCAATGTTCAATTTTGCTTTCTGCCACCAAACTAGATTGCAGGCCAAGGAAAGAGTCTGGGTTAGTGGCCCACTGGGTCACCTCCCATTTGTTTTCCTCAATTTTGTGTTGTCATAAATTCATTCCAGTCCGTTGTGCTTGATCAGTTTATCTCTGTTGGGGCAGGGAGCCCTGCTAGCATGATATATGACATGAAACATTGTAGCCAGCCTCTCCATGAATCACTCCAGCTGTTTGTTGTCAGCATGAAAAGCAAACAGGCCTGGGCTGCCGAGTGTTGACTAGGATGAGCTCAGGATGGGAAGAGACATGACGTATGAATGTTTATTTAATAATTCTCTAATATTTCCAGCGGAGTGTGGCTGTGCCTTCTGAGGTAGTGGGGGAAAGGAGGGGCAGTTGAAGGGGAAACTCTAATCTGTCAGGGTGGGTCATAAATCAGGCAGACAAGATCATTAATCAAGAAGGGAGCAAAACTAGAGGGAGGTGGGACTCAGGCTGCTGTTCCCAGGAGCAAAGGGGCCGTGCTCTTCTTTTCCATAAAACAAATCTCATTTGGGATGCGACGCCGGCTGTGTGCTTACATAAGAGCAGAGCCAGGGCACTGGGCCAGTTAAGCAAGCGTGTGCGCTACCTTTGTCATAAGCTTTGGCAATTTGAGCTTGCCAACCATTAAATCCCTTTATAATTATCTTCTTTATATAACTCTTCATGCTCCTCATGGTTGATTGGGCAAATGCTTGTTGGGTTTAGAAGAGGGTTTTAGAGGAGTGAGGTCAGTGTGCATATGTGCTGGTGTGTGCGTGCTTGCCCGCCCCTCAGATCCACTCCAAAAGTAAAGATGGGCATATTCGGATCATTTGTACAGCTGCACAACATGGCAGCTGTACTCCAGGATCGAGTTTGCTTCTTAAACATTTTTCTTTGAATCAAGAGCAAACTTCTTAACTTCACAGTGATGGAGACAATTGCAGAATTGTGTTTCCTGAGACTTCCTTTAAAGATGAAAAACAATTTATTGCCTTTACAGATATGGAAACAGGTTTTAATATTTTCAGGCAGTTGTTCCAATCTTCTCCGATGGGTCTCATGAGTTTATTATGGCCCCTTTCTGTGGAAGATGCCACTCCAGACACACACTGGCTCCCTCCTCTGACAAAATTGGGAAGTTATTGCATGTAGGGGAACAGCTGTGTGCACACATCTGCTTGTGAAACAAATACAGGTATCCTTCTTTATCCATGGATTCAGTTATCCCTGGTTCCCTATGCCCTCCTGCACCCACTATCTCTGTTTATCTTCTTTACCCTGGCGCCAAGCACATGTTTCTTCCTTTTACAGAATGCTAAAAGAGGAACATGACAAGCAAGCAGGCAGCCTGGACGCTATAGGGACACAGCCAGAATGTTAACAAGAACTTTCCTGCTTCCTATAAATTATCTTGGGGCACAATCCTAACCTGAAGTTAGGGGCCCAGGAATGTTGCAAAGAACACCGTAAAGTGTGTTTGGACCACTTTTGGAGTCAGGGAGGATGTGCGCCATCCAGGTTAGGATTGCGCCCTTAGTCACTTCCCTCTAGCATCCAGGATGCCTGCCTGTTTGTTGAGTTGCTTTTTTAGTAAAGGGATGAAACATAATGAGTTTGGAGAGAAATATTATACAGAGAAATATTATACTTCTCTATACAGGGTTTCCCTCTTACCTTCAGTTTTTCTGAATATTGGGGGGGGGGGCATTTTAGTTTTTATCTCTGCCAGACTTAAAAAAAAAGAAATTTAAGAAAAATTATATTTTATACCCCCCCCTTTTTTTTTTTTTTTTTGCCTTTTCTGATGGTTTAAGTCTTTATCCCTCTGTTTTCTACTTCATACTCCTATTTCCTGCCTATTCCTACTCAACCTACTTGTGCTACTGTATAGTCCTCTTCCAGACTTCAGTAACAGTCTATACTTGGGGAATACCTAAATGTATATAATTTATTCTGTTGATTACATCTCAAGCAATTTGTATAATTTGAATTATTTTTGTCTAGGTGTAGAATTTTGGTTTCATTAATATCAAATTCAGATGTGGGCCTGGGGTGAAAGACAAGATTTGTTCAACTTTTAAAGAGTCTATCTGTTAGTAACTGTTGAAGCAGACAAAGCTCCATGGACACCTTGATAAGAACTGTGGTGTTTCGCAGACCAGCAGGTGGAATACAGATCTGCTGGTCAGTCCAGAAGGGGTGGTCAGTTTTCTGTCCATGTAACTCAGAAGATTATATAAGAGAGGTGTTCCCTGCGTGTGCTTCTCTATAAATGTTTTGCAATTAATAGGCTAAAATAGAGAAAAAGACAACATGCCAGCATTAAAGATGGCTGAATCCATCTGAAAATCCCAGTTGCCCAGCTTAGTATATGACTGTTTGCAAAATGTGAGTCTTCTCACATTTGTCCCCAAAATGTGTGGTGCTACATGCTGTGCATCTTCAGGGCAGAGCAACAGAATCTGTGGCATTGTCTACAATGCCACAGACAGCAGTAAATAACTCACAAACCTTCAAATTCTTTTTTTCTGCAAAGGAGGCAGAGTATATTTGACAAGTTTGTACAGAATCTAGTATAGGGTTTGGCTTCCTATAAATCCAGGCAGTTTACAATGTTGAATGTTTTTCAAAAAATAATCATGGTTGTCCAAGTCTCTCTTTACTACTTCTTCTTCTATAATATTTACTCATGGCTGAGAAACAAGCACAGGCTTTTGGGGAGCTCTTCACAGATGTTTGTTCCATTTTGTGGTTTCTACTTTCTGCACCTCTGCTTTTCCAGCCTCTCTCCCTTTCTTGCCCACTGCCACACCCAACTATCTTTTATTTTGTCCCAATCCAAATGCCTCCCATGCAAGAATTCTGCGAGATGTGGACCGTCCTTATCCAGGGTCTCAGCATCTGCAGATTTCAGTGTCAAGGGATGACAAGCCCACAGGTGGAGGGCCTCAGAGGACCTCTTCTGGTTCATGCCAGCAATTTCCTGGCCCTCCAATCACGTATTTCATTGTCAGTAGAATTTCGTATCTGTGGGGGGGCGGCCTGGAACGGATCCCCCACAGATATCAAGGGTCCACTGTAATTCTCTGAGTTTGTGAAATGCTGTTATGAGCATGAAAATTGGAGGGTTTTTTGCACAGAGCATGTATGGAGTGGGTGGTGTCCTGTACAACCCCCATTTCTAAAGGCAGGAAAGCTTTAGTCCAGTATGTGTAGGGTTAGGCACTGAACAGAAGACTTTTTCCAATTGTGCTTTTAAGTTAAGGTTTTTTTTCTTGTTGCTTATCACTATGCATGAGACTTTTCTGGGGATCCACCAGAGAAAGGCACTTCAGCGTTTCTCCTATGCATTTAGAGCAGCTGGTGTGGAAGGCTAATAACCCTTGCCAAATGGTTAGTGTGTTTATTACAATTTTATTCCATCTACCCTCCAAAGAGTTAAAGGCAGCATACATAGTTCTGTTTCCCCTGCCTTTCATTTTATCCTTACAATAACAATGTGAAGCTAAAACCTTTTTAGCTTTGGGATTCACCTTAAAAAAAATTTTTTACTTTACCACTCAAGCCTCTGTGGCTATAATGGTGATTGGGCAGCAGTTCTCCCCACCCCCACTCCCATAGCAAGTTGTTTAACCTTTGAGGTGCATAGCCTAATCTGCCTTGTCAGTTTCACAGTCCACCAAAAATTGGGTTGGGACCCACTGGTGGGCCACAGACCACAGTGGGAACTGCTGCTGTGAGGTTTGTCAGGCTGAGATATAGTGACTGGCCCAAGGTCACCAAGTGAACTTTGAGGCTGAGCAGGAATTTCAACCATCTCCCAAGTCTGAGTCCAACATGGCCATTCAGCCTCACCAAACTGGCTTCATATGTCCCTTGATGCATCTTTCATAGGAACTGAATAAGAGCATAATATCCAACTTTCCAGTGCTGATCTAGCCATTTCCTTTGTTCCCTTACCTTGAGGATGTATTGCAGGGCTGGAAAACTGGCTAGAATTGAGTCCTGAGTCTGCATTTGAGGTTTAGGTCACTGTTATGTTATGGACAAATAAGTAGTTGCGGGGAGAAGAAGCAAAGGTGCACAGAAGCTACTAGTAAAGTTGATCATAGTAAGCAGCTTAATGTGTGTCAGTCTAAGGCTGCAGTCCTAACCAACTTTCCAGCACTGACATAGCTGTGCCAATGGACCATGTGCTGCATCCTGCAGTGGAATAATAGTCACAGCAGCCTCCTCAAGGTAAGGGAATGTTTGTTCCCTCACCTTGGAGCTGCATTGCCCTTATCCTGGTGCTGGTAAGTTGCTTAGGATTGCGCCCTTAGTCAGAACATTAGTCCACCTAGTTTAGGATTTTCCACACTACTCCAGCTGTCTCCAGGACTGTACATGGGGGGTCTTTCTTAGCTTTACTTGGGATTACATTACCTGATGGTGTGCCTCCTCCTGCATGAACCTACTCTTAGATCCTTTGCGGAGGCCCTCCTGCACACCTCTCTGTGGCACGGCTTAGCTCCCTCCTTGTAAAGCTCCCTCCCACAGGAGGTGCTGCTGGCTGGAGTGCTCTCTCTCTCTCAGAGGGCTCTCTTTTAAAATGTGCCTTTCCAGATTTTTCCATTATGCTGGACTTTGTATTTTTGTTTTAATTGCTGTAATTTATGGAATTGATTTTACTGTTAGCATGCTTAATGTTCTTTAATGTTGCAAACCGCCTTGAATTTCAAAAAGGGTGGTGTAAAAGTATTTTCATTAAATAAATAAATTGAATCTGCGGATCTTACGCATGCAAAGCATGTGCTTTATTATAGAGCTATGGCCTTTCCCCTTTATATAGCTAGGGACAGGCAGCAGTACCCAACTCCCAATATCCCAAAATGGCATTTTATTCCTGAAATGGGTTGTATGTAAAGTGGGATGAAGTACTTAGATGCAAACATGCGTACAGAGCTGCTTCTTTCCATTTTTTTGTTGATTCCAGCGAGGCTTTTCTTCTCCCTACCCCCTCACCAATACTCTGCCATTTTATGAACCCCTGGTCTTTCATTCATTCATTAACCGGCTTCTTCTTTGGGGCTTTTAAAAATTGTCTAGAAAGACCCTTCGCCTCTGGCTCCTCCTCTGCCCACATACCTTAAACCCCTGGTAAGGAGGGTATAGTTCAGGTATCTTTATATCCTTTTTTCCCAGTTACTTCTAAGTTTCAACAATACTGTTAACTTCAATTTGTGGAGTTGCTTCTTGCAAGTGAGAAATCAATGGGGGGCTATCGCAGTGTGAAATTCAATGTCAATCTTGAGCTTATGGAGTGAGTGAGACGTCTTAGAAGGGGAAAAATCACAGGCTGTGCAATCCTCATCTGGAGTATTTCAAAGAGCAGGAAAGACTGACAGGCCGTTTAGAGGACATTTCAGTTAGATGGATGATGATTTTCTATGAAATTCTAGAGTTAGCCCACAGGTGGGGGAAACCAGAGCCTAGAAAATGCAGCTAGGGCCACTTCCCCCCCCCCCAAAAAAGAAGTGAATTCTACCCTGGGAACTGTGCTGCATGGGAGCAAAACGTATTCCCTGCCTCTCTTCAGGGTTTCAGAGGTTTTGGGCACTGCTAGCTTGCAAGGTTGATGAGTCTATGAGGCAGGTGTATTTCCTGCGCAAGTCTAAACAGTGCTTAGAAATAGTTGTATTTAAGATTTGTGAGTGTTGTACATCAAAGTCGGAGAACTAAGAGGATTGGTGAATTCTACATTTTAGGTTAGTCCGCTTTACCTACACAGGCAGCTGCTTCTGGACACACTGAATATGGGGACAGCTTGTCCATCTGATGGTAGATGGACAGCCCAGTCCTGAACTGCCCAACCGCCCCAGAGGGCAGCAGTAACCGGCTATCGCTGCATCCCAAGGCAGCCACAGGAGCCTCCGCAGGGGAACTTTCCCCACAGTAAGGGTGTGGGGCAGGTGACGGGTCTACTTGCTTCTGCACCTTGCTATTTAGCCGGCGCAGAAGCAAGGGTCTCCGAGTAAGGCCGCGCAGCCTTACTCAGAGGTTGGGAACCAGCAGTGAGAGTCACTGCTGTGGTCCCTCCTCCTCTCCATCCCCTGCCCAGGAATGCCCTCCCACCCTGAAAGGCTGCATCGCCCATGAGCGGCAAACTCACCAGTGACCGGTGCTCCCTTCGGGGTGCGCAGGGATAGCATTCCATGGCACTTCCCCAGTGCTGGCTGTAAGGGCTTCCCGCTGGGTTGGAGGCACTTTACAACACCATGCACAGCAGTTTCCCAGGTGATACGAGGGTGCCACTCGCAGTAACAGGTTTTGGACTGGGCTGTAAGTTGTTTGACAGCATGCAAAGTTGTTTGGGGACAAGGACATTCCCTCCAATTGTGGAATGTCTAAAGTTGCTGTCTGGCTTTCTGGACACAAAGCAGGCATCCCACTGTTCTTCCAGCACAGCACACAGCTAAAACAGCCAAAGAAAAAGGAACAAGAGGCTCAGTTGGGAATCAGAGATCTATTGAGTCCCTAATATGTTACAGCTGTTGCTTTGCCCACCCTCCTTCCCTCCATTCCATACAATTGTATTGGAACCTAGTGCCCATGCTGTTCACTGCCAGGTTGTCACCTGCTTTTCATTTCTTCATTCTCCTAATTTTTGCTAGTGGGTGGGGGAGGCAGTTATCCCTTATCAACAAAATGCACTGCACTGAAATGAGTTCTGGGTTTAATTCTTGACAGTAAAAGGCTGGGTGGCTGAACAGATAGTGAAGTTGTTCCGGATAGTGAAGTTGTTCCGTTAAATGAGTCCATGAGAAGGCATTCAGCTGCGTTCTGCATAGGTTATCAGTGGCATCTAGCTGTAGCCTTGTATGACTGCTGTCGTGGATGTTTTGCTCAAGTCTCTAAGGCAGCAGTTCCCAGACATTACCATGGTCACGCTGCTCTTCTTCCTGGCTGAGCGGCTCTCCCAGGCACAAACACCTCGGGTTGCATGAAATACTCCCCGATCCAAGATGGTAGCCCCTGAGAGAGCCAGGAAAAAGAGGCCACCATGGATATCCCATGGTACCCCTGTGAGTTTACCACAGAGCCTGCTGCACAGTTTAGGAACCACTGCTCTAAATTGCCCTCCTAGCCACCGAGCTGTGTCAAGGAACCTTGGTTGTTGGGAACTGGGCCCCAGCCTTCACACTGCAGCTTAGAAAGAACGTTTTTTGTCAATTCATGCATTTTCTATGCACAGATCCTGAGAAACACAATAACAGTCAGGCTACCCTACTGCAGCTTTCCCTCCTATCCAGCTGTGTGTCTGGGGAGAGCAAGTTGACATCCAAATAAAAGATGTTTCCTCAAAGATACTACAACTCATCATGGACAGGTGCAGCATATTTTTGTCCATCAGCTAGTGCTTCAAATGCAGTCATGCTCATGATGTTGCTGATAGTGAGCAAGACCAGTTCTCGGCCTCCAGCCAATTCTTGTGTTAGTTTGCAAACTTTTTTCTGTTCAGGACTTTGGTTTTCAGCAGTCTGCATTCCTCTGCTGTGTTTCATTCAGCTGCAGCTCACCTCCTGCACGTTGTGGACCTTTTGCTTGTATTTATTTTCCTATTCAGTCTTGTGAATCACACTTGCTTCTCGTTTTCAGTGATGTAACATGTCTTCCTGACTTTTTTAAACTTGGCAGTGTGTGGCATTTGTAAGAATGTCGGTGAAACGTTCACATCCAAACAATATTGGGTAGGTGTTAGTAGTCCCCAGCTACCCCAGAATGAGTTTGGCATTCACTGTTTCCCAAAATCTTATAGGTGCATAATTGCTCCAATTATGCACTTTGCCTTTGGGTTCAAGCTCAGCCTTACTCTACACTCCTAAAATAAATAAAAATCTTTCCTAACAGATCTCCACAACCCCACAAATGCCTCTAATCGTGCTGACCTGTGGGCTTCTTACTGTTTTCATTGATCGCTGGTGCCATCTGTCTGCAGTTTGATCAGGCCAGGCGCATGAATCCCAGAGGCGGAGAAGGCGAAGTGCCAACTCCTGAACTCGCTCTCTGCTTCTGCAGAGACATTCTTGGGCTCCATGTCAGCAGAGGATGAGGGCGTGAAAGCAGCATAATGAATTCTGCGGTAGAGAGATTCCTTGGGGAATCTTTACCCAGGTCCTAGCTAAAATGCAGTTTAGAATGAGGCAGTAAGCTTTCCCTGCATGCCACTGTGATAGAGCATGCAAGTGTAAGAATAATAATTCCTCTGCGGAGTAGAGCAACACAACACTATTGCTTTGCATGAAGATTAAATTAGTCAACAGATAACTCTGAACTTGGCAAGCAGCTGGTGGCATTAACAAGTTGTGCAAGCAAGTATAAAATAGAGGCACTTGTGACTCAGAGGGCCTCTGCTTTGCAGACACGCACCCTTGCATGCAGCCTCTTCCAAATTTTCAACGGAGTACATGGAAATTAGGCCAGGGATCGCTGCATTATTCATAACTTGGCAACCAGGAGTTAGGGCATGTTGCCAAAATAAACACCCCCTGTAATTACAGGTGAACAGTATTGTTAATATATTGTGCTTCAAAACATATATTAATCAAGATGGGGGACACTCCTCTTAGAGAACAATGCATTAGCATCCTTGCCAATTCTTCAGTAGAGGCAACATTCCTTCACAGAATTCCAAGTCCTGCTTCTGTTGGTTTACAAAGATACACAATTAAAATGGAAACCATTTCTGTGCCTGCAGCTAGAATACCTACTCCTGGAGTTAGGAGCAAATCAATGGGACATTTTGTCATTCCACCTCAATATTCTATCACCAAAGTTCTATGGATGCCTGTGCCAGTTTATGCAACGAAGCTAAGGATTTGCTCCACTCTGTCTTGGCTTTTTACTCAGTAGTATAACTTCCAATCTCTTTTGCCAAGTCGGTAGCCTACCCCCTCGCGAGGACAGCATGAAGCCAGTCTGCTGCTAGCATCTGGCACTGAAACCTTTTGCAGTCTCATTGGTCTTAAAATGCACATGTTGCACATGCTCTGCACTTCTCTGGTCTCTGCACTGACCAGAGCTTGATATGCTATGAAAATATTATGTTGGGAAAAGTTGTTCGATGGCTGTTTCACCTGAAGATGGGAATCTTTGAAACAGGAAGGAATTTCCTCTGGGTCAAAGTGGCTGGTGACATTTCAGCAAGTGGTACAACTTGGGTTTTATATGCTTTGCTTTGCTGCTTCTTGGTGGAACTTTATAATCTCCATTGTGGGTGTTAACACAGTTGGGCAGTCATAGAGGATCACTGTCAAATCCAAAAGTCATCCTTTATTTTATTTTTTATTACAAATGCTCTCAGTAAAGAAATCCATCTGTCAGCTAGTAGGGATGATCTGTTGTGACCCTAAACTTATTTGATACTCTGCTGATACCAAAAAATAAGCAGTGGCTTACAGTGATGTGTGTTTAACACTTTCATCTCTAATAGTTAAGCTTTTTGTATCCACTTAAGCCTGCAATGAGACAAGCATACTGTATTTGTAACGTTTCAATGCAGTTTCGTTCTTTCCTGCCCTACTGGTTATCTTTGTACATTTTCCATTTAGAGAATTGCAAACTTGGACTTTTACTTTCATTTTTGCTTAATAAATGCTGATTGTGTGCAACTGTACTCATAGCTACACCAGTAAATTTGATATAGTATGCCCCCCAAAAAGAAATAAAGACACAGTGACATGAAATAGATGGGATCATGATATAGCTGAGCTCCGGAACTGTGAAGTAACTAGGATTATCTTCTGATTTTATGGAAGGGGGTTCATGAACTGTCACTCAAAATCAGTAATGTCATTGGCACAAATACAATAAATGCCAGTGATGCAACACAATATTTCTGGCAGCAATTACAAAAAGAAATTGTTCTGTTCGGTGAAGAAAGAATCACATTTGTCTAGTAGCAGGATATTGCACTATGAACGTTGAGAAAATGTGCTGTTTCTGCAGCAGAAGTGTTTGAACAAAGATGTTGGCATCTTTGTACAAGAACTGATAGTTGTGGAAGGAGAGAGGCCACTTCATTGATGTCAGTAGGAAGTATGTCTGTTGAGGCAAAAGCTGGGTTTAGAGGAGAGGTGAGGAAGTTCAGAAGAGCAAAGGAACTCTCCCTCTCCATTGGAAACGCTCCATAGACCCCTCAATTTTCTCACCTTTTATCAGATGTGGCCTTCACATTTTGTTCACTTTTTGAATTTCACTGTTGACTACTTTTTTTGGAGGCAGGTCTGTTTTGGATGTATCACCTTATTGTTTGAGGGAAAGTATTGGAAAGCTGTTCTGTCCCTTTGTGGAAAGAGATAGCATCTCTTTTTTACTAACAGGAAAAACAAGGGTTAATGCTCAGGGGGTACCCTAAATTTGTCTCAATTCTCAGACTCATGAATTAAAAAAAAAGACTGCATGAAAAGCGTGGAAGGTCAGGGTATCAGGTGCTGGAAGTAGCCATGAAATTTTATTGGTGGTGCGTTTAATCAGTTCTAAATGCATTTTACGAGGTACATACAAACAGCAGGGCTGTAAAAATTTATGGAATGTTGTGTACAGTGTGACCATTTAAGAAGAGGAAGGAAATGTGTTCTCTGTTGAAATAAACAAACCGGGGTGCGTGGAAGATAGATTTTGAGAGCATTTTGGACTATGAATTTTCTAAAGCAAAACTGAGGAGGACAGTGCATCCTAGAGCAGTGATTTTCAACCTTTTTCATCTCATGGCACACTGACAAATTGCTAAAATTGTCAGGGCCACACCATCAGTGATTTAACAATTGGCAAGGCACACTATGCTGCTGGTAGGGGGCTGTCATCATCCAAAGGCCCTATAATAAATGCCCCCCCCCAAACTCCCACAGCACACCTGTGGAGCATTTGTGGCACACCAGTGTGCCATGGTACAATGGTTAAAAATCGCTCCCCTAGAAAGAATCCTACATACACTGTACATACCCTTCCCTTGGGATAGCCGTGGCCCCTTCTGGACTACGGGAGTAGCACAACCCTTCCTTTTGCTTCTTTTATGCCTATTCCAGGCATAAAAGGAAAGTGAAGGTACACTGTTCCCAGTCTCAGCACACAGTCCTGCCTGCTTCTGGGCATTTATGATTTGAATGTATTCTGCCTTCTGGCATGAAATCCATGGCTAAAAACTTGGGGTGTATCTGAATAAATACTAAGTTTGCTTCCAGTCATCTTTGGTAATTGGTGCACTGAAAAAGGGAAAGCAGACCTTCCATTCCCCTTCATTTGTAAGCCAAGGGATCATGTCCTTACTCCTTTCGCAACATAACCTCACAATGAAAAAGGAAAGCCAACTGCAAAATGGCTAATCTTTGACCAGTCATGAATCTAGTAGAGCAGTTGTATTTTCCTTTACCATTGAGGCCTTTACATACATCACAAAAGGAAAAGATTAGAAACGATTGCCCTAGACTCCACCAAGATGAAACTAAGTAGTAATAAAGTCTGGCTGTATCTTGCACATATGGTCAAAGGAATTCAGGCATGCTAGCTTGACTAGAAGAGAGGTTGTACTTGTTCAAACTCACCGCTTGCTGTAGCCCCCCCCCCCCAGTCTTGTTAATAAATGTATATTTAACAATGTCTGGAGCATATGAAGTGATAATAACTAAATCAATACCACCCTCATTGATTGTCCAGGATTCCTCCAGCGTGACGCACAAGGCAATGTGGTAATTTTCCAGCTAACTAGCACCCTGATCTACAGCCTTGCTATTGATTGGCCATTGCGTTGGGCAGGCACTGAGTCTTATTGCTTATTCCTCTGTTCAGCCTTCTTTTCTGATTCATTCGTTTATTACTGGACAGTGGTGATCATCTGAGACTTTCTGAAATTGGCCAGTGAGGTTCAGCCCATTAGACTCCTATAAACAAGCTGTTTTCTATTGTGGCCTGCCTCTTCCTTCTCAGCCTCCAATTTCTATTGGATGGCAGTACTCCATACAACACATCTGGGTACCAGTTCCTCTGTTAGCCATGTAGGGACAAAGCAGAATGCAGTTGTCTCGATATTTTCAGTTGTTTTGTTTTTGTTTTTGGAAAGCTGAGGCAAGTCATGCTATGTCGTGTTACTCTTGTTGTAGCTGAATTCAGTACACCTACTTTACCCTGCTGCTGAGAGCTGCAGTGGTTTACTTAGCAGAGGGAATGAGGATCCTGTTGGAGCCTGGCTGGTTTCAACTAGATACTATGCTGAAGTATCCAACGAACTGTCATCTGTCAGTTAGGTGTTTAGTTCCTTGTGATAAAGAAATACCTGCATTTTGATGTCAGGCAGCAAATATGCAGACATGGTCCTACTAAATAGCCTATATCAGTGTTTCTCAAACTGTGGGTTTTTAATTCAGGGCTTTTACACAATATTTTGTCCTAATCTTGCTTTCTGTCAGAGATGTTTCATGGTTGTGCAATTGCTGCAGTCCAAGAAAGCCAATTTACATTCCAGGAGTATCATTTTATTATGTCACAATGGCAGCACTTTCTGCTTGATGATGTCACTTCTAGCCATGATGATACTTCATGGCTAATGTCATCACTTCCGGTGGATCCAAACACGAGTGCCATTCTAAAAAGTGGGTCCCAGTCTGAGAAGTTTGAGAACCACTGGTCTATATAGCAGTTGCTCTACTGCACACGGTTTATGGTATTTCCAGTTTGATAAAGAATAGAAAATGAGGAGAGGAAAAAAAAAACAAATATTGCATTTCAAAAACTACAACTATTTGCTTGGCATCAGGCCCAGTCCTAGGGCAGGTTATGCATGAGGTGTGAAAAAATGGCTGCCACCGCCTCCTGGCCCACCTGACTAGGAGGGGGCAATTCATTGGTACAGTGCAGTGTGGTCCTATTCCCACACCTCAAGCAGTGCCGCTGCTGCCAAAAGTGCACAGCAATTGGGCCTCATCACGTTGCTTCCTTCTCACACAGTCCCCTTTAACAAATAAAGACACACATGGCATTCACTGGGAGTGCTCCCAGTATGTCCCACACATTCTGTTTGTTGAAAAGGGACCACACAAGGAAGGGGAGAGATGTGGGGACTGGATTGCAGCCTCTCCACCTGCAACAATCTAGGAGGACATAGCAGTAGCAGTAAAAGGCACCCCAAGTCTGTTCATTGCTCCCCACAACCTGCCATTTGATGCAAGCTTCATCATTTGCATCGTGCAGGTGCCAATCCTGCTTGACATAAATTATGGCAATTAAATTTGTGCCAGTTTACCTGATTTCTCTCTAATTCATTCTGATTGCAGATACGGGTTTTCACTGAATTCAGAATTTTTGAGTACGGATGAAAGTAGTGAGGGTAATGTGCTCTCCTGCCCCCAAACTCCGGTATAAAGTTTCAGCACCTGTTGCCCTATCAACTTGTAGCAATGTTGCAGTATTTAATACATGATTAGATAATGCATATTGTTCTTTCCATGGTCAGAATGTTGCATAGACTTTAGCCCTAACAGCAGGGTTCCTTTTCTGCAAAAGCAAACTTCTGGTTTAGCTCTGTCTCCTTAACATACCCCACCATTTCATGAGGGCATCTGGGATGGCTAGTTTTTGCCACAGCTCTCTTCATCTTTTCTTGGCATCCTGTGGCATGTCCTAGCCTTCACAGACTTCTATTTACAGGTGTAACACCCCCCCCCCCAAAAAAATTTATATCCTCCCATTTATGGTGATTTTACATTCTTTGCAGAATTCCCTTGAAATGGTGGCCATCATAATTTTAGTACTGCCAAAAGTAATATCGGTCATGAGTTTTTGACATGCACTACAATATAATGCTGACCCTCTAGGAGTGAGTTTCGGGTTCTCTGAACCTTTTCAAATCTTCCCAGAGGTCTTGGTTGCTACAGTGGGATTCTTAAGGCTGCAGACTGTCTAAGCTCTCTTGAATCTCTCTCCCCTCATCAAATTGCTCTTAGCAAGAGCCAAAACACACCTTTCCACCATGTGGTTTTGCCTACTATACTTGGCACATAATGAAATCAGTGGAATGTTTCTAAGAACTCGGCCAGCCCTGACTTGTATCATCTATTTTAGGATTACAGAAGACTCAGCAGTGACAACATTTGAGGCGCTAAAGGCTCGCGTTCGTGAGTTAGAAAGGCAACTCTCCCGCGGGGACCGCTATAAATGTCTCATTTGCATGGTGAGTAGCTTGCTAGTAGTGGTCATGAATAAGGAAATGACTCCGTACCTCTGCCTTGAAAATAGGAATATGGTGCATCTGATACCATACGTAAGGAAACTGTAACCTTATTCTTTTGATTGTCCCTTGGCTCTATGGAAGTAGCTCAAGGATCTCTTTTCTGGCGTTGATTTCAGTGCGTGCCATAGTGGTACAGTTTTCTTCACAGCTCACCAAGTATATGGTGGTCATTTTATAGAGCATCTATGCCTTTGACCTTACAGATTTCCCTGTTTCCATGTTCTTAAAGCATGTACAGGAAGAGAAGGAAGCCAGAATGCCTAATCTTATGCCCACCATATGGCTTAAGTATAAGCCACTAGCCCGAGTATTTCAGAGTTGTCTATCCTGGTATGAGCACCTCACCCGTAAGACTCACTTACTGAAATGCTGAAGCTCCCTCTAGTGGCTCAGAGTCTGCACCGATTCACATCTCCTCTTAAGGCCCGTCCGTTTTTCCTCTTTTTGTATCCCATTTGTCTACAGAAGTTAAGAGTATCTTCCCTCCTGGTTATATGAAACTTTTCCTGGCACTCTCTAAAGTGCAAGTGACAGTTGTCTCCTCCTCACCCAGTAACCAGCACTCTGGCATGATTTCCCCAGGCACCTGTTGGTAGGGGCAGTCTAAAACAGTAGAAACATATCACGAAATTGCAGCAGCATGGTGCATATAAAACGATAAAATGCGATGTCCTGCTCAGTTAATGAAATAACACTGTCATTGACCTCTTAAAGTGTCTGTGGAGTGTCTGTGAACCGTTCTGAGTGCTTCTGAATGTGTTTCTAAGTCCCTAATCAGTCAATCAACAGGTACTTATATACCACTTTTCAACACGAAGTTCACAAAGCGGTTTACAGGCAAATAGTAATAAAAATAAAATTAAATAGCTCCCTGTCCCAAAGGGTTCACAATCTAAAAATTCCACATGCAGCTCTGTTGCTTTCTTGAAACTGGCTGTAGAGTCTTCTGAGCATGTCCAGAAGCTGTCAAGGAAAATGCATGAACTACTATGGAAAGGGAAATTGAGAGCACCATCCTATACATGTCTACTCAGCCATAAGCCCCTCTCAGTATAATGTGACTTACTCCCATGTAAATGAATGTAGGATTGCAGCCACACTGTGCAAATGTGGCTCAGTCCATTTTGAAGGGCAGGTCCCAATCTGTTGAATGCAGACTCCAAAAGACCCTCGAGAAGTAAGTCCCCTCCTCCAAACCAACAAATGCATTGAGCCCTATGGAAAGCCAAACTGAGCTACATGAGCATGTTTACTCATGAGTAAGCAAATGTGCCTTGGTTCCAGTTGGAGGCCAGGTGAAGGGAATTCAAAGCCAGTGGCGTTTCTACAGGGATGGCAAAGCTCTAAGTTTTGCCAGAAGCCTTACCTTGCAGTGGAAATTACTCCTCTCCTGCACCGTTCTAGCCAATCCTCACAGGGAACAGCAACATCTTGGCGTTGCTTACTGGCTACAGCAGCAAGGGAGAGGAGGGATTTACATGACAGGGTAAGGCTTCTCTTGCAACACTTAGAACTTTGCCATCCCTGTAGAAACGCCTCTGTTCAAAGCCATCAGGATGGTCCTAGTCCAGTGAGCATGGAGCTCAACTTGGGCTCAATAAGTGCTCCAGGAAGCTCAGCGTGGAGCTCAAACACATGCTGAAGAAGGCAGGTCCACCCACCCCACCATTGTAATAAACAAAAAAGATAAATCCTATTTTATACCTGTGGCTGTGTCTGCTACCAGTCACAGGCATAAAATACATATATGCCACCTATATGACAGTGATTACAGTTGATAATGCTTTAAAACTTATTATAATATTAATTTGGAATAAAAACACAACACCACTTTCAGCCCTTTTTCAAAGGATAACACTGCCATCCATGAAAAAATAAAAAGGTTTTAGACTGCCTCTACCTATTGGGTAATGCTCATATTTCCCAGCTCTTACCATGCTTTTCTGGAATTATCTTGATAGTTCTAACTTTGTTTTAAGCATTATTCCTTAAAAGGACAAACATTTAGAGATGCTGGTGCTGGGGTTCTTTTGTTGTTCTTTTGCCTTTTGTGTTTTCTTTTATATTCGTGTTAGGCTGTTTTGCAGAACCTTTCAGATGAAAGGAGGAATGCAGATATTTTGATTAATTAAATAACGTTAAACAACTGAAGAAAGATGAAAGACTGCCCCAGTCCTTGCATTAGTATCCTTTCAATTAACACTTTGATTAGCTTGCTTGTCTTTGAAGGATTAATTTCTCACCTTTCCAGACCACTATTTAGAAGTGGTCACTATTCCAGACCACTATTTAGGACTTTCCACTATTTAGAAGGACTTTCCTCCATACTCCAAGGGTATGCCTCTCCCTGTAATACAGTTGTCATACGCACTCACACATTTACTGTACGTTCAACACATACAGTTGTGCATGCAATCTGTACTCTGCATTTTTGTAGAGTCCAATCCATGTCTGGTTACTCACATAAAATGCATAAGCGAGTACAGACTCGTGCACATGTGTACAGTATAACCTGTGACTTATCCTAAATTCTGCAGCAATACTGGGACACATTCAGCATAAAAAGGAGGTTGCTCTTGTTGTTCTTAAAAATGAAGTAGTTGTCTATTCAAGCCTGTACATTTTAATCCATTCTCTTTACTCATGAAAACAGTTGAAATAAATACAATCAATCCTGCTTATCCGCTAGGGTTCAGTTCCTGGAAAACCTAGTAGATAGCGAGTTAGCAGATACTGAATCATTGAGCCTATGGGAAATATAGGATGAGGTGCAAGTGGACCCTCTTTAGGTTAATAATGTCCATACTATGAACCTAAATCTATTGTAATACAGTACTGCAGTGTTGTTCAAACTGTGGGTCGGGACCCACTTGGTGGGTCTCAGCCCGATGTCAAGTGGGTTGTAGAAATCTGGGAGCAGCCATCTTGGAAACTGCAGACCTTATTCTTGCTATATTCCCTTTGTGAGTGTTAACAGTTTGAATTTTCAAGTGAGGTTTCTTTTTTCAATTTTGTTTTTAGTTTTGTTTTAATATTTTGTCCTTATCTTGCTTTCTGTCAGGGATGTTTCATGGTTATACAATTGCTGCAGTCCTAATTTTCATTTCAGGAGTGTCATTTTATTTTTTATTATGTTGCAATGACAGCACTTCCTGCTTGATGATGTCACTTCCAGATTAATGACATTATTTCCGGTGGGTCCCAACACAAGTGCCATTCTGAAAAGTGGGTCCCGGTCTAAAAAGTTTGAATACCACTGTAGTACTGTGTATTGTTGTTGTATTGCATATACTGTGTAGTATTCTATTTTATTCTATTCTGTATTTTATTTTGAGGAGGGGGGGGAAACAGAAAATGAGCAGATGAAGGTGGTACAGCACAGGAAAAAAATGAATTCAGAGGAAGCATTGCTTGGTTTTCCAAACAGGTTTTTTAAAAATTCCAGTGCATTGCAGGCACCCTACTTGCCATTACTTAATGGCACTTTTTTTTTTTTACCAAATTGGCAAAAAATAACAACCCAAGAACATAGAAAATGAACAGATTAAGGCAATGTTTTCTCTGCCAGTGCAGAGAAAGAGGTCCAGTATACTGAGGTCAATAACTGAGGTCAATAACTGAGGATTGACTATAGGTGCTAATAAAGAAATGAGCCACTAAAGAGTGGCTGATTGAGGGGGAGCCTGTTTGCCTGTTGGTTGCTGTTCCAACAAGAATAATCTAGCAAGAGGCGTTATGGCAGTTCTCAAAAAGTTAGCCTCAGGGAGTCTCTGTTAAAAATCTGTTCATGGTAAGGGTGAATACTGCTTCTGCCAGCAGTCTATCATAGAACCTAGAGCACAGTCCTAACGTGGAGATAGGCCGGCACAGTTAGGTCAGCAAAGTTTGGCCAGCACAAGGGTCTCCGTAAAGCTCGTTTAGACCATTCTCGGAGTCAGGGAGGATGGAGCACGTCTGTATGCTGGCCTCTCTGACTCCAAGAGTGCTCCAAACTTACTTTATGGTGTCCCTTGTGCCAGCCAAACTTAGCTCGCTGAACTGTGCCTGCCTAACTCCAGGTTAGGATTGCGCTCCTACAGACCTTGCCCAATGGACCCCAGTTGTGGGGCAAGAAGTGTAGGCCACCACAGTTCTTTGTGTCCCTGTCTCCAAGCAATCACACTGTGGCTGTACTTCCTTCGAGACAAGCAACCAAATCCTGAGCTGCCTGGTCACCGCGGGCACAGTAGTAGCCAAATGGCTACTGCTGCATCCAGTGGTAGCCACGCAGTTGCAAGAGCTCCATGGAAGAAGAGGACATTCATCTCCAGGTAAGCCCAGAGACCTGCCAATGGGTCTCCTCACATTGCGCCAGCTATTTAGCCAACACTGAGGTCTGGATGCGAAGGTTGCCACCAGTCCCTCCCCCCGCTCAGTTCCGCCCACACGGAGAATGCAGAGTGCAAGCAAGGGTAAAACTTAGTGCTCGTGGGCTCTGCAGGGCATCTCTCGGTACGCGCAGACGGCACTGGCTTAATTGGATGCTCCTTACAACATGTTTGTGACATGTGCACAGGCGGGATACTCACGTCGCCCCTGCTGGAGGGCTCAGAATTGAGCCTTAAAATACCTTCTCTTTTTATGATTTGCCCACTGTGCAAGCAGAAGTCCCAAAGCTACTTTATTTTCAGCTTTGTGGGAATTGACACTATAGCTTGAGTGTGAAAATGAAGGTATACTGGTATGGTATTTCCTGTCCCCAGAGCTCAGGCTTCAATGGGGGATTTCCCAGATGTTTCAGATATCTCCATTTTCTCTCTGCAGGATTCATACACAATGCCCTTGACCTCCATTCAGTGTTGGCACGTGCACTGTGAAGAATGCTGGCTACGGACTCTGGTGAGGCTCTTGGTTTCTTGAGTAGTGGCTCATATGTCATTTTGTATCATTTTGTCAAGTGTTTTCCCTACTCATAGTTATAATTGAATGGGAATCTAACGGGATACAGTGAGTTTACTCTATTTTAGAGCATGTAGAGCCTCCCAGGCTTCCCTTTTAATCTTGATCTTGCCTCTATTAGTTTATTTTTACTGCATGAGATTTGGCTGGAGAATGACTTGCTCCATCTCTCACAGTCAAGCCTGGCTGATGAGAATCTCAAGGAGCGTTGTGCATAGGCCACCATCCCCTCAGGACTCCAGCCCACTGATTTTCACTGGGGACCCAATCATACTTGCTTTGCAGCCTTCACTTCCTTGCCCATCCCCACAGCAACTTCCCCAGCCCCTTTTATTGCTGCAGCAGGAGTTGGGACTGATTTTTAAAAGGGAAGAGTGTGCCAGAAGTATAAGTGAGAAGTTTTTTTACTCTGGAGCAGCTGGATTCAAAGCCCCAGGTAGAGGCAGTTACAAAAGTAAATTGATGAATCGGAATGGCCCGTGGATGAGAGAGATAGCCAGAGGGGACATTTGTTGTTGCCAGGATGTGCCATGGTGAGTCTCAGGCTTCCACAATTCCTCTCCTCTTACCCCTCTTTCCCATGCACATCGGTTGAGTGTCCTAGAGCGCAATCCTTTTCCATGCCCCTGGGTCCTCACAGCACCATCGGGGCACCCATTCCTAGGCCACTCCCCTTAAGGGGAAATGGCCCTTTCATGCTCTCAACAGTGCATCACAACCCACCATTTGAAGAGCACTGGATTAGACTATGTGCACTAAGGGTTAAACAAGCTGCTGCTTGGGGGGGGTGGGAGCACTGCTGCCCAGTCACCATTACGGCCACAGAGTCTTAAGTGACTGGCAAAGGGAAACTAAAACGTTTGAGAACCACTGCTGTAGTTCATGTGAACTGTTTTGTATATAGTGAAACAATCAATAGGGCAATCACAAAAGTGTCTGCAGTGCCACTTCAGGGTGGCTAAGCTCTTTTTTAAACAAAGTCAGCTCTGCCTAGTCATAAGGTCTACATAGTTACTGAATATGTGTGTGCAGTCAAGTTGTTTGTGTTGGAGTTGTGGAGTTGGACTGAGAACAAATAAGTTTCCCTGAAGACCCCCTCCAGGTGTACTTTGGCAAGCATCCTTGCCAAAGGAGACAGCAGTGCAATAAAACGCATATGAAGTGTGCGTAGAATCTCAGAGCTTATTCTCCACTGACGCATTGTATTCAAAACCAAAAGAAAGCAACATTCAAGTGTAGAATCTTTTTCCAGGCTTGAAAACAATTTTCTTGCCTCTGCAAGTGAAATTGGGGGAAATGTTACTTATGCCTTGATTTAAAGCCCATTGGGGGCTCCATAAACTTGCTTCATGGGAAAGATCCAGCCCATGGACCACCAATTTGCTATGCCTAATCGAATCAGTTGACAGCAGTTGCCCTCGGAAACCAAGTGTGTCTCGTGCAAGCTGTCCCTTTTCATTCTCCTTTGCACCTTGACTTTGGAGCCAATAATGATTCTTTTCAGCTTCAGTGGCCCTACTACCCATTCCAAGCCAAGACTTTAGATGCAATATAATGTAGGTTTTCCCAGAGAAGGCAGAGGGTCAACCAGACTTGAGAGGTTATTCCAGAGCATGCATCTTTTTGCCGGGTAGTAGCTGCCCATTTTGCCATGTACCTCTGTTACCGTTGCAAGTGTTTTGAGAGTGAGGCATAGGTGTGTCCACTGCTGGTTATAAAGACCGGCTCCTGAAGTAGTCATGACATCTGTAAATTCCACAGCTGTCTTGGGAGAGGGCAACAGTGTATAAACTTGTGGATATACCAGTGAGGGGAGGAGCGAGCTCAAGCTGTTATCTCATCCACTCTCGGGAGTGTGTTCTCTGCATGTCCCAAGCCACGGGGCAGAAGGGCTGTTCCACAGGAACTCGGCACTCAAAGTTGGGAATTGCACAGGGGAAGCAATTAATAAGCAGCCGCTCATCTGTTCCCCAGCCTTCGCCTTTTCCCTACAGCCCACAATTTATTAAAGCAAGGCCTTTTGCAAGGCAGGCACTGCTCGCTCTCGCTCTCTTTTTAAAAACCTCTCAGCCTATGTTCGCATGTTTCTAATGTAACCATTAAAATATAGCCCGAAGACAGCAATAAAAACCCTGGAACGCCTTGGTGCTTTTGTGTCTTGATCAAAGTCAATGTGTGTAATCTCGTTAAGGCTGCCCTTCCCTCCCCCTCCTCCTCTTTATGAATTTAATGGCACGCGGCAGCTGGGCTGGGTGTTTCATACCCACCAACCTGCATTGTTCTAATTAAGGTATCTCCTTTTATTTTGGGCACAAAAGAGAAGCTTGTGGTGGGTGGGTGTGTGCACGTATGTGTGTGCTTTTAACTAGCAAGGCGCTGTAGGATAATGGATTTAATAATTGCCACACGTTACCTTTTTCTGGATGCAGAACTGACTTCCCTCTTGGTGGGGAGAGTGCAGTGAGCCCTTCATGTGCAGCACACATGGAAAAATGTGCTCAGCAAAGGGGGCAGCATATTTCTTGTGTTGTGCAATAAACAATTTGTTGCACTTAATGGGAGTTATGGGGGGAGGTTGGCTCATTGGGCTTCCTGATGTGTTTGAACATTTTTGGAGTTCTGCCATTCTTCCTCCGTTAGGGGAAAAAAAAATCAAGCTTTTCCTTCTGTGTCTGCGATTTATATGACCAGACCAAATGTTTGCCTAGACTTTTGTTTTGTTGCTTGAGTAAAGAAACTGGAAACAAAGTGGACATGAAATTCTTAAACTTCCATGGGGATAAAGGAGAGTCAACGCCATAACTCAGAAAGGGGTGAACTCTTTCCCCCATGTCATTTTCCCAATAACGCAACACTTCTCCCCCACCTCCGCGCACACAAGCCACTATTAGTCCTGATAGAAAACCATATACACACCTCCATGGTTTACCTATCAAGCAAAATAGGTTTAGGGTAGGAATATTCACGGGGAAAAATAGTTAAACTCCACCCCCCACTCCCTGACTTGTAAAAACAGTAGTTGAATTTTTAAATGAAGTTGAAATATTTGAATACGTGTGAAGTTTGGTCCTCACATAGTGAAATCTCTGCAGGTTTTCCTGGTCCTCTTCTTTTGTGTGGCCTGATAAAAATGACCCTAAGATGGTGGCATCCCCCGTTTTGGAGTAATCATTAATATGACACTTTATAGCACAGTATCTTTACAATTCCTATCCCTGTACCCCGTCAATAACAACATATTCAGATACTTTCCGATTTCTCAGCAGGAGAATGGCAGCTGAAACAAACCTGGCAAGAACATTTTAAAAAAAAAACCATCTCTTATACCTCCACAGGTATACCTGCACTGTGTTCAGAATTGGCTGTGGAAATAGGTTAGCGAGTAGAAAGTTCAAGATTACCTGCCGCTATGGGGAAATGTTCATCCCACATTCAGGCTGTATGCTGATCCATGCTGTCTCTCACCTGGTTGACACTGACCAGGTGAGAGACAACTGTAGCAACTGTTCTCAAAAATGTGATGCTTGAGCAATTTGATTACTACTATTAGCAAATACGTACTCTAGTCTAGAGAAGCGCACATCTATGTGCTCATGTAGCTTAGCCCTAAACATGCTATAATATGGATAGTTATGCGATTTCTTCACTTCCCAGTCCAGTCCTGATATTTCAGCACGCACAGCCATTGTATCATGACACTGCCAACTATGGTGCTTCAGTAGAGCAGTAGATTATATTGCATGTTGAAACCCAAAAGTTCAGCATAAACTTCCCCATGGCCCTCATGTACTCACCGTTCAGCATGTGTTCAGGGTCTTGCGAATTAATTCTAACTGGCTAGCTTGTCGGAGGGAACATATCACAGGCTTCCATTGGTCTGCAGCTTCTCTAATGCTGAGCACCTTTCCTCTCTCAGTGATTGACAGTGGTTTCCAGGTCAGTGCCTCTCTCTGCCATGTTCAGACAAAAGTTTATATGAGAATGTAGACAAAAGCGGTGGTAGGAACCAAAAGTCTGCTTCTTCTTAAATTCCCCAAACCTTTAAATCTTCCTAAGGAGGCCTTCGACTCCCAGAATCCTGATCAGTTTGCACTGGTGGCTTTGAAAACTTCCAACCTGTTGGGGAACATCTGTTGCCATCAAAGCCTGTGCTGCATCACACATTTCCCTACGCATGCTTACACTTCGGAGTCAGATTGTCCCTTTACCTGCTTTTTGACATAACAGCCTAACCCAAATCCAAATGTAAAATCAAGTATCAGATCCAGAGTTTGAACTTGCTTGGATCTCAGCTTCGTCTCAATAAAGCAAACTTTCTGACACACACGATTATTAAGATACGTGTGAAACCAGCAGCCTCAGTTCTACAGCACAGCAGTTGGCGTCTCAGTTCCCTGAATGGCTTCCTGGCAATTGCTGTGGCTCTGTAGTCCTCTTCCCTTCACTACATCGTCTGTCACTCAGATTCAACTACCCTAGATTCAGTCCTCAAGATTCCAAGCTGAACTGCTTTCTGTGAACATGGAGAACTTCTGCTAGTCAGCGCAAGGTAAAACTGAGCCAGATGTACCAATGCCTGATTCTGTAAGAGGCAGTTTTATAAAATTTTACAGTATGTACTGATAATTGCAACAACAAAAAAATGGATGCATGTGCCACCAGAGCAAATGTATTCGTTTATGTGAGTGCATTGTTTATTGGTGAGGACTGAGTTATCTTGATGCTGAATTTGGGCTGACAGAGCCCACCTTCTCTCAGATGTGTACAGTGTTCCCTTCCAGCCTTGTTGTGTGCAGGCGCCTTCCCCCTCCAGAATATTGTAGTCTTGGTTTTCTCCTTTCTTTAATATGTGTCTCTCTTGTTCCCACCCATGATATGGTGATTGCATCTTTCTCTTGGGCATGACACTGTTGTGCTTTTAACCAATTTGATTCTTTGTGATCTCTTCCACGGCAAAGTTCCCAACTCTTTCACAGACCAGAAGATGAACAGCAAATGTTCAGTGTTCTGAGTTCTAAAGCAAATCCTCCATCCTCTTCTTAAAGCACTGTTCCTTCCTGACATGGTGTGAGATATAATGACTTTGCAAAGTAGGACGCACTCGTTATTTTGAAACTCTCCAAATGTGATTAGCCCACATTTTAGATCAATTGCTTGCCAAATTTTAATTAAGAATGCGTGGTGGCAAATAAAACCTTCTCTTCATCATTCCTTTTTGGTGCTGTATTTCAGCCCTGGAGCTACATTTTGCAGCCGGGTTTTATAAACCCTGGAAAACTGGGGTTTATAACGGAAAAGCTGAGGTGGCCTTCAGTGCAGCATACACTGCTGTTACCCATCAAGGCTTTTCCATGGGGCCACGATGAAAGGAGCAGGAGGACATTTCAGAGTTTTTTTTTTTCCATGGCCAACAGGTGTGGCTTATTATTCCACAGTATTTTTATTTCAAGGGAAAAGTTTAGTAACCCCAGCTGGCAGGTGAGTGGGGTGGCGTTGGGGGAAGGAAGTTCTTTTTCATTGGCTCAGTGCCAGCGCATGTGTGTGAGGCTTGTTTAATTGCCTCGTGGAACGAGCGCTTTATACAGCACTGAGAAAATGTTTAAATGGAAGAGTGAGCCTGCGAGTGCCTTAAACTTCCATCGCACTCAGCCCACATCCCTGGATGTAATCAGCCGGACTCACAGTTGGGCAGTCAGGATCCCATTTCTGTATAACAAGGGGAAAAATTGCTTTTGGGCTAAATGGTTTCCTTAACTTTTAAGTTTTAGTCTCGCTTAGCATTTGTCTACAAGATATTTTACAGTTCATCTCCACTACACTCATAGCATTCTGGTAGGTTAAAGCTGCAAGACCCACTTGCAGAAAATTACCCACTTGAGCTTCAGTGATGAGGGATTTTCAGCTGAATCTCTGATAACCAAAGTGACCCCTTGGGACACTGAACTCCCTACTGGCTGACTTGCTGCGTGGTGTTGGGCTCCATCTTCTCTGTCTCCACCTCCTCCTCCTCCCTGCTCTAATCTAGAAAATGTTCTTAGTTGTTCACGAATTAGTATAGGTAGCAAGAAATAAGGACTGGAACATATTACAAATGGTGGTGGATACAAATCTTCTGGCAAGGAGTTGCTTTGAGAGACGACTCACCCAGATTCTTCCTGGTTCCAAAGCCTGTAGCAGAAATGGCTTGTCGTGTTCATGTTGACTGTAGTCATGAAGGAACCAACACTGGTCGCAACATAGAAGGTTCTCACTTGTCGCCAGACAAGAACTGGCACTGGGGAGCCAGCCTCCCGGCACAGACGACTGATCACTCCTAGCAAGGCTTTTCTCTGGTGCCAATAGTGTGTGCCTCTATATTGTAAGGCTGACTACATGAGGATGAGTAGGGTGTTCAGATACTAGCACAATGAGCCTTGTTTGTTTAGCTTTTAAATGTCTGGATTACTTTTCCAAAGGTTTTGCTCAAGTGGTTTATAGCCTTAGCCACCACCGAATAATGCTAATCTTCTAAATCTCACCAGGCTCATAAACCCCAGCAGCTTGTTGGGCGTTTCCTTTCTATTCCTTCCCCTCAAACCTCTGCCGCAGCTGAGTTTTGTGCAGCTTTTTCCGAATCTACTTGTTGAGTATCTCTGCTGATCAGAGCCTTTGTGCTGTACAGTGAAGCAGCATAAGTGAAGCCTGTCATTAAATACCGCAGAGTGAGCACACCACAAACCAGAAATTTGGATCATTCAGGCAAGGGACTAGCCCGTTTTTCTCTTGCCAGGCACCAAATGTTGGTACTGCCTCTGTGCTCTTCACCTCTGCTGGCCTGGGCTGCACTGCTGCTGCATTGTCTGCCATTGCTCTTGTTGGCTGTCTGTCACAGCTGCCAATCTGATCATTACTGTTATAGCTTCACCCTGATTCTGAGACTTATGAGCACCCCCTGTCAGTCAGTCTAATTGACAAATGCTGTGTCAGGAATTGTTTTATTTCCTGTATTTCTCACGCATCAACTACTTTTTGCCTTGCCGGGCTTGGGTGTTCCATATTTAGTTAGCAGTGCAGATGGGTGCCCAACTGGAGAGTGGGTTTTCTGTGGTTGGTAATCAAAAGGAATTGGCCCAGAGCAATAGTAATCGTAGGTAATTGTGCTCAACAGTCATAGAATGGAGAAGATTAACTTAAATGGCTTTTGGAGCTCCACTTTTGATTTTCAAACAGCTAGTCTGTAGCCTTCAGAATTGCAGGAGAAACACTTGACCATAATTAGATAGTTGAGGAATAGGCCCTGGCTGCTGCCCATCCATGCGTTAGCTGCCCTCTCCGTGCTACCATGAGTCTTACAAAACATAAACACTTATTTTCTGTAGGGGGCAATTGCTTATCCACTCTTTTCATCCCTCAACTAGCATTTTTTTGTTGTTCCGCCATTGGACATCCTTACCCTGCAACCTAGAAGGCATGAAGGGTAGCTAAAGATCTGTGTGCCAGAAAAAGTAATGGGGGAGAGAGTCCTTTGAGTTGAAAATGAGTGTTAAAGGGCTATGGCTGCAAGCAAACTAGAAGTCTGCTCTTTCCTTTCCTCTCTGGTCTGTCCTCAACGTTGGTAGTAACTTCAGGTGAAAACGGAGAGCCTGTCTCTTCCCTGGACTGAAGCTGCATTCATGTGGGTCTGTTTCCTGGGGTAACTGGACATAATGTGCAACTTGTTCTATGGAGTGGTAGCTGAACCCGCTTCTCCTCCTGAACACTATTCTTGCTCAATCCTATACAGGGTGCTAAGAAGCTGTGTCCTCAGTGCAACACCATCACCTCTCCAGGAGACCTCAGGCGCATCTACTTATGAAGGACAGAGCTTGCTCAGACCAGCTTGCTGTATCATGGGGATCAGGGGAACGGAGCAGCGGTGGCAGCAACAGACATTTGAAAACAAAACAAGGACTCCAAATGTGGACTAGAGGCTGAGGGAGCCGCACGATGCCTCTGCTTCCAGACCTGTCACTGGTGCTGCCAACTCCCCGACAAGGCCAGCCCAGAATCCTTATTGTGACTCCACCTTTTTTTACAAACTGAAGTTCCACACCTGTCCTATTTCTCCATGAGCCGGGGTTCCGTTGTGGACAACTTGCAAGCCTTTCCACTGGAGCGTCTTGGCAGCCAAGCCGACCCCATGAGCCATCCTACAAAGGGCAGGATCTTCCACAGCAGGAACTCTCATAACCTGTAACTTGTATTCTTCTCTCCCCACCCCTTTTTGTGGTGTTCTAGTGGTTTAAAAAAAGTGAGAGCCTACACCCACACACCCACAAAGGCAGAATGAAGCACATGTAATATAGACTATATGTTTACAATGTTGTGTATAAATGGGATAGACTCCAACATTACATACTAATACGTTTTCCTTTTATTTTTTTCCTTTTTGTTGGTTTTTTTGGTTGTACTTTTCTTTAAAAAAGAGAAAAATAAGCAGAGAACATTAAACCCATATTTTTCTTAGTTCTGCAAAGTTTTGGCATTAAAGTCATTAGTTTAAAAGAAATATATAAATATATATATTATACATATATATAATATAAATGGTTTAATGTTCTGTGGTGTATATTTCCTCATCAAATATGAAGTTAACAGCTTCTAGTAATGGCTGTAGTTTTGCCCGTAACTTACATGACTTCTGGGGGAAGTAGGGAAAACAAGGTTCTTGCCATCAGTTGTAGCAAATGGGTCTATTTATATCAAAGTTTTATCCCGCCATGTTTAATTTTTCAATGAAGAAAAGCAAGAGTCGTGTAAATCAGGTTTGCAAGTTTTACCCATTGCCAGCTGGGAAGGACAAGAGTTACCCCCAACAGCCGAAGATAGGAGAGGCCTTCACCTATTCTCCCTGGCTGAGTTGGGTACAGCTTTGCTCAGGCCAGTTGCTTATCGTCGTTCAGAAGCTGAAGCCATCTTGTAACCGAGCATATTGTGTTCACAGGTTGTGAACCAGCAAGTATTGAACTCTGCTCTATAGCTCCTCCTATGCCCATGAGACTAAGTGCAGAAGCACTAGAGCAGCTGTTTCCAAACTGTGGACCGCTGTGTTTAGAAAAAGCTGCCCCTGTGTGACTCGGAGCTTTCCATTCCACACTGCAGCCTCTTTTTTTGTGCCCAATCGTCTCCCATCTTTGGGCCAAGCAGCCAGCCATGTCCCCTGGAAAATGGGGCACAGGTGCATCTGGCGTGACAAGGCATGGAAGTGGCTGGCCAACACAAGGCTGGGGGCCGAGCAGGCACAGAGTGGAAAGCTCCACACTCGGAAACTTTGCTGGATGCTGGATCCAGCCGACCACCCCAGGGTTTGGTGCCTGCTGCATTCGAAAAACACCTTGTTCCAGTTGTCCTGTGTCCGAGGAGTCCAATGCTGCCTCAGCCCATTTTCCTCCTCAGTGGTTTCTCCAGGCAAGTAGGTTCTATCATGGCATGTTGGTATGCCTTGCTCTGCAGTGGAGCTACTGCAGGAGGTCCTGTCCCTTTCAGGGATTCCATTTCAAGAATACACTTCATATTCCACTTTTCACAAGAAAAGAAAGGAGGTATGTGCTGACTTGTAGTGAGGTCTTGTTTCCTCCTGTGATTTCTCCTTGGGATGCAGAGCAGCAGAACTCATTGGATTATTTAAAGCCCTCCATCTATTTCCACAATGATCCTCATAGCAACCCTTACTTAGCACTTGCCTTCAAATGCCCCCAGCTGTGGGCTATGTGAAATCTGCTTGCTGCCTGCCTTAATCAAAAACAAAACTGCAACTTTTTACGTACACAGCTCAAGCAAGCCTTCTGCCGAGGGAATGATTTGCACGTTTTTAGGAAGCCAAGTGGCAGCTGCCTTGTTTCCCTGGTGTGAACCATGGCTGGCTTTGCTGGGCAAATAGGTCTGGCATGAACTACCCATTTTAACTGGCTGAGAGAATGAAAGAAACCCCACTTGCTACTCTGGGGTCTTCTGCAACATAACATCCAATGGAATTAGCCAAAGGGAAAAAAATTAACTCAAATCTATGATTTGAGCCCCCAGAGACCATGGTTGCACAAAACAACTGGCTAGCTTCAGTCATGCTGTTGTCAAAAGGATTGGTTTTATAGGGCCCAGGCATCTAGCACAGCACACAAGAGAACAGTCTTTTTCAGTATTGGGCTCCAGATTCCCAATGCAATTTGGCTGCTTATGCACTTGATACTGTCTCTATTTAATGCAAGAAGGGACAGCCAACACTGTAAGCGTCTTGCTTTTTGACATTACCCATTGAATACAGCCTACTGTCTTGCCTTGGACAGTTCTGAGTCCAACTCACTCTAAATCAACTATGTCTCAATTGTCATGCCTGTTTCTGGCTGCTGCTACTTAGAAACCAGTGTGGGGAAGGCCTGTCTGCAGCTTGTGTTGAGAGTGAGAGGGTTGAGCCGATATTGCTGGGCAGGGACAGTTTGTAATAGGCACAAAGCTTCTGGAATGTCCAGGAGGGCTGGTATAGCACTTAAGCCTTCCTCAAGGCAATCAGTCGAAATGGGTCGTGATGGGGCTGTGTGCCACAACCAAGCCTGTTTGCCCAGTACATCAAACATTTGCTATGAGGACATTTACTACAGAGCTGCAGTTCTCCCCGCTGCATTTAAAAATACAGTAGGCTGTGCGGAGGGGGCTCATTCATTTTGTCCCAGCAGATTGGCCCTGGGAGCAAAGAGCTTTCTCTGGTCCTGTGGACTACTATGAAGCCAAATGCATCTGTGTACAACCACCCATAACGAATAACTTATTTTTTAACATTAATCTGTCCCTGCTTCTTTTTCCAGAGGGTTGGGAGGGGCCTAAAGGAACAGACTTGATCCTTTCCTCCTCTGAAGCAAGGCACATTTTTGCAGCACTCTACAACTTCCTCCCTCTTCCACAAAGAGCTTGAATCTAAAATGAACTATCTTTGCCCAAAGATGCCCAGCTGCACAAGGTGATATTCAAGTTGTGTCAATGATTGTGTGTCAATGTATATTCTATAAAAAGGTACTTGTCATTCCCGTTTGTAAACTACATTTGACATTAATTAAATGAGTATAAAATCTTCCAAGTCTGCCTTCTGTCCTCTGCCCGCTTGCTGGTTTTTGCCCTCTGCTTTGGCAACTGCACAGATCAGATACTTCTGTTCCTGCTTTCCTCAAGCACTGGCTCTTTGCATAGTAACTTTTAAGTTACAATTATACAGGACCATTGAATCATGGCACCCAAGGAGGAAGGAGTCCCAGCACTGGCCTCAGTGCCAAGAAGATATTGCTGAGGGGTGCCAATGACCAGTGTTGCTGCCGCTCAGCAGCCAGGCCTTTTGGGGGGGAAGGGGAAGGTGGAACTGGGAGGGGGGGCAGAGACATCATCAGCTTCTGCCACTGTAGGCTGTATTCCTTCCCTGGCCAGGCAGCCTGACCTCAACTCTGCACCTGCTCAATAGTGGGTGCAAAGCCAAGGAGACCCATTGCCACCTTCTGCAGTCTAAAGTCAATTACTAAACATTTATTTATGTATTATTTGTATCCCACATTTCCATTGGCAGGAGCAAGTGCTCAAGGCAGCTAACACTATAGAATCAAACGTTTTATAAAATCAAAAATAGCTTGTAAAATACTATCTTTTGCTCATCTTGTGTAACCTTAGCTGTTGAAAAAGCTGACAAACTGGTTTTAGTGAGTTGCTCTCAGATTTGGTAGACAACCTGCCAAATGGAAATATTAGCCTGCCTCGCAAGGAAGGTGGTTGCAAGGACAACACAAGCTGTGATGGGAAAGTAGTTCGAAAGGGAAAGTGTCCCATGTCCCCAACCAAGTGATAAGCGACAGCAGCTCTTTTCCCCCATGCAGGGACCAGTTGCATTGAGAAGGTGCTGCAAGTAGCAGTCTTTGTTCAGTTTCTGAATTTATGCAGTGGCTCGTTTCTCCTTAGTTGTGCAGGCAGACAAGGCCCCAAGATAGATTTCTGGCAGAGGAGTTGGCAGCTGCTCTTTGCCTGACTACTTCATTGATCTTTAGGAAGGGGGCTCCTCCAAGACTTGTCACATTTCCCAATATGACATTTTTCCAGGTGCGTCATCTTCAGACTGGAAAAAACCTTTACATCAGACAATTTTCCCCAGATTTGCAGAAGTACCAACTACTTGCATTCTACATGTGCTAAGGAGGGGATGCTCAATTAAGCTCCTGTGTTTGAAGTTTAGGCCTATTTGCTACCTTCTGTGCAGCCTGCTATCCTTCTGTTTACCCTGATAGGCATGTGAATCTATAGAAAATGGAATCTGCATATCTTAATAAATTATTTTATTGGGTAATACAGGTGGGACCTTTTTATCCATCCCTGGAACCCTCATGGATTAAAATGTTCCCAGGTAAGTAAACCTGTGGCTCCCCCCCGCCCACACACACGTCCTGCAACCTGACTGGAGCACACCTCTGGGTGGGGCCGGAGGGCTTTCTGAGCCCTGCTAAAGCTGAACACATGTGCACACAGCCTCGAGAGGGGTCAGAATAGGGGATTTCCTCCCCCGCCCATACCCTTCGGACCAGATTAGAGCTGTGCTCCAGTCGGGCCCTGGGGGCTTTCTGAGACCCGCCAAAACTATGCACATCTCATGTAGCCTTGACAGGGCTCAGAATGGGGGATTTCCTTCCCCCTACTCTCTTGATCTGACCCAGCCTAGTAATGCCTTATAAGCATTACTTCTGGTTTGACCTGAAAAGCGGAAGTTGCAGGGGGCTTTTTTGGGCAACATGGCCATTCTGAGGCCCACCAAGGCTGCGTGCAGCCTCACTGGGCTTCAGAAGAGCCTCTAGAGGCACCTGGAGCACAGCTCTGGTCACCTTTGGAAGCTTCAAGTTCAGCCAGATCCACAGATTAAATTCTTCCCCAAACAACGTGCAATCCTAACCTGGAGTTAGGCCTGCAGTTAGGCTAGCAAAGTTTGGCTGGCACAAGAGCCACTGTAAAGCATGTTTGGACCACTCTTGGAGCACATCTATGTGCTGGCCTCTCTGAGTCAGAGAGTGGGCCAAACATACCTTACGGTCTCCCTTGTGCCGGCCTAACTGTGCTGGCCTAGCTCCAGGTTAGGATTGCGCTCCCAGTCATACAAATACCATATGAGAACACCCCCATAAAAGGAGGACTGCTAACACACACCATTCTGAATTGGGAGCCAAAATTGATTGGATAAGAATTTCTTTAGGGTTACAAAATTATATGGTTTAAGAAATATAAAGATGAATGCTGAATTTTTTAAAAATCAGATTTTATGACTATTCAGAAATTGCTTCCAGGTTTTGTGCTCAACAGAGCTCAGGTGCTTTCGCACGGACCCATTTTTCTGAGGCATTGGTGCTGAAACCTGAGAACCAATTCAAAAACCATAGAAGTCCTCTAATCCCTGTTGCTCAAAAAAGCACAGGGCCCAGTCTTGTGCAAAGCCATTCCTTGTCCTGAGTGGAAGCCCCTTTGTCCGTGAGACGTGTGGTGGCTTCTCAGCTATGGCGCAGGTGAGCCAGGAAGGCCAGGGTGAAGCCTGAGCCTCTTGCCAGTGTTTGCCTGCCACCTTGGCCCAAGCCACAGCTTAGATAGTACAGTGTCTCCTGCCTCCATAGACTGCTGACAGGAAGAGGGGTCAGTGGTCATCCAGACTGTATGTTCTGCACTGCTTCGAACTTCAGTAACTGACTTCAACAATAAGCAGAAATTGCCCAGTACAGGAAATAATTAGGCTTTGGTTCTACAACTAAATTTGTGGTGTTCTAAGAACAGCCCTGCTGGATTAGACCAAAGAGTCATTTAGTCCAGAATCCTGTTTTCCAGAGTGGCCCACAGGTGGCCTCTGGGTAGTCCACAAGCAGGAGATGGAGACGCACTCCTCTCCTACCAATATTCCCTTGCAACTGCTACTCAGAGGTAACTCACCACTGAACCTGGAGGTAAGACACAGCCACTAGCTTTAATCCATCTTTTGGTCCTTCCATGCAACACCACAGCACAACAGATTGGTGACTTAAGGCAGAGGGTGCTGTCAATAGGTGAGTGGAGGAATAGGCCAAAATGGTGCAGCCCTTTAGTAAATCTACTTGGACTCGCTGTGTCTTTCATGGCTGGCCAGAAACACCACTTATGGAAGCAAGAAGAGCTTCATTGACCAAAACTGTATCTCAAATACAAAAGAAAATTCCTAGGAGCCCCTTCAGGAGCAGCTGGGACTTTACACAATACAGGATAGTTCCAACATCACATCTCCACACCTACCTTTGCTGGCATCAACATTAAGTAGGATCTGGGGTTTGTGCTCATCCTCCACTCATATGCTCCACAGAGGCAACAATTACAAAACCAGTGGAAACTAAGGCAACTCCACAAGTATTTTCTTTTCCCAGCAGCCCACTCAACGTATCCAAGTATGTGTGAAACTACAAGCAGTGGATGATTGCTGTTCAGTTGCTAAGTCGTGTCCGACTCTCCGCGACCCCATAGACCACAGCACACCAGGCCTCCCTGTCCTCCACTAGCTTCCGGAGTTTGCCCAATTTCATGTTCATCGCTTCAGTGACACTATCTAACCATCTCATCCTCTGCCACCCCCTTCTCCTTTTGACTTCAATCTTTCCCAGCATGAGAGTCTTTTCTAAAGAATCTTCTCATGAGGTGGCCAAAGTATTTGAGCTTCAGGATTTGTCCTTCCAGGGAGCAATCAGGCTTGACTTCCTGGAGGATTGACCAATTGGATCTTCTTGCAGTCCAGGGGACTCTCAACAGTCTTCTCCAACACCATAACTCAAAAGCATCGATTCTTCGGCGCTCTGCCTTTCTTATGGTCCAGCTCTCACAGCCATACATTGCTACTGGGAAAACCATCGCTTTGACTATGCAAACCTTTGTTGGCAGGGTGATGTCTCGGCTTTTTATTAAGTAGTCTAGGTTCGCCATAGCTTTCCTCCCAAGAAGTAAACATCTTTTAATTTCATGGCTGCAGTCACCATCTGCGGTGATCTTGGAGCCCAGGAAAATAAAGTCTGTCACTGCTTCCATTTCTTCCCCTTCTATTTGCCAGGAAGTGATGGGAGTGGTTGCCATGATCTTAGTTTTTTTAATGTTGAGCTTCAAGCCAATTTTTGCACTTTCCTCTTTCAGTCGAAAGATCCTCTTTCCAGTTTTCAGTGGAAGATGCCTTTGGGCACAATAAGGCGGGGTAAAAATCTAATAATAAAGAATAATAAATAAATAAGATATTGCCCCCTCAAACACACTTTGCAGCCACAGAGCAGATCAACTTAGGAGGGAAAGGGATAGTTTGCAAACATAGTAATTGTATTGCTAGATTAGGCCAGACATCTTTCTGTCTTCAATAGTGGCCACTCATATGCCCCTGGGAAATCAATAAACAAGACACAATGAAGATAGTTGTTTCCTATGTGTCCCCAAGTATATGGTAATGGAGGTAAACTATTTCCAACTATGGCAGTATGTACTAACCAGTGATAGGCTGTGCCCATAACTCACCTAGCCAATAACAAGTGCCAAAAGCCTCAGTCAGAAGAGATCCAGTTCAGAGGTGTACACACGCTTAACAATCCAAACGCGTTCCAAAACTCCAACTCTTATCCCACCTCCCAAAAAGTGACAACTTTGCTGGGAAGGACATTCAAACGGGCTCCTCAAATCCCAGGCACTGCCATGAGCAATAGCAAACTGAGTTGACCAAGGTCGGGCAGCAGGAGCAAATCCTGAAATGCGACTGTTTAATATCTGTCCTGGGTTTTGTGGCTCCCTGGAGCCAAAGGGGCGGGGAGAGGAGGATTTTCCAGTTTATGGAGCAGAGCGAGAGAAATCTCACTATTGACTATCCGTAAAGCATTTATGACTTCTTCACAGCACACACACTGGCTTGTGAGTGAGTTTGGAGTTTGTGAGCGAGTCTGCTGGAGAAGGCGCCTCCAAACAAAGACAGGGTAGGACGCCCTCAGAGCACATTCAGCACCTTAGGAAAAAAGAATAAAAGACAGAGCAGGGATTAAGCAAGGAGAGGAATGAGCAGAGAGCACCAAGTTAACCCAGGCCTGGTCTACAGAGCAGACCCCAAACTGGCAGTTGAAAGAGGCATCTACCTCTCCCCCAGGGAAATCCGTGCTACTCTCATCATTATAATGACCTGCTTTGGTCTCCTTATGGATTAGCAGCAGGAACTGGACAGACAGATGACAGAGTACAAGAAGTCTCTACCCTTAATCGCTGGAGTGAAGGTGACATTTTGACATGACAAAAAACTGCACCTGCCATTATGTTGTAAGGGAGAGGGAAAACTGCATCTACCAAAATTCCATTTCCGATATCATTTTTAGGTATAGGATCCCCTCTCCCTGTTCTGCATGGGGTCCTAATAAGCATTGGTGCTTGTCTCCAGTTAGAGGGGATGGTGAGACCTGGACTTGCTGCAGGAGTTTATTTAATTGCTGAAATAAGAGCTGTACCTTGGTTGCAAAAGTAGGATGGCTGTGCAGCTTCTACTGGGAAGCTAAGGTTGCATTCAACCCTAGAATGACTGGCTTCAGGACAGAAGCACGGTTCACATATACCTGTTATGCATCCTACCCCAGCACAAAATAGGTGGGGGAGGGTCAAAGTTCTCACATGACACTCAGGGCACAATCCTAACCAACTTTCTAGCACTGGGGTAAGGACAATGCAGCTCCAAGGTAAGGGAACAAACATCCCCTTACCTTGAGGAGGTCTCAGTGACTCCCTCCCAACTGCAGGATGCAGCACGTGCCCCATTGGCACCACTACATCAGTGCTGGAAAACTGGTTACGATTGCACCCTCATTCTCTCTGTCAAAACCATAGTTTATTGTTATACTGTGTATGCACAGTGGGCCCTGAAGAGTTGGTAAATACAGAAGAAGCAAACGCCTTTCCTGAAAAAAGAGGCTAGGTCTCTGCCTGTTAATCAAATGTAGGGTTCCCTAGCAGACTGACAGCCCAATCCTAATCTGTACTGGAATAGGGAGGCCAGCTGTATCCAGCTGTATACTGGCCTGCCCTGTATCCAGCATGGGATTGGGAATGGCTACAGTGCAACTAGTCACAACAGGAAGTGACATCACTTCCAGAAGTGAAAAGGTGAAAAATTGCAGGAAACCTGCATCCTCCTCTAGCAGTGTGCCCCCCAGAAGTGTGCCTGCTGCCCCCAAGCTCCTGCTCTCCTTCCAACAGTAGTGTAGCTAGGTCATTTGATACCTGGGGCCCATACATTTTTAACACCTCCATATGACAAAATCATTCATTCATATTATTCAGATTTGTATACTATCCTTTTCCCAAGACGCTCAAGGTGGTGTGCATGATTCCTTCCTTTTATCCACTTTAAAAGTTATTTAAGCCAGTGATTTTTACGTGGCAGTTGTATTTTTGTTTTCTGGGTTTTGGTGTTGTTGTGGTTTTTTTTGGCCATAATGTTTGATAGAATGAAGATATTACACTCTGGTTTGTTTCAATGCATTATGTATGAAATACTAAATCAAATTATATCTAACATGTCAGTACTATTCCTACAAATTGTGATTTAAACGAAGTGCAATTTTACATAAGTTGCATTTTCTGTTTCTAGTTTTGTGACCATAATTTTTGATATAGTGAAGACATTACACTCCAGTGTGTTCCTTTGTATTCTGCATTAAATTACCTTTCCCATGACATATAACATGGTAGTATTATTTGTAATTAGGAGGGTTTTCACAATTTTGGCCACTAGTGTCAAGCTCAGTTTGTTGACCCCCTAAATCTTGTTGCCCGGTGCGATTGCTACCCACTGCACCACTGTAGCTATGCCCCTGTTCCTGAGTCAACACAAAGTGCCTTATGTCACATTTGCAACACTCCTGGGCCAGCACAAGAAACGTATTCCAGCCGAAGAACACTTTAGGATTGTGCTTTTAGACAGATTTTGCCATTTCTGGTCCAGTGGAGAACCACTCCAAATTACAACGTGCAATCTATCAATCAATCAATCAATCAATCAATCAATCAATCAACAGGTACTTATATATCGCTTTTCAACATGTTCACAAAGCGGTTTACAGGCAAATAGTAATAATAATAAAGTTAAATGGCTCCCTGTCCCAAAGGGCTCACAATCTAAAAAAAGGCAGACCACCAGCAACAGCCACTAGAAAAATTGTGCAGGGGTGAAGAGGGGCAATTACTCTCCCACTGCTAAATATAAGAAGAGCACCACTTGAAAAAGTGCCTCTTGCCCAGTTAGCAGTCAGGTTCCAATCCAGAGACAACTAGCAATCCAGGGCAGGAAGGCATACACAGCAACTGAACTGTCTCTTCTACTGCTTACCCTTACTCTACTCATTGTTTCTTCCTGCTACAGAGCAAGCAAGAGTCCAGTTTTGTCCCACTGCAGAGAGGACAGAAGATTTGATGAATGAGCTGTTGGAGCAACACAACCGCTCTAAATCAGTGGTATTCAAACTTTTTAGACCAGGACCCATTTTTTAGAATGCCACTTGTGTCAGGACCCACCGGAAGTGATTATCATTAACCTGGAAGTGATGTTGTGGCAGGAAGTGAAATCATCAAGCAGGAATTGCTATAATTATAACATAATAAAATGACACATGAAAAATGTAAATTGGCATTCTTGAACTGCAGCAAGCAAAATTATAACAAAATATGATGTGAAATCCCTGAACTAAAAACAAAATGTTAAAAAAAACCCTCACTTGAAAATTCAAACTGCTAACATTCACAAAAGGGATATAACAAGAGTAAGGTCTACCGTTTCCAAGATGGCTGCTCCCAGCTTTCCACAACCCACCTGACATCAGGTTGCGACCCACCAAGTGGGTCCCGACCCACAGTTTGAATAAGACTGCTCTAAATTGTCTCATTGCCTTGGAGCTCTTACAAACTGCAGGCAGGCTCTGGGTAGGCCAGTTAACATCTAACATCAACGTCCAACTCTAGCTGGCCTAAATGACAGCACTGGCTTCAGCAGGAGTTTCTCGACCAGACCGAATCCACCAAACCCACCACAGCCTGTCAATGGGAATGCTGAGAACTTTCACTTTTACAGCCTGTTTTCAAACATATTAAATGATGTCAAATATTAGTGCCATGGAACACATACCAACTGTTCTGTCGCTGTTGAATAAGCACAGCAAGCTCGACACATCTCTCAGACTAGTAGGGAGGACAGAGAGTGTGGCTTCCAGGCAGGCTTTGAGCTTCAGCAGCTCTCCTTGTAGAAATAAGCCAAGCTTGCAGGGATTATTCACGTAACCAAACTTCATTGGGTGCAAGCGAGTGGCAACAGGATCCAAGCATCTTGTTGTCTCGTGCCTCCCTGGGGCATCTGGTAGGCCGCTGTGAGATACAGGAAGCTGGACTAGATGGGCCTGATCCAGCAGGGCTCTTATGTTCATATGCACAAGAGGAAATGCTGACATTAACATTAACTGCCTTATATTAAACACCAAACAATGTAGCTCAAAAAAAAAAATCAAGCTCAGAGAAGTATTCACAGGTGGCTTGTTTTGCTAGAGCATTTAATGTCCCATCATTAATCTTAATCAGCAAAGTCACTTATGACAATACCCTCCTCTCCCTTACACATAAGGAACAGCCCTAAATATACTACAAATGCTTTCAAATTCCCCATGAAGCTTAAAGTGGCAGGTCCCATTCAATCTTGGGAATAAGCTTCCTCAAAGTGAGGCCCAGATCTGTGATGCCCCTGGAACAAGGCTTGAGAGATGGTTGCAATGAGCCACTGGCTCCTTCCAGAATCCATTCAGCTGCCTGCCTGCCCCTCAAAATAGTTCCCCGGTGCACAGTCCACGTTCCCTGCTGATATATGTCCCCTTAAGCCTGTGTGATTGCAGGTTGGGGAGTTTATCTCCAAGACCTAATTCCCCATAATAAAAACTGTATCATGTCATAAAGCAAGCATCTTTCTCATTCCAATTCATATGCTCAGTGTCAATAGGTAGTTAGCTCCCTGGAGCTGCTGGTCCATTACATTCAGGCACAGTTCCTCCGAGACAGGGTCGTTTGAACGGGAATAGCCTTTACAGCCCTAGCTGCCAGTGGAGTCTGCATGCATGCCCCACACTGTGTCTGAAAGAAAAAGCCCTCTTTAATGGTTTGATATCAGGTAGCTGAGATGCAATGAAAAGGAAGACTGCCGGAGATTCCTTATCTTCCAGATTTAACTGGAACACCTCTCTTCTATAGAACATACTGGACATGTCCTTTCGCAGAACATCGCACTGAAATTCAAAGGTTATCAGGTTGCTATCTACATGTGAGTGAGAAGGTACACAACGGACACCATTCTGGAGGGCGGCATTCTCCTCCTGGCTCTTTCCAGAGAGGTTGCCTAGAGGGAAGTGAATTGCTCAAGTGCAAACCAATCACACAAGGAAAGGTTCAGAAGGTGGCAGGACAGGACACCTCCTTGCAATTCATCAAAGCCAGACCCACTCCCAGCACTCCATGTCAACTTCCGTAGGGCCCTCCCAAGGCATGTATGAGCAAAAGAGCATTCAGCAGTCTTTTGGGTGGATCAATGCTGACATCTGCTGGTGCAAGCAGCAATTTAGAGCAAATGAAACTGCAGCCAGCCAAAGAAGCGGGAATGTGGAGCTGTGATATATTTGCCTCTGACAAGATAGTCACTGAAAAGATGAATGTGCTAGAAATACACTTCCAGAAAAACAGGGACATCAGTTCCACTAACCCACCCAATCCCTTCAAGTCTCACAATCCTAGTACAAGAGAAAGAGTTATTGTCACCAGTCTTGCCATGCAGGGAAAGCACTCTTCTACCAGTGTTGGTCTGCAGCAGCAAGACGCAAAACTGCTGACTTTCTCCTGGCAATGTTCCTATGCCCTTAACAGCAGACTAACAAACAGAAATTCAACAGGTAACGGCTTTGTAATACTGCAACTGCATACCAAGGAAAGCTACACCTATTGAACTTCTGCTTGTCACACAGCTGTTAAAAGTAGCAACCTGGCCTAGAAAGATTACAAAAGGTGTTGTTGCACCACTCAAGATAGCAGGTAGCTGGAGCTATATGTCAATATGTTTGCAGGCAAGAGAAGCACACCTGTCTCTCTCAACCTCTCTCAATACAAGCACAAGGGATTATTGGGGGCAAGATGCCTTTAAATTAGGAACACCATTAATGACAGTAAGCATCTGAAATTAAGAACTATTTAGTGACAACCTTTGTGCAACAGACAGAAATTTCTTGGAATGAATGAGCTGCAAATCTGTAGGTTTGCCAGGGTGGGGGAAAACGAGCTGAGCAAAGTCCCTTTTACTGATCAGTTGACAGGCTTCCCCATAATCTCTGGTAACAATTTACTCGGCTTGTAGAATCATTGTAAGAATCAGGGACATTGCAAGGGTAAGGAAAAGACACCTTGGAAATTACATTCAACTGAAAAATGTTCTTGACAGTCAGGGTGGTTGAAAGAAACTGCCTCTTTCATTTCACATCATAGTGAAACTGAATTCCACCACTGGAGCAAGATAGCAAGACTAATCATCCCACAATATTTAGCAATTCTACTGTTAGCCAAATGCACAACTAATTTCTTGAGAACGAAAGCCGTTTCTTGCCAATGTAAAGTTTAAATCCGTTTGTATATCAGCCAAATTGCTAGCATTTTTATACAATCATAATTTCCTCTGTACTGTTTCAAAGCTTAAACACCATATCAATGTTACACTAGACAAGTGGTTCCCAAACTGGTGGGTCGTGACTCGTCAGGGCAATCAGAAAAGGGCCATTCCCTATTAAGGGGAACGGCCCAGAAATCGGCAGCAAACACAATCAGGACAATTGTGCTGCTACCAGGGAGGGAAGGTTTTTACAACTTACCTGGAGTCCCTATGGCTCTCTGGAGGGTCTAGAGAGCCTGTGGCTCCCTCTGTAGCCCTCCAAAGCCTCCAAACTCCTCTGAAATAGAAAAAAACACTTCCGGTTTTGTGACAAACACAGGAAGTGGTTTCCTTTTTCAGAGGCTTGTAGAAAGCTGCAGAGGTGGGGTGCAGGCTCCCTGGAGTCTCCAGAGAACCATAGCAATGCCAGGTAAGTTTTAAAAAAATTCTTCCCTCCCCCAGCAGCAGCTCAACCATCCCCAATGGGTTGATGCTCCATCCCATCCCTTCTTCCCTCCCGCTCAAATACTTACAGGGTTCCTGTAAGTATTTACAAAGTAAATACAAGTACAAAGTAGGACTTTGGGAACCACTGGGCTAGAGCAAGTCATAATTTATACAAACGTCTGTCAAGGGTGAGTTTTTTTTTTACACTTTCAGACCTGGATATCTGCTACTTTTTTGAGTCCTTTCATTCTACCTTCAATACCAGCTCCTAGTAACCTCTTATTCATTAAAATTCCTCTAGTGCAGTGGTTCCCAACCTGGGGGCCCATGACCCCCCAGGGAAACCAGAACCACTGTATACCCCTTTAAGGGGAGTGGTTGAAGCCGTGACAGCAGCAACAGCCTCACGGGGATTGCCTTGCCGCTGCTGCTCCAAAGAGCTCTGTTAAGGTGCCTGGGGGGGGGTAGTGTGGCCATCCTGAGGGTGTGGGGCGGCAATCCCCTACCTGCAGCAATCTGACCCATGCCTGGGCTTCCGCAAACCTTGAAGTGAGTATGATCGTTGCAGAGAGCTATTCGGGGCAGCAGTGCAGCCCACAGAGGGGATTGCCACCCCCTGCCCCCTCTGGATGGCCACGCTACCCCCCAGGTACCTTAACAGAGCTCTTTGTGGCAGCAGCGGTGCGATCCTTGTCCTTGCTGTCACTACGCTCCCCAGCAAGGGCTGACAGGGTTCCCTATCTTCATGTAAAGGTTGAGAACCACTGCTCTAGCGGCTTATCAATACAATGGGTGGGAAGAAACTGAAAGCCAGCAGCACTCATTCAGCCCATTACACACAACCTGTGTAACCTGTAGCCCAGATGAGGATGCAGCCACATCAGAAGACTTATCTTGTCAATTCAACACTGATCTAAGAAGGAATCAGAGTGCAGATGTACATTTGCATGAAACTTATTCCTGCTTATGTATCACCCTTGCTAGACTGGGCCATTTATACTAAACAACATTTATATTAAACAATTATTAAAGATTTTTCAAATACAAAATAAAAATCAATAAACCAAGAAGTTAAATGTAAATAATTATACATCTGTCAAAGAGGAGCTTAGCAGAAAATGGCTTCATTCTATAAAGTCAGTTTCATCAAAAAGATCCTTTCAGAAATTAGTTGGTATCCCTAGAGGCCACACCTTCATTTTATTGCTGTTAAGGCGTGTAATAAAGTGATACCAAATCAAATGACAAGTGTCAGTGTTAGCAAGTTGCCTAGTTGGCTCTTACTTGCTGTGCCAGCTTTCCCATCAGGGCTATACACCACCCTGGACAGGAGGGCTTTTCAACCCCTTTTGGTTTTTGAAGTAGCACCTGTTGCAGGTTCTACCTCCACCACCAAGACTTCAGCTATATACAGGAGTGGGCAACTTTCCCCCTAGTTGGGGGTTCACTCTGCACCTCCTTCCTCAAACCATGCCTCTTTTGAAGGAACAGGCAGCAGCATCAATTACTATGGCAGTGGGGCCAAGTACCACCCACCATACCCACTGGCTGAAACACAAGGGAGTGGCAACAGGAAACAGGTATCTTCTTGTCCTGTGTACTCCCTGAGGTATCGGTGGGCTACTGTGAGAAAATTGGACTAGGCGAGCCTTTGGCCTGACCAAGTGGAGATCTTCTTATGTTCTTATGAAAAGCACTGCTCTGTAGTTCAAAGTTGTCCCCTTACCTTGAGGAGGCCTCCTTGACTGCCCCCCCTCCACCACAGACTGCACCACACTCCTGTTGGCATGGCTGCATCAGTGCTGGAAAGTTGGAGATGACTGAGGACTTAATTTTGTTTTCTAGAGATGAACCTGTGTTTAATCCCTTTCAAAGATGGCAACATCCAACTATTGTTCCCCTGGATTTTTTTTCCTCTTTCAGTATGTCCACATTTTTCCCCAAGACTCTTCAATAGCCACAATTCCCCATGACCAGTGAGGGACTATTACTTCCTGTACCATATCTTCACAACATGAAAAAGACCTGAGGGTTGCCAGTCAATAGAATTTTGTCACAATGTCAACCATTGATGTCATATCTTCTTCAAAGATACTTTGAAATTAGCCAGCACAGGCAATGACCATGCAATGTTCCTACCTTCCTCTGGGCAAGTGCTACCTGAAACCACCTGCTTGGCCCTTTAATGGTTCCCTGATCCCAGCTGAGAAGCCGATTAAGATTGACCGGTGTGTGCCTGTCCCAGCTGTCCTTTGACACCGTCGATACAGCCTGGGGAGGTCAAAGGCTAACGTCACACTTAGCGCACTGAAGGAGGGTGTCAGGTTTGTTAAACGCTCTGGTAATGAAGTCAGGGCAGCTGCATTATTTTGTCATTTTCCTGACCAAAGAAAGGGAGACACAAGCACAGCCCAAACAGATCTATAAGGGCTTACATTAGGAGGCCACAGACTCAGGGGTAGGGTTACACTAGCCCCACTACTAAGTGAAAGAGAGGCTGGGAGTTGGGAGCTCGAGGTCAACAGCTCTGCCGACTGGGAAGGTGGAGGTGGCGCCATTGCTGGAAGTGTGCAAACATTGTGCAGACAGGTCAATCCAAGGCAGCTTTCCGCCCACCCAGCTCTCTTGGGGGGGGGGTAGGAAAAGACAATTCCTAGCCTTGCTTGGCATGCTCCACATGAAAAGAAGAATTACTGCCGCCGCCTCCTCAACCCCAGCCAAAGTCAGCAGCAGCCCTGCCAAAACTCTCCAGCAGCTCCTGGGGCCCAAGTAGCCTGTCAAGGATAAGAATCAGCAAGGATACGAATCAGTTTGACAGACACCTACACGCTCAAAGAGGGCAGAGGACCCGTCGCAATTACTCTGGGGAGGAACAGCCGTCCACGTTATTATTTCTACACTAGCTCCAGGATACAGCCCTAGCATTAAATGGGCTGTGAGAGGGAGGTCTGGCTCCAAACCAGCCTTCAGAAGTTGGAGCCGAGCAGCTAGCCAGCATCAGCCCTCGCTGAGGGCTTTAACATCACGGAGACACAAAAATACAAGCACATTTTAAGAAATGGAAGGCAGTTGTATAGAAAGGCAAGAACACACCCTGGAATATTCTTCTGAAGCCCAGGACAGATGAGTTTAGCTCCCTGTGCTGCCACATTGTCTCCAGGGATGGCTTTAGACAAATTGCTCTGCTCCAAAAGAGTGCCATGATGCCCATGGATAATAAGGTTCCAATGAGCAGAGGGCGCAAAGGGGTCTACTCTTCTTTTGGGGTTACTACCTTTAGGCTGGCAAATGGAGGAGCTGGCAATAAAAAAAAATTAAACTTCTTACCCAGTTCAATGAGGCAGAGAGCATGCAGGGAGGGTGCATAAATTTCACTGATGGAGCAGCTAATATTTTATTTAAAATATCTTCCAAAAAGGAGAGAGATGATCTATCGAATGTATTGAGAAAATGCTAATGCATAATAGCACGTGTCAAGAGGCTCGTCCATCACTCTTGGCCGCCTTCCGGGAGATCCATATCTAATTAACGGTAATGAATGAGCGAGTCACACTGACGACAAGCCACCAGTTTGTTATGGAAATCAGGCAAAACAATTAATTAAACAAACAGCGTGCACTGTGGCAGCCTAGCTTCTGAGTACCAACCTCAGAGCCCTCTCCAGCAAAGGACAGTGGAATCAACACTCTAAGCTCATGACGGTTCCCTCCTGGCACTCAAAGTATGCACATTCAAATCACAGTTCTACCTTACCCTCCCACGTGCCTTGGATCCTGGATAAATCCTTCAATGACTCTTTCCCCCAAACCCTTTCGCAGGCATTAGTAGCCAACACATCATGTCCTAACTAGTTCTGGGCAAATCCTGGCCAACCATGGCATCTCCAAGCCAGGAAGCCAATTCTGTTCTAGGACAAAGTGGTGCATATAGCCTTACGCCCAACTTAACTGTCTGTTCTGCTGATTCAAACCTGAAGACAACCCAAAACCTGTTATCTTCAGACAGAAGTGGCCATGGTTGTTGTTTTTATCATAGAGACCATCAGGATGGACAGTAGCCAGGCACCCCACCACTAAGTGGACTAGCTGGACTACACCCAGCGCCAGCTAAGAACCCCTTTCCTTTCAGGTACCAAGCCAGGCATCACAGTAGCTTAGAATGCCCCTTTGTATTTGAACTTTAGTTATCCAGAAACTTTATATTGAACTTTAGTTATCATTATCTTTATTGCTGTGAACCACTCTGGAAGTCAATTTTTGGCTGAAAAGCAAGGGATAAAGATAACCTGACAAACTGTATTGATGGAGACAGTAGCAAGAAAGAACATGTCTCTGCCACAATCATTACAGGAATCCAAAGAACAAGGCCTCTGCCAATTCCTACCCAAAAGCACCCAAGTGTACCTCGGAATTCAGTAAAGGTTGCAAGTGCTTATGTGCCTTATTGTCATAATGTCTAACAGAAGCTCACCTAGATGGAGAGTCCAGAGTCTGCATCCCCCATTTGTAGAGAACGTGTCTTCTACGCACTACTTATTTCTTGTAGAAGCAGTATAGTCCAATAGGATGAAGGGCCAGACTGCAAATATGCATAATGGGCAAGTCTCATAGTAATGGATGCTGCTGTGTTATATCTACAACAGTGGTTCTCAAACGTTTTAAGCATCGGGATCCACTTTAAGAATAACAATCTGTCTGGGACCCACTAGAAGTGATATTATGGCCTGAAGTGCTGAAAGCCTGCTGCTTTCCTGAGAATGTAGCAATAAATTGGGTTATTTCTCAGCCATTTTCCAATAGCAAAATGAATCATACAGAAAACAGCCTATTTTCAACTTTGACACAAGTAAAACAACCACACAGTCCTCTTTTCCAGAGTCCCATCTTCCAGAATTTTCAATATGGCTGCTCTAGGTGCTTCGCGACCCACCTGAAATTGACCACTGGTGGGTCCCAACCCACAGTTTGGGAACCACTGGTCTATGAAATTACTGTCACATGCTATGTTTGTAACAGAATTGCTGCAGAAGCCAATGGAAGGAGAATTCATGGAGTAATGGCTAGGGGTCAGAAAATGCTATAAATGCATTATCTGCAAGTTAGATTATATTGCAATCTAAAATGTAGATCCTAGAGCAAATTTTGGCTGAAGATCTCAGTCTTTACTAAAAGTGCAAACACGATTTCATAGTGGTGAACACACTGGAAATTAGTTCAGGCAGTGGGTCCCGACCAGTGATGTCATCCGGGCGCATCAGGAACCGGAATGCCCAGATGATTGGCAGCCCTCCGCCCCTATGGCGGAGGCCAGCCACACCTCCCTGTGCCTCGAATCGCTCCATTTCAGAGCGATTTGGACGCGCGGGAGGGTGGGGGGGCCCAGGAGCAGCTCGCCCATCCTCGGAAGAGGCGGCATGGCACGGGCCCGTCCGCGGAACTAGCGGAATGGCGTACCGGGCTATTCCGCCAGGATGACACCACTGGTCCCGACCCATAGTTTGGCAAACACTGCAAACACATAGTTTGGCAAATCCTGCTCTTTGCTATTTTTCATGACTTCTGTTCTCTGACCCTATCCTTTGTCTCAGGTCTATATGCCTACTTTCTAGTTAGTCCATCACCACATTTTTTTGCTTTCTCTCTCCAGATTAACTGAAAACCAGAATGAAACTAAAGCATGCAAAATTAAACATGCAAATATGCGTATTTTAATTCTTACAACAGAATCTGTGTGTTTTTAGGCAAGTATCTTGATCCTTTTTGTAATTTATGCACAAGAAGAGTCTCAAATTTGCACCTCTCCATAAGGAAGGGGGCAGAGAGGCACCAGAGTAGGATTTCTGAAAAACAGTTGGACTTCATTTGCACACACATCACGCCAGGCTCGACTTCATGCCCTGCTTCCTTGCTCCTGGACCCCGACTCTGTCCTTATATGTCAATGTGCAGAGATCCTGAGCAGCCAAACACAGATTTCCAATTGGAGGCGTGTACTTGGCTCCTGGTCTATTGACACTGAAGCAAGAAGGGCTCAAGGTTAATTCCTTATCAATATCCTATTGTCAGCTCGTTAATCAAAGTGAGAGGTCAGAGGCAACTGAAGTGTGTAGATAGCAGAGAGAGACACATATAAACACTAGTGCCCCATCCCCCTGCTAAGACCAATTTTTGTGCTTCATTGGAACTTGATCCCACATTGAATCTCTATACTATCCCCGGTTTGGACGTATCAATCTTCTAAACAGCCTTTGATTCTGTGCCCAATACATTTATTTAAATCTGTAATCACATGTAAATCTGTAATCACATTAAATCTGTAATCACATGAATCACATGTATCACAAATCTCTGATTTAATCTTCATATTAACATAAATGGTTGAAAGACAGTGGATACAGTCTTTTTAAAATGTTTGAGTTTTTCATTTTACAGCCAGTTGGAAAATGGTGTCTACAGAATCTACCTTGATCTTCAAGAGCTGTGTCCCCCTTGACACACGACCTCTACCTCTTGAAAATGTTCCACTCTTGAAAGGGGAGAATATCACCAGGTTGCTAGGGACAAATACAAAGGTTGCACAACAATGCCAAATAAATAAATGCCACCAAATATGCAGCAGTTGAGAATCCATAAGCCAGCAGTCAAGATCCTTTACTCCCAAGCATACACATTGGGCATAAGCTGATTGGGTAGTGTGACCTCTGCACGTGTTTTTCTGTGGTTCCTTCTGTGGTTCCTTCACTATCCTCCCATGTTCAAACACAAAGGGTCCCTTGGGATACTTCACAGATTTAAAGTACTATACAGTCATGCCCCAGTATCCGCTGGAGTTCCGTTCCAGACCCTATTGGGGATACCTGAAATTGTGGATACTGGAGATGCCTTTACACAGGTTTTGCAGGTTTTTACATTGCAGGTTTTCAATGGTTTTGCTGCAACAAAGTAAAAAAAAAATTGTTTAATGTTCTCTTATCTTTTAAATCTGCCAGCCTAGCAGTTCGAAAGCACCTAAACATGCAAGTAGATAAATAGGTACCACTTCGGTGGGAAGGTAACAGGCCGGCGTTCCGTGCACTACGGCATATAGTCATGCTGGCCACATGACCACGGAAGCTTGCCCTCAGGACAAACACCGGCTCTACAGGCTTAGAAACGGAGATGAGCATCGCCCCCTACAGTTGGTCACGACTAGACCATTCGGTCATGGGGAAACCTTTACCTTTACCTTTTAAATAGGCATCCCAGTATCCATGCTATCTGTGGATAACTGCAACCACGGATACCGAATCAGTGACAATCGGGGCACACCTGTATAAACTTAAAACCTAATATCAGTCACTGCTATATTCTGGGAGGAAGGGCATAAAACTGCATAAAAATACTTTTAAAGCATCAAATATTTCTCTAATCCTAATGAATGGGTCAATTTTGTTTTAGAAGTCTGTTTGCCTGAAACAACAGGTTAACAGGGTCAGAGATTGACACAGCCTAGTAGTTTCTGTAGCCTCATAATAGCCAAATCCACTCTTCAGATATATAGCACAATCCTATACATATTTATGCGGATGTAAATCCTACTGTGTTTAATGAGTCTTACTCTCAGATACATGGGTTTAGGATTGCAGGCTTTGTCTTCCTTTAAAACTGTGCAGCACTAAGTTTCACAATTGGGCCCTCTCCAAATTTCTTCTACCTGATCTACATTTGTCATGTTTTAATTCAAATTCAAGAAAACAGTAGCCCAGAAATTGCAGGTGCTAATATGCAGACACAAATTGATACCATTGAAAATCTGACACCGTAGTAATATTTGCAGCATCATAGTGCCACAGATTTATGTTTAAAACAGTTGGTTACTAAAGTAAGTCAAATATATTGTACAAGAGTTCAAATGGCAAAACTATTTTTCTAGCTTCTCATACATTAACATTAAATAAAAATAGGACTAAGGAGATAGATAAATTCATAAATTGATTCTCTTCATTATTTCCAATGTAGTCCAATGCCAGAGACAAAATATTGGACAGAAAACCTGCAGATATTAATTTGTCCCATATAAGCCGACATGAAATGTTAAGCCCCTGTTAGCGAACTGGGCTAAGAGGCACCTAAGTGATGGTTCCTTTATATTTAACCTATCCATATTCATGCAAACATAGTGTTTTTTTTTTTCAGTAGCTGGTGCCTTTGAAATTGTGAGCCCTCTATTATAGGGAACGATTAAAACAATTATATGTAAGAACACTTCATTAACCATTTTTGTTGCAAAGTGGTATATAAATATGTTAATTTTATAGATAGATAGATAGATAGATAGATAGATAGATAGATAGATAGATA
>JAJKFI010000055.1:4861155-4882409 GCA_029204185.1 Lerista edwardsae
ATATATATATATAAAAAGAGAACGTTTGTTTGTACGTACGTATGTTCCGCATGGGCTCTGCAACGCCTGGACTGATCAACACGAAAATTGGCATGCATACACCTTGCTGCCTGGCGACAAACACTGCGGGGGTCACACACCCCTAGGACCCCCCGGGGGTGCAGGGGGGGTTGAAACATCAACATGATAGCAAACGGCTAACATCGGTGTCGAATCCATCGTTTCCGGGGTTGCCGAGATGAGCAGCGACGCCCTGACGCCGTGTGACTCCAGGTTCAGCACCCCCTTGGCGTGGGGGGGGGCCCAAAAAGGGGTGGAAAACAAACCGTCCACCATGCCCTCCTGCAACGCCTGGAGCGATTGACGCCAAACTTGGCACGTGTGTGCCTTGCAGTCTGGCGACAAACACAGTGGGGGGCAGATCCCCCTCGCGCCCCCGGAGGTGGGGGTACACAGGGGTCCCCGCGTGAAAACAGTGGAAAATGGCCAAAATGGCGTCGAATCCGTAGTTTCCGGGGTCACTGAGACGAGGGACGACGCTCCTGACGCAGTTAGAGTCCGGGTTGCCCCCTCCCCCCCCCGTGTGGGGGGCAAGAAGGGGTACTAAACAAAATGTCCGCGATGCCCCGCTGGAACGCCTGGACCAATTGGCACCAAACTCGGCATGCGGATGCCTGGCGGGCTGGTGACAAACACTGCAAGGGTCAGGGCCCCGTGGCACCACCGGGGGTGGGGGGGTACGCCGGGAGGCCACGTGAAAATGGTCAAAAATGGCCAAAATTGGTGTCGGCTCTGTAGTTTCTGGGGCCGTCGAGACGACCAGCAACGCTACCAACGAGTCTGCGTTCGGGGGGCCCTCAACAAGGGGGGGGCAAGAAGTGGTACGAAACACAACGTCCGCCATGCCCTGCTGGAATGCCTGCACCGATTGGCACCAAACTAGGCATATGGATGCCTGGCGGCCTGGTGACAAACACTGCAAGGGTCAGGGCCCCGTGGCACCCCCGGGGGGTGCCTATGCCAGGGGCCCCACGTGAAAATGGTCAAAAACTGCCAAAATCTGTGTCGGATCTGTAGTTTCTGAGGCCGCCGAGACAGATGGCGATGCTCCCAATGCCATTTGAGTCCACGGTCTGACTTTGGATACTTTGTTACCTGAGCAATGCCGGGTTAAAACTGCTAGTTCCATATAAATGCTCCCACTAAAAAGTCATTGTGACAGGTTGTCACTTAGCAACTTCAAATTGTAATTTGAATCTAGCTCAGAATATAGCTTGGAATGAAAGTACAGTAATATGCATTGCTAAGGAACAAGAATCAGAGCACAACTGTAATGCAGGTATCATACAAAGTGATCCATCACAAAGAATTATACCACTCAAAACGTCCTACAGTATTTATGGCGCAATCCTAATCTGTGCTGGAACAAGCAGGCTAGTAGGCTTGCGCTATATCTAGCACAGCTTGGGAGCAGGATGGAGCCTCCATAGGACAGCAGCATGTTTGTCCCCTTGCCCGGGGGTAGGTGCCAGCCACCCCAATGGGCTATTCTGATCTGCGCACGCTATATAGCGGGTGCAGGTCTGAGCACACTGTGCAGCCTGAACAGACAGAGGCCGCGTGGGACAGAGGTTTAGATGGCCAGCCAGCCTCCTGACTTAATTACTCAGCCTGTTTGTCTACAGAAATTAGACTAGATCAGTGGTTCCCTACTTGGATGTTGGGAACAGGCTGCGTAGTTGCAGATGTGGAGCTGTGAGGTCACCCAGGGGCTTCATGCTTACCTGGCAGTCACACTGAGATCCAGAGGTGTTTGGGAAGCCTGCAGCCCCCTCTGTGGGCTTCCCTGATGCAGAATAAGGCCCCATTTTACACCCGTAAAGCACTTCCTGTGCTTAAAGGGGAATGACCTAGGTTTAGTTCCAAATGATGGGTTGCGAATCACAGTTTGGGAGCCGCTGAACCAGATAAAATTCAGTTCTGCTTTTCGGCAATATGTGTAAAAGCCGCAGTTTACATAATGTTAGTAGAAACCAGATTACTTACTATTAAACTCTCCTACTCTAGCCAACCCTGAATTCAAAGAAGGTAGCCAAAGAGTGTTTTTCCATTCTTTTATTATTCTCCAATGCACAGAGGCAATGTGTGCAAATTTAAATGCGTATATACAAAGGTATGGCAGTTTATACACATTAACATGTAGTGCCATTTGTGCATGCAATGCAGGTAGTGGTTCTAGAAAAGGAATATATACCGGGGGGGGGGGGGGAGAGAGAAAGATTACTTAGTTGAGACTGTAGTTCCACCAGCATAGGTCTAACTCCACAAGAAATATCTTTCAGTTCACACTAAACAGGTTACTTGCCATAAGTCTTAAGAGAAAGAAGAAGCCCAGAAATGTTTGTGCATCCATGGTTCTAATGTAGGAATGTACACAGAAAAACAGGAAGGCATTGCTTCTGCTTCATTGTCATGTAATGGCCAAGAAACAAGGTGTAGAAACAAGACAAGCATGAAGATACAAACTCAAAGAGACAGGGCAGCAAAGGAAGCAGTTAATAGAAGGATGAAATATAGACAAGACTGTATTCTGCAATTCCACATAAATGCAGGTGGAATGTAGTACTGAACACAGATTGAAGATCTATGCATGGTAAAGTCTCAGAAACCAAATTGGAAGTTGAACAAGACTTCCACTAATTATGGAAGCAGAATTTTACCACCCTATATAGTTCCTTCCTTTTCTTATAACCACCAGAAGCACCATCGGAAGTGTGCATATATGTGCCTTGGTCACACAATTTAACTTTTCTTAGCACGGAAGAGCATGCATGTGTGTACTTTTAAGTGTACAAAACACACAGCCCAGGTACAAAACACCTTCCACATTCCATTTGCACTGAAAACTGCATCAGTCTGGGCTTTCCCCTTTGTTCAGCAAACCCACTCCTGCTCAGCTACATTTTCAGATATTCAGGTTCCAAGAAACACTGGCCTCCACTGGTGAGAAGTTTTTATTTTATTGAGAGGAATTATGAACGGTTTCACAAGTATTGATGGGAATAAGAAGAGGCATGGGCTAACACATGCACCTGCCAAACTAGCAATTCTAAGTGCCTCCAATGCAACTGTACATGAAGGTGGTGCAATGAGTGGCATACAAGATAGGATACGCCTGCAGATGGCGGACATGACCAGAGTCCACAAAATCTACAGCCTTCACAAGAACCTGAAGCTGCCGCCGGGCCTTTATCATATTCTCCACATCACTGGCTAGAACAATTTCATCAGCCTTGGAATAAAGGTAGAGCTCAGGCCAGCCAGAAGGGTGCTTCAACAGGGCATCATAGTGGCTCTCATGCACAAAGCGGGTCAAAGGATATAGTATAATCCGCAATATCAGTACGAGAACTGAAAATGTCAATAAAAGGAGGTATTTAACATATACATTGGTTGACGCCAAGATAATTGACAGGGCACGGAGGGCGCCCTTCAGGTTCTTCCTGCCAGGAGCACTATCAAACACAGTACCCACCACTTTCAGTTGCTGGAAATGTCTGTGAGAGTGAATAAGCTCCACAATGTAACGGTAGAACATGACACCACCATTGCTGAAGACATGAAAGAGCAGGGGCTTTGTCTCCATTTTGTAGTCAAAGAGGAGTTCCAACAGCTTCTTGGCCAAGTTGTGCAGGGACCTTATACCCACGGATTCTGCGAAGAATACCAAACTCCAGGGAGCCGTGTAGCGGATCACTATGCATCCCTGCAAGGAATACACATGTTTTAGCATGGGTCATATAATAAAAAGAACAGGTAACTGAAAAGATGCAAGGTCTTCTGAGCCAATATGAATCTGTAACTTTGCCACTGATAAAAATTGCTCTCAGTCTCTTTTCCTCAGGGCAAAGACAGCATTTTAGAAGCAATATTGACATACTTTTTAGCATGGCTCGCAACACTGTACTTGGTTAACAGTGAGGAAAGTGCTGGATTTTTCAGAGCCTTGGCTAGGCTCTTAGACGAGGAGCAGATCCTGTGATTTATTGCTTGGAGGTATATTTTTTGAGTAAGAGAAAACTAGCAAAATAGTTTTCAGAAGAAAGGCAAACCGAGTACATAACTGGGTTTCTGTAGGAAGCAGTGTGCATGGCACCCACCATGTTTCAGTCTGATCACTTGCAATTCCTTCTTATTCGCACTTGGTATTTGTTAAGGCATGTAATATATGTAGAAATATGCATGTTTGCCTACAGGTGAAATATACCTGTTCTTAGACCTGAAAAAATTTAAAGTTAGCAATCTGTTCCCAAGCTAAATAAGACTTCTCCACCCTCTCCAGTTTAGCAGGTCCTTTAACAGGTGACTAGCCTACTGTCTTTACAAATGTGAAAAAAGCCTGCAGGTTAATGGCTGATTCATCAGAAAGAAAGCAAGGCCCTAATGCTGCAGGTTAGGGTGGCTACTTGTGAAGAAACAGAAGACTTCAGAATCACATTTTTACAGTGAAAGGACCTCCTACAGTGAAAGGACCTTTTCATGGGACCTCCCTCAGACAGTTGTAGGTGCCTCAATACTGAAATTATTATTATTAATTCAATTTATATCCCACCTTTCTGCCTGAGGGCACCCAAGACGGCTTACAACATTAAAAGGCAATACAATATGTGCAATTAAAACCATATTAAGAACAATTAAAAAACAGTTAAAATTTAAAAACAGCAAACCCCGTGGATCCCACAATTTAAAAGACAGAATGTAAAAAAATATAAGAAATACCTCCTTAAGATGCAAAACACAACAGTATGTCCTACAGTCCAGATATCTGGTTAAAGTCATTTCAAAGATGGCATAGTGAGTACTGTCTCTATATTTTTGGTTAGGAGCATTCTTTCTCTCTGGGAGGATATGCACAAACATCGATTCCTACAGGTAGTTTGCCCATTCTTACTCAGTGTTTTCTACCCCCATTCTCAGGTTAATTGGAAACTATCAATGCAATACACTCTAGGTTTCAAGAACACAGTATTTCCAAGAGTGTTCTGAACAAGGAGAGTCTGAACTTTGTTACGAACAACTTGGAAATACCAAAACTTAAGAAACTGAAGGAATGATCTTGTCCCAATGTTAACTGTAAAAAACTTTTGGTGGTTATTCTTGCATCAAGAAATACTGGAGAAACCGAGCTATGGCAAACCTAAATGTTATAAGAGGATTAAGGTAAAGGTTTCCCCACGACCGAATGGTCTAGTCGTGACCGACTGTAGGGGGCGGTGCTCATCTCCGTTTCAAAGCCTGTGAGCCGGCGTTTTTGTCCGATCATGGTGGCCAGCATGACTCTACGCCGTAGCGCACGGAACGCCGTTACCTTCCCACCAAAGTGGTCCCTATTTATCTACTTGCATTTTAGGTGCTTTCGAACTGCTAGGTTGGCAGGAGCTGGGACAAGCAACGGGAGCTCACTCCGTCACGCAGTCTCGAACTCCCAACCTTGCGGTTGAAAGCCCAGCGACAGCGGATTAACTCGCTGCGCCACCACGTCCCCACGAGGGTTACTCACCTTCTTAAGATAGATGGCGCTGTACTTTAACAGGTGCCTATCCTTGCAGCCAGCCCACCCAAGCAGGATCACCACAGGCAGGTTGTCTTTGTCCCCCTTCTCTGCACCTGAAAGACAAACAAAAGACTGAAATCTTGCCTAAGCATGAAACTACACAGGAATGATGAAGTAACTGAGCACCCAGCAGGCACCTTCCTTCCAACACCTTTTGCAATGCGAATATTACGTCAGTCAGCAGAGCAGCCCTAGAGACCACGCGCGATAACGTTACACCTACCACATTTAAGCACGGATTCTGGCACTGAAAACCTATTCCAGGGCTAAACCTTGGAGAACCCGGCGGGGTTCTTAAGAAACCTGAGCAAAGGCAGCCCTTCTCTCCTTCGGGGCTCCGCGGTCGGCATCTGTTCCCCCTTCCCCTACAGCAGCCGACCCGGGAAACACTTCAGGGAGCTCTTCCAGAACAATCCCTTCACTCACCCAAGCTTCGCTCCGGCGACAGTGAGGGCAGCTCCACCGCACACCCCAGCATCTTGGCCCGCGCCTCCATCCTGACCAGCCCAAGAAGGTTAGATCCCTGCCAGTTCACTCAGAACTGCAAAGAGCTGCACTGTGCTGTCGCCGCCCCTACCGGAAATTCCCGCCCCTCCGCGTAACCTTCCAGCGAACCAGAAGAGGCAAACGCGAGCTCGCGGCGATTCGTGACCCCACGTGGTGACCCCACGTGGTTAGTGGGCGGAATGCCGCTTAGCAACTCAGCGGCCTTAGCAACCGGCCACCCACCCGGGCCCACTCCAAAACACAACAGAAAAGAACCAGAGTTGTTCTTTCCCCAGCTTACAATTCTGGAGCAATCCGGGAAAGGAGACCACGGTTGCGAGGCAGAGTAGGCAGAAGCAGTGTCTCTCCATACCCGGCGGGGACTGAAGGAGGATGCTGAGCCGGTAGCAGAGCTTGGTATTTTAGACGCAGGAAGACCCCCGGATGCAAGCACGGAAGTTGTGCCAAGTGCCCTAGAAGCTCTGCTGCGTCTTAGTCAGCCTGGGGACAGGCTGTAGCTAGTGGGGCGGGAGGGGAACCACAAGGTGTTTTTCTTCAGAACTTCGTCTATTCCTCGTGTCACAATCTGGAGCTCAGATTCACAATCTGGAGCGTTGCAAGGGAAACATCAGGCTGGAACAGAATAGAAACATCGAGAGTAAGAAATGTTTTTAGGATGCAGAGGGAGTCTTGGCTGTGGGAGGGGGGGTCTCTGTTGGTTGTTGTTTTTTGTTTGTTTTTGCACTGGTCGAGTTTGTTTGTTTGTTTTCTGTTAAGCCACCTGTGACTTTTAACAACTGTATGGCCGACTGGTTCAGACGCACAGTAAGTTGTCCATGATGTGTTCCTGCAGCCTTCAGGAAACTCATCAAGGATCTGAATGTGATAAACTGCTTGCAGCAGCCACCGCTCATTCAGAGTGGATATTGCTTTTGCCAAGCACTTCAGTGAAAGACTGAAAAGGACCCATACCAAGGTGCAGTGGCGTTTCTACAGGGATGGCAAAGCTCTAAGTTTTGCAAGAAGCCTTACCTTGCAGAGGAAATCACTCCTCTCCTGCACCGTTTTAGCCAATCTTGGCGTTGCTTACTGGCTACAGCAGCAAGGGAGAGGAGGGATTTACACGACAGGGTAAGGCTTCTTGCAAAACTTAGAGCTTTGCCATCCCTGTAGAAACGCCTCTGCCAAGGTGGATTTGTTCAGGGTCTTTTTTGGGCAGGTTCAGATGAGATGAGATTACTTATGGTGGTGCACAATAATTGACTCCTCCCTGGAAGGAGAGTTGCAGCCCAGGGTGCAATCCTAACCAACTTCCCAGCACGGACTTAGCTGTCCCAACAGGGCATGTTCTGCATTCTGTAGTGGATTAGCAGTCAGGGAGGCCTCCTCAAGGTCAGGGAATGTTTGTTCCCTTACCTCGGAGCTGCACTGCCCTTATCCTGGTGCTGGAAAGTTGGTTACAATTGCGCTCCCAATCTTACAGCCCAATCGTGTTTACTCAGATATGCATTCTGTTGAGTTCAGTGATACTTTTTCTCAACTTAAGTGTGAATAGGATTGCAGGCAGCCTAAGCTATTGCGTGGGTGGAGGGGACACTTACTATACATTCCTCATGAACGTGGAGTGGTAAAAGGGATACCTTTTAAAAATACTGTAATTGTCCTTTTTATAATTACAGTATTATTACAGTATTAAAATAATTAGTATTAAAATAAAATAATTACAGTAATAAAATACAGTATTATTACAGTATTAAAATAATTACAGTATTAAACATACTGTAATTGTCCCAACAACACAAATGGCGACTGTACACATGGACTTCACCAGATTTTCTACACCGAAATCAGATTGATTACATTCTTTGCAGCCAAAGGTGGAGAAGTTCTATACAGGCAGTAAAAACAAGACCTGGAGCTGACTGTGGCTCAGATCATGAGCTTCTTATTGCAAAATTCAGGCTTAAACTGAAAAAAGTAGGGAAAACCACTAGGCTCTCCACATGACCTAAATCAGATCCCATACAACTATACCATGGAGGTGACAAATAGATTTAGGGGCTTAGATCTGGTAAACAGAGTGCCTGAAGAACTTCGGACGGAGGTCTGTAACATTGTACAGGAGGCAGCAACTAGAACCATCCCAAAGAGAAAGAAATGCAAGAAGGCAAAGTGGCTGTCTGAGAGGCTTTACAAATAGCTGAGGAAAGAAGGGAAGCAAAAAGCAAGGGAGAAAGAGAAAGATATATCCAACTGAATGCAGATTTCCAGAGAACAGCAAGGAGAGATAGGAAGGCCTTCCTAAATGAGCAATGCAAAGAAATAGAGGAAAACAATAGAATGGGAAAGATTAGAGAGCTTTTCAAGAAAAGTGGCGATGTCAAAGGACAATTTCATGCTACGGCAGGCACAATAAAGGACAAGAACGGCAAGGACCTAACAGAAGCAGATGAGATTAAGAAGAGGTGACAAGAATACACAGAGGAACTATATAAGGCTGATCTAAATATTCCTGCTAACCACAATCGTGCGGTCATTGAGCTCGAACCTGACATCCTGGAGTGTGAAGTCAAGTGGGCTTTAGAAAGCATCACTAACAACAAAGCTAGTGGAGGTGACAGCATTCCAGCTGAGTTACTCAAAATCTTAAAAGATGATGCTATCAAAGTGCTGCACTCTGTATGCCAGCTAATTTGGAAAACCCAGCAGTGGCCACAAGACAGGAAAAGATCAGTTTACATTCCAATCCTAAAGAAGGGCAATGCCAAAGATTGTTCAAACTACCGCAGCATTGCACTCATTTCACATGCTAGCAAGGTGATGCTCAAAATCCTGCAAGCTAGGCTTCAGCAATATGTGAATCGAGTACCACCAGATGTGTAAGCTGGTGTCAAGAGGCAGAGGAACTAGAGATCAAATTGCCAACATTCGCTGGATCATGGAGAAAGCAAGAGAGTTCCAGAAAAACATCTACTTTTGCTTCATTGACTATGCCAAAGCCTTTGATTGTGTGGATCACAACAAACTGTGGCAAGTTCTTGAAAAGATGGGAGTACCAGACCACCTTATCTGTCTTCTGAGAAGCCTGTATGCGGGCCAGGAAGCAACTAAACAGTTAGAACTGGACATGGAACAACTGATTGGTTTAAAATTGGGAAAGGAGTACGACAAGGCTGTATACTGTCACCCTGCTTATTTAACTTATTTGCAGAGTACATCATAAGAAAGGCTGGGCTGGATGATTCACAAGCTGGAATCAAGATTGCTGGGAGAAATATCAACAACCTCAGATATGCAGACAATACCACTCTAATGGCAGAAAGTGAGGAAGACCTAAAGAACCTTCTGATGAGGGTGAAAGAGGAAAGTGCCAAAATTGGCTTGAAGCTCAACATTAAAAAAACTAAGATCATGGCAACCAATCCCCTCACTTCCTGGCAAATAGAAGGGGAAGAAATGGAAGCAGTGACAGACTTTATTTTCCTGGGCTCCAAGATCACCGCAGATGGTGACTGCAGCCATGAAATTAAAAGATGTTTACTTCTTGGGAGGAAAGCTATGGCGAACCTAGACTACTTAATCAAAAGCCGAGACATTACCCTGCCAACAAAGGTTCACATAGTCAAAGCTATGGTTTTCCCAGTAGCAATGCATGGTTGTGAGAGCTGGACCATAAGAAAGGCAGAGCGCCGAAGAATAGATGCTTTGGAATTATGGTGTTGGAGAAGAGTCTTGAGAGTCCCCTGGACTGCAAGAAGGTCCAGTCGGTCCATCCTACAGGAAGTCAAGCCTGATTGCTCCCTGGAAGGACAAATCCTGAAGCTGAAGCTCCAATACTTTGGCCACCTCATGAGAAAAGAGGATTCTTTAGATGAGACCCTCATGCTGGGAAAGATTGAAGGCAAAAGGAGAAGGGAGTGGCAGAGGATGAGATGGTTAGATAGTGTCACTGAAGCGATGAACATGAAATTGGGCGAACTCCGGAAGCTAGTGGAGGACAGGGAGGCCTGGCGTGCTGTGGTCCATGGGGTCGCAAAGAGTCAGACACGACTTAGTGACTGAACAAGAATTGTCCTTAGGTAAATGGACTGGTTTATATAAGTGGTTCTCAAACTGGGGGTCAATAGCCTAGCAGTGGGTCATGATGACCCAATTTTTGGTGGTTTATGAAACTGCCAGGGTAGATTAGGCTATGTGCATCAAGGCAGGTGTAGACCTACCAAGGAATCCAGGGAGTCCATGGATCACAGCGCCACCGCAGCCCACCCTCCAGAGGTGCCGCTGCCCGCTCTCCAGAGCCCTCCCAAGGCTTAATGTTTAAAGCCTTAATGCTTACTGTAATAACGCTTAAATGCCTTCGAAAGGTTGAAGTAAGCCTTCGGAGGGTCTGCAGAGCTCCTGGAAGTCATGCGAGGGTCCAGATGAATGGGGGAGTGGCAGTGGGGGGACACAGCTTATTGTCTTGGCCCCAGGCAGTGCATGGGCCAGGACTGTAACTGCATCAGGAGTTAAACAACCTGCTACTTGGGGGGAGCACTGCTACCCAATCACCATTACAGCCAGAGAGGCTTGAGCAGCTGGTAAAATGAAACTTTTAAAAACTTTTTTTAAAGATGGGCCTGGTGCTAAAAAATTTGGGAACTACTACTGTAGAGAATGTAAAAAAATCTTCTCTGTTAAGGCTCTATTCTAAGGCATCCTCTTGCCTCACTATACCTCCTTCTCCAGGCATGGGCTTGACTCCTATCCTGATTATGGAAAGGTATGGGAGGAGGGAATCCAAACAAACCACTTGAAGATATAGGCTAGGCTAGGATATGGAAGTCTGATTCCATAATTTCTAATAATACATAAATTACTGCAAAATTCAGGTAACCACAGAATGTGGTTTGCTGCTACCTCACCTCTGATAGAATGGCCTGTTTCATGGGAACTGGAACTGGAAGCTGCTGGATGGGTTTGGGCATAATGATACAAAAGTATCTAACCCCTAAGAAGACATTCTTATTAAAATGTTGGGTCCCAAGTTCCTAAGGTCACCCATTTGCAGTAGTGTTCCTATGGTGTGGGGGGAGGGGGACACAAAACGCTAAGTTTTGCAGGAGCCTGAGCTCCTGTGTAACGCAGCCCCTCCCCCTCACCTCCAGAGCCATTTGGGACTTGGAGAGCAAACCCAGGAAAAGCTCCGAGCCAGCCATCTGAGGGCCCAATCCCAAAGGCCCTATCGCTGGCAGTATGTGCGTACCACTGGCTAAAAGTTTCGCAAACATGCCATAAAGCACATTCTGAACACATTAGCGCCAAGCCCCAAAACAAGCAGGTGGCCAGCTGGTGCTCCAGCAGTGCCAGCAGCCGGTAAGCCTCTTTGAGGCAGGGATGGGGGAGGAATTGGGCGGGGGAAGGGTAGGAGACAGCCACGATGGGGTGGCACTCATTGGTGGCTTCCGCCGCTGGATCTTATCCCCAGCAGTGACTCGGGCAGCTCGATACAAGGCTGCTTGATTCACTGCTGGTAAAATAGCCGACAGTGAGTCGAAGAGCCTCATTGCAGGCGACGCGGCTTTCCCCAGAGGAAGGGGACAAACATCCCCTTCTCCCAGGGAGACTCCAGCTACTGCCTTGCTGCCGCTGAATGCAGTGGTTGCCTTTTTGGTAGCCTTTTTGCTACCACTGTGCCTGCGACAGCCAGAAAGATCTGGATTGGGCTGTGAGTCATGAATGGTTCCGAAGGGGATGGGCTTCATTACACAGGAGCTCAGTTTCCTGCAAAACTTAGCATTTTACCCCCCTGTAGGAACACTACTGTCCATTTGTGTTTATTGAATAACAAGTTGGATAACAAGGAACAATATACTTCTGGTCAGGATTCTGTTTTGATTCTTTTAAAAATAACCATTCTCGTGATAAGGACATGTGAGGGAGTGTGTGCTGCCTCCCTTCCTCTCTTCCCTTACCTAAAACTGGGCCAGCTGTCACCATTGCTTCTCTTCCTCTTTTTTCTATCCCCTTCCTGGAAGAGAGCTGAAGGAAGTGACATGTTGGGCTAGAGTGGGCTAGAGCAGTGGTTCTCAAATATCTTCTTTGTAGAACAACTTTTTAGAACAACACTTTTTAGAACAACAATCTGTCCAGGACCCACCAGAAGTGAAGTCATGGCCAGGAGCACCTTCGTTGTGATGCCAAAGCCTGCTGCTATCCTGAAAATGCAGTAATAAATTGGGTTATTTCACAGCAATTTTCCAGTTGCATAGTGAATCAGAAAATAAAAAAGCCTATTTACAACCTTGATAAAAGCAAAATAATCACACAGCCCTCCCCCTTTCCAGTGTCCCATCTTCCCATATTTTCAACAATGGCTGCACTAGGTACTAAGCAACCCACCTGAGATTGGCTCACGACCCACTTAGTGGGTCCCAACCCACAGTTTGAGTAACACTGGGCTAGAGTGTAGAGTGGGCTAGCGATATGATGAGATATGAAGTGGGTACAGGGTGCTCTCTTCAATCGTCTACCTCTGCCAATCTGCCCCCTAATTTGGCTGCCCTGTCTTATCTCATTAGCAGGCCAGTCCTAAATGTAACTTATCTCGCACAGTTGTTATAAGGATAAAATGGGGGAAAGCTCAAATACATTGTACTGAGCTCCTTGGAAAAAGGATGAAAAAGAACTCGTACATACAAACCACCCAGCTAATGTGCCTGATGTCTTTGGAATATAAAAAATGAAAGAATTATCCGTATCCCAAACTGTATACAGGGTTTTTAAATTATCTTTCAGGGATAATGGCAATGGGATAATAGGGAATGGCAGTGTGGCAACTTTAAAAACAGCAGTAAAAGGTAAAGGTTTCCCCACGACCGAATGGTCTAGTCGTGACCGACTGTAGGGGGCGGTGCTCATCTCCGTTTCTAAGCCCGTAGAGCCGGCGTTTTTGTCCGATCATGGTGGCCAGCATGATTCTACGCCGTAGCGCACGGACGCCGTTACCTTCCCACCAAAGTGGTCCCTATTTATCTACTTGCATTTTAGGTGCTTTCGAACTGCTAGGTTGGCAGGAGCTGGGACAAGCAACAGGAGCTCACTCCGTCACGCAGTCTCGAACTCCCAACCTTGTGGTTGAAAGCCCAGCGACAGCGGATTAACTCGCTGCGCCACCACGTCCCAAAAAAACAGCAGTAGTGCAATATAAATTGTACAAAAAGTAAAACTCTGCAGTGATATGAACAAACAAGTTTTTTCAAGACTAATTATACCATAAAAATAAAATCAAAAGTCCTGTAAAATAAAGTAGTCAAGCGTGGCTTAAAAGTGGGGAAGGAGGGAGTCATCCTAAACTGCCTAAGCAAGAGGTTCCTAAGGCCATTGAAAAGGTCTTGCTCCTGCTGGTCACACAGGAGCACACAGCTGCCATTGAAAAGGTCTTGCTCCTGCTGGTCACCAGCTGCAATTCTGATAATGACAGCTCCACAAGCAAGGCTTGGTGGCCAGTCTTGCAAGCCAGGTACGTTTGGACAAGAGGAGACAGTTCTTAAACTAGTCCCAGACTGTTTAGCTTTTTAAAGGCAAAAGCCAACATTTTGAATTGGGCCCAGAAGTGTACCAGTAGCCAGTGGAGCCAAGCCAAACATGATGTAATGGGATCTGTCTGCTTGGCAGGCTCAGCCTGGCACTCTCATGGCTGTGTTCCAAACCGTTTTCAGGGCACACAGTGCCCAGTGTGAAGCTGAACCGTTTTCAGCTCCACACAGAGCACACATGCAGTAGTCTAACCTGCAGTTTTCCCTGACTTCTGTGTATTGTGTCCAGATGCTTCAGGGTTGCTGCTGTTGTTGTTGTTGTTGTTGTTTTGCATTGAGAGGACTCTGCTTTTTAGCAAAAAAAGATACATGCCCCCATGTAAATATAGAGATGTTAATCTAGAATCAATCTAGGGGTTGCTTCATGTGGTAAAGTTCTTTTAACGAGATCAGTGTTGAGGACAGGAGAGCCCTTTATGGGGCTATAAATTTATATTAGCATAGATAGTCTCCTTGAAAAACAACTTCTCCCAAAACGCAAATATCAGCTACAAGGTTCACAAGTAACATTTCACAAATATTCTGTAAATCAAATGAATGAGACTCATGTTTCACCTCCTTCCTCCTAAAGTCTGCTCCAGCTGCTCCCCTGTCAGCGCTAACATTTGTTATGGCTAATAACACTTTCAATCACAACTATTCAGGGAACATTGATTTATTTCAGACCTTCTCTACTGAAAATATTCTGCCAAGGACAAAAGCGCCTGTAGACCACAGATTGTTAATTCTCTAATGGATTCCTATGCATTTCTCAGCCTTTCTTTTTGATACAATTTTGAATGGGCTGTTAAAAAATGCACAATATGAGATCCATAGATCTTCTTTAATGTAGCCTAGAATACTCCATAGTGATTCTGTAAAAGTTATCTCTAAACTTATGGGGGAATGTGTGAACCAAATCTGAGTCTTGAATCTCATATGTAAGACAGATATATGTAGAAGAGTGGCTTCAGTGGCTCTTATTAAAGTTCTGGATTTTCAAGCCAGAAGGTTTGTAAAATACATTTTGACTTAAGCTGGGTTCGGTGAATTTAACAAAGATCATGAAGGTTACTTCAGAACGTAAGTATGAAGAAATTGAGCCTGCATAGCCTAGAGAAAATATTATGTGGGAATGATTATGGAAATACCAAGATGGCTGTGTTGTGTTTTTGCCCCTCTAGTCCACCTGTATTTTAAACACCCCCCTTGAGCACCACAATAATGACCAAACCCTTTGGGATAGAAAACATCAGAGGCATGTTAAACAAAAATTACTAATTGCTAATGATACAGTATTCTTGGGGTAATTTCTGCACTGAAAATTTTTTGGAGGCTTCTTTAGCTATCAAGCCAGTTAAAGCAAAGCGTTTGCAGTCAGTGTTCACCTTCCTCTACACATTCATACTTTACAGACTTGGTTACCATTTCTTTTTGACTGACTAGTTCCTAGAAAGGTTTGGTTATTAGTAGATCATCTTGCCTTCGTTCTTTAAATTATACTATTCCAACCCCCATCTCTGTGATAGAGAAGTAGCTTAAAATCTGGTCACTGAAAACATGTTTCTTGATCTGCCAGTATTGTTGTCATTTTGTATAATGCAAAGTTGTTTGTTTTGTGTTGGGCTCTTTGTTTGATGGTTCCTAATCCCTATTTACAAAAATGGCAGTGTATGTTTCTGTATGATTGATATGCTTTAGTTTAGAGTTGTTGTTGTTGTTGTTGTTCTCCTTCTCCTCCTCCTCCTCCCTGATAATGTAGTTTTAGTGTACAGGTATGATTCGGTATCCATGGTTTCAGTTATCCAAGGATACCATGGATACTGGGACACCTGTTAAAAAGATGGGGAAACGGTAAACAAATCTCTTTTTTTTACCTGGTTGCACTGATGTTCCCTTATCTTCAAAAAGGCATCCCAAGTATCCATGTTTTCAGGTATCCACTGTGGGGTCCAGAACAGAACCCCAGCGGATACCGGGGCATGCCTATATATCTGTTTGTTTTATGTTATGGCTTTATATATTATTTGGAGAAAACACAGCTTTGTGGTATATAGATTTCAATATCTAAAAAGCTGCCATAACAGAGATGCAAAACACTATTTGGAAAGAGGCCTCCTGCCTAGACTTGCCAGGTTTTCAAAATGGCAATAAGGGACACACAAGTATTGGGACACTGCTGTAAACAATGGTCACATTCAGTGGCGTAGCTAATGAAAGTGCAACCCAGTGCAGAGAACAAAATGTTGCCCCAGAAGTGAAATCACACCTGGGCTTCTCCTTTTTTAAAATTAAAAATGGAGGGGCGCATCCTCCCCTAGCATTGTGCCCCCTCCTGCTGCCCCCAAGCATGCAGTCACCTCACAGTCATACTCATTCATATTGTTCACATTTTTATACTACCCTTCTTCCATATAAACATCAGAGCACCCAGTTAAACAACACATTCACACTCAGAACCAAGGGAGGGAAGTGGGGTGGGAGGAAAGATCTCCATATAATCAATCAACAGTATTTACATACCATTTTTCAACACAAAGTTCACAAAGTGGTTTACAGGCAAATAATAATAAAGTTAAATGGCTTCCTGTCCCAAAGGGCTCACAATCTAAAAAATAAAAATAAAAAATGAAGAACACCACCAGCAACAGCCACTAGAAAATACACCATGCAGGGGTGAATAGGGACAATTACTCTCCCACTGCTAAATATAAGAGGAACACAACTTGAAAAAGTGCCTCTTGCCCAGTTAGCAGGGGTAAATATAAACATCAGATCCCCATATAAACCCAGTCAAAAAACACATTCACGCTCAGAACCAACGTTGGGGGTGGGTGGGAAGTGGGGTGGGGGAAAGATCTCCATATAAACCCAGGAAAGGAAGACCTCTTTACAAACTTAGAAGCCTGGATCTTCACAGCCCCTCTGCTCTGCTCTTCACCCCGCTGCAAACTGAGTGTGAAGGAGAGGCTGGGGGCGGGCTCTTGCATTGCGAGAGCCAATGCAGGTAAGAAAGACAAGGAAGGGTGAATGACTTTGAGGCTAGCCAATAGAAACACAGCTCTCAAGAGAACAGCAGTGATTGTAATTCTAAAACGGGATTTCTAATGTCCTGTTTAGCACTGATACGGGACACCATTTTTAAACCTGAAATACGGGAAGTCCCTTACAATAAGGGACACTTGGCAAGTCTACTGCTGCCTTCTCCCCGCCTAGGAAAGCCTCTGTGCTGGTTGAACTCAGCCAAGTGCAAGGGCAGTTTACCAGCTGCTGTCTTTAGCACTACTGGGCCAATGCAACTGCTTGCGTCAGCCCTGCGCCACTTTCATGACAGCACTGGACCAATGCAGCAGACATGCATTGGTCCAACAGCGCTTGGAGTGCGCTGCCCGTTGAGTAGTGATCCTTGGGGGGGGACGGGACCCATAGGGCATTAAATGGTTCAGGGCATTATCTGATATCACAAATTGGTAACTCTACATCTAAGATAATCCAGTGTAGCTCTAAAAACTAAGAATCTCTAGAACTTCATTACCTTCTCTGTTTTTTTAATAGGTTGACACGACTAGTTATGACTTCCACAAAAGAGCAGGCAGCCATCAGCAGATTAATAAGCTTCCTGCAGGAATGGGACAGTGGTGGCAAAGCTGTTCGAAGCCGTATTCTGGAGAATTTCATCCTGGCCAACAATGGCAAGACAGGTCCAGAACTAGAGATGGAATTCTCTCAAGGAGCCAGTCTGTTTCTGGCCCGCTTGACTGCCTGGCTCAGGCTAACGTATCCACTTCTTTGGAGAGCAAGTGTTCAGATGTAACAAGGGTGAAAAAGCAGGAAGCATTTCCCTATGAAAGTGACAAGTGCTGGCTAAATAATTCCTTTGACAAAATGGACACATCTTTGAATACAGTAATCTGAGGACAGTTCTGTATAAATTAGCTGTATAAATCCAGTTTTAGCAGGATTTGCTAATTCAGACTTTGATTTTTCCTCCCAGAACGTCTTTTCTATAGTACACAGACACATCTCACAAGTCCTGCCTCAGATTTACCATTCTTCTAACAGGTAGAAATCATGAACCCCTGCAAACCACTAAAGCAGATGGGCAGACAGTCCAATTTAGAGCGCAATCCTAAACTGGAGTTGGGCCGGCATAAACTAAGCCAGCAAAGTTTGGCCAGCACAAGGGACACTGTAAAGTATGTTTGGACCACTCTTGGAGTCAAGGAGTGGTCTGTGTGCTGGCCTCTCGTGACTCAGAGAGTGGTCCAAACATACTTTATGGTGTCCCTTGTGCAGGCCAAACTTCGCTGGCTTAGTTTATGCCGGCCTAACTCGGTTTAGGATTGCGCCCTTAGCTGAATGTTATTGTACCAGAATGTTTAAAGCCTTAACAAACCCACAATAGTTACATGTATGGAACATGCCTCAACCAACAGTTGAAATCCATTGGCATTTTCCTATCAGCTGCAAATGGGTGAGTAAAACTTTTAGTGCCATTTCCCGGATCATTAATGGGTCACTGAGAGTTTTAGCACACTAGGAAATATAAGGCTAATCTTTGTCACAATAGAGTTACATTATCAAAGGATTGACAAAAATAGGAAGTGTGCTATCTGGCTTATTATATGCTTCTGTGCCTCTCTGAGAGTATATGTCCACACTTGATGAATCTCTCCCAACTCAACTCTAACGCTTTGAATTCCACTAACTGAAGGCAATGTATTATTTTCAAGCTCTCATGGATTACTGTCTTCAGAAACCTTCAGCAGTGTACGGTACTTTGACGGCTAACGGATATACACTAGATAAATGTTATATGATATTTTATGGTATATTTTTATCAAACCCCAAGTTGTGCAGCATTCACACTGGCATAGCTTGAGCGGGTAGAAACTGTTCCCACAAGTGTTACATGGGCTGAGCCATCCCTCCAGTTCTTTGGCCAGAAAACCGGGTGCATGTGTTGACTTAGGGACTACCTATGTACGACTTCCTACATGGAAAGTATTGGCCTGTGTTGTTGTCCCATGTAATACAATTGGAATTACTTTTACTAAGAGTGGGCACGATCCTAATGTGCCCTTGGGCCAACTCATGTTGCTTGCTTCAGCCCAGTGCTGTCGCAAACAGACTGATATAAGGCCGGCCCGGGGAGAGGGTCTGTTGGCCTGCCTGTTCCAGGTCAGTATAGGATTGGGCTGTTAATTTGCATTTTTGCAACAAATGGAATGGAACAATCCGTGGTTGAGAGGGCTGTGATGAGTGAATCTTTTCCCTTGATGGCTCTACTCTCTCAGTCGCTTCACAGCATTTTGGTCACCCTTTTAATTACCCTACTTGTGAGAATGATGAGTGATTCAGAAATAACTGAAGTCATTGTATGTGATCTTGCGAAAAGAAAAATATTTCCAATGGACTAAGATTTTCACTTTGTTCTTAAATCTTTGCAGCCAGCGATACCTTATTGAATTCTTGGAGGTTGGTGGTATCCTCACACTGCTGGAAATTCTTGGGCTCAAGCAACTGAAGGAGGAGGACAAAAGAGAGTCCATAAAGCTTCTCCAGTTAGTAGCAAACTCTGGCAGGAAGTTCAAAGAGCTTATTTGTGAAAGCTATGGTAGGCAGATTGTGAGGTGTACTACCAGATACTGAAGTGAAGCAGTTCTCTATGACCTCAGGGTTTTTCCCACAGAGCCAAGCGTATTCTTTCCAGTCCCAGTGAGTCCCAATAATGGAAAAGAGTTACTTCCTTTTTGTGTCTTGTTCAGTATTTCATATATGTGAACATCTTTCATTGGCCCTTCATTGGGAAAAAAGAGAATTGAAGCCTTTGAGTCTCACAAGTCCCTTCATAATACTGTAATTTTTTCATTGTGCATAGCAATGACAAGGTTTGTACTTGTAGGCTGAATAATTGTTCCCCTTTGCAGTCCCTTTGAACTGGCACACGTTACTAGCTTTTTAGATTCCTTTCTTAAGGAGGGGAGGGATACAAAATTTCAACTGATAAAGTTTGGTACAGTCTAGAGTATTGGTGTCAAATATGGGCCACATGATAATTGGACTCTCCAGTATCTTGAAAATATTATCAAGATTTACACATTTTCTCTTTTGTCAGTTGCAGCTAAATTAGTTTCTATATTAGAACAAAGGACTTATTTCTGGCCATCATTTGCTTAATGTTATCACTTCTGGTTTAAATATGTCACCCTCTATAGATGGCCATGAATGCTATTCAGCTTGCTGTTTGAAATTAGTTTAACACCCTAGTCCAGAGAACTAATTCTATTTTGTGAAGGGGGATATAATATTTTTTTGTCTCATGAAATGGAAATTGATTTGCTTTACATTAGTTAAGTGGTTCCCAAACTTACATAGGTCACGATGCCCCCACAGCCTCTTCTTCCCAGTTCAGCCAGGCACTGCCATCTTGGACCTCATGAAATTCAACATGGCAGCTCTCAGATCACAAGATCCAAGATGGCAGCACTTGAGGGAACTGGTAGGAAGAGCCACCAGAAGCATCTACTGTGCCCCTGTGAGTGTGCTGCCACACCCTAAAACTGAGGTTCTCAGACTAGGGTGTTGCAACTCCCCAGCCTGAAAAGCACTGCCTCTGGCCCCTTAAAGGGTAGAGAAAGGGGGAAACAGCAACATGATCCCCAGGATCAGGCCGCTCCTGGAGCTGATTTTTTTTTAACTTACCTACTTCAGTGCCGGCCTCCTGCGAGTTTGGGGAGCCCCATGGAGCCCTCTGTGGGGCTCCCCAAGCCTCTGTACGAATAAAAAAAGCAATTGGAAAACAATTCCAGTTTTGCAATTGAAAACCAGAAGTAGTTTGCAATCACTTTTTTTTTACTCATAGTAAACTCAAGGGAGCCCTGCAAAGGGGAGCCCTGCTACAGGAGCCCCCTCCCCCCCCCGGAGGTCAGCACTGCAGTAGGTAAATTTGAAAAAAACCCACTCTGCCCCACAGCAGTGCGATCCTGATAATTGTGTCACTTTCTTTGCCCCTCCACCCCAACAACTTATCTTGGTTTCCAAACTTTGCCTTAAGGCATTGCAACACACACTTTGGGAACCCCTGCATTGGTTCGTTGTTGGTACTTACTATGACATGATATGTTAAATATCACATTCAACTGAATTAGTAACATATATATTTTCCTTGCATCATTGATCAAGGAAAATTAGAAGCAGGCTTCTGCAATGAACAGCAAATGAAGATCTGCATGCAGATGTGCATCTGTACAATGCTTATCAAGCCACATTGAACTGGCTAAGGGCCCTATCTTATCTAACTTTCCAGCACTGATGCAGCCATGCCAACAGGGCTTATTCTGCATCCTGCAGTGGGGATGCAGTCACAGAGGCCTCCTCAAGGTAAGGGAACATTTGGAACTGCAGTGAAGCTGTATTGGCGCTGGATAGGATTGGATCCTAAATGCGTCTTACATTGCAGAGGAAGATATGCCTCCAATCCCGAGTCACTGCTTTTCTGGATGGCTAGTTAAGTGTGTCAAGCTGGACTAGGATATCATATAAATGCGGTATTATTATTATTATTATTATTATTATTATTATTATTATTATTATTA
>JAJKFI010000055.1:4882419-4911118 GCA_029204185.1 Lerista edwardsae
TATTATTATTATTATTATTATTATTATTATTATTATTATTATTATTATTATTATATAGTTGTGTCAAAGCTGTACCCAAGAATTCTTAAATTCACCAGTTCACCAGGGCTCACCAGTTCTTGGTGAGATAGCAATGTATAATGTTCAATGTTCCTAGTACTATGGCTCATTGCAGTTGTTCAACTGTTACCTTGTCTATGTCTATATATTGGCCAGATATTTCGTAAGGGCTTTGGGGATTTTGCCTAGTGCACCCATGACTGTAGGGTGGTGGTTGTTTTCTTTCCCCAAAGTAACTGTATTTCAGTTTCCAGGTTTTGTGTTTTGTTATCTTTCCAATTGTTTCTCTTCAATTTAATTATTATCTCCTGGAATGGCCACCTTAATAAGCATCACTTGCTTCTTCTCGACCAATTGTATTTGAGACATACAAAATTATGCATGGAAGGGAAAGAGTTGATAAAGGGATTTTCTTTTCCCTCTCTCAAAACACCAGAACCAGGGGGCATCCGCTAAAACTGAGGGTTGGGAATGTTAAAACAGATAAAAGGAAGTACTTTTTTTACCCAGCGGGTAGTTAATCTGTGGAACTCTTTGCCGCAGGAGGTGGTGATGGCATCTGGTCTTGATGCCTTTAAGAAGGGATTGGACGGATTTCTGGAGGAAAGGTCCATCGTGGGCTATAGGCAATGATGGATTGTGCAACCTCCTTACAAAGGTGGACGGCTACTGGTACCGGGCGCAAGGGAGTGGCAACAGGATGCAAGCATCTTGTTGTCTCATGCCTCCCTGGGGCACCTGGTGGGCCGCTGTGAGATACAGGAAGCTGGACTAGATGGGCCTTTGGCCTGATCCAGCAGGGCTCTCCTTATGTTCTTATGTGGCTTGCTTTGTTCCAGTTTTTTACCTGTCTGAATTTTAAAGTTCCACAAGATTTTCATTTTCTACCACTTTTTCAGGCATGTGCTCCCACCATTTCTTTACTGATATTATTCCATATTTCTTGCACAAATTCCAGTGGTGCACAGCAGTGACTGTATTGTGGGTTTTTTTTTGTTATTGCTGTGTGCAGTTTTGCTGCACCCACTTACAGTGTGATTAATTGTTTTATCTTTTTCTTTACTGGGGCTACACTTGGCATCATTAGAGATCTTTGCTGCTTTTGCTTTCATAACATTTGTTTGTAATGCCTGGTCTTGTGAAGCAATGATCTGTCTCTCTGGTTTGTCTTTTTCTTTTTTCTGTTTCTTTGTTTCTTCCTTCCATGCTGCAAAACACTTCTAGTTGGAGCACTTCTTTTCTGTTTTCTTGATGTATTGGCACTGCACATGGTTCTCCCAAACTCACAGCTGCCAGTGAAGGCTCTATGGCAAGGCTTCTCATCCAGGACAACCACCAGACCGTTGGTGGAGGCTCTTTTGCTCTTTTACCTGGCCTCCAGGAACCAATTGTGCTACTAATCAGGAAAATAGGGCTAGGTGGAATGGGTTCTAGCCAGCGGCTGCATGATGCCGCTGGTTCTAGCAGGGCTGTATGCCTCTTCTCCTGCTTCGCTACAGAGTAGGAGACCATTTGCTAGCTGACCCTGCCTCCTACAATGTGGGAAGGGCCAACTTGAAGGAGCAGGAATGTCCCACTATCAGAGAAGCACCATTAATAAAACTGTTGTCACACCCCTGTGTGTTATTATACAATTTATTCCCTTCCACCAATACTGTACATACAGTGTATTGTTGAGATGGGTTACCTATGCTATTTACACATACTTGTATTAAAACTGATGTGTTGTTGATTAAGTAAAAAAAGTGGAACTACATAGCCATCTCCTTCTAGCAGTGGTTTAGAAATCCTTTTTCCACACAGGTGTGCGATCAATTGCTGAGTTTTTGGCCTGTTCCAAATTGGAAGAGACCCAAGAACAAATACAGATTCTTCTGGATGCCCTAGGACATGGCAACCCTAAGTACCAGAATCAGGTGTACAAAGGCCTGATTGCTCTTCTCAAGTGCACCTCCCCCAAAGCCCAGCAGCTGGCTCTGCAAACACTCAGGACAATACAGGTCAGCAGACCAAGGTGGGAAGGGAGACCGAGGTATGGAGAGACAGTCTCCATTTTGCCCATTGTCAGGGATCCTTTGATTTCTTAATGAAGCAATGATAGTAGCTAGTTATGACTGGCAATAGTTGTTACTTAGAATAGGTAAGGGATGTCTTCTCCCTTCATGCTCCAGGTCTAAATTTAAGGGCATGTTATGGTTACTTGTTATGCCTCATTATAACTATAGTATGGTTATCAACCTTTCTGGTTGTTTAATAAAAGTAAATTATACTTTCGGAATTCATACATAAAATGTGGGCCTATTTAATTGTTTATAACAATATCCACGCAGTTTGTAGAACCTGGATTGGATAGAAAATATAGGTGCAACTCATATAGTCTGAAAGGGGATACTCTTCCTAAGAGACCAATCCTATGGACTCTAGTCCCAGCTGTACGCTTGTCATTATTGGCACCAGATGTAGTGAAAGCTTTTTCATGGTGGTGGTATTTTATTCCCTTAAAACAATCCTGTAATTGTGTATTGTTGTTCTGCTTTGTAACTGGAGACTGGAGACTGAAGCTTAACTCATTATAGGAGGAAAAAGCATATTTTTTCAGTGTTTAACTTTTATTGAACATTTTCTATTTATGAACCATTTTCTACTAACCCCTTATCCCCATCCTCAGAATAGCTCAAAGAATAGAAGAAAAAGAAGAGAATAAAAACAGGAGAAGGGAAAAGAATAATGGAAAAGCTGGGAATAATTGGGAGCAGAGGCAGATGGGAGAGTGCTGTAGCAATAATGGAGGCACATGCATATTTTTTAAAAATGCATGCGTGCAACAGGAAGCTTCAGTTCACTGAATCTGTCCCCTTGCCCATCTACACATCTTTGACATTAGTCTTTAAAAACAGGGTTACCCTCTTCCTATATTGTGGACCGTGTGCACAAAAGAGCCCAAAATATGAAGTATGAACATCCTACCGTGTTCAAGGTCACAGGTAATCCAAAGCTGAAAAGAGATTGAGGGCCCAATCCTATCCAACTTCCCTGTGCTGACACAGCCATGCTAACAGGGCATGCATGCACCCGGTGGTGGTGGGGCTGCCATGGAGACTTCCTCAGGTAAGGGAACAAATGTTTGTTCCCTTACCTTAGGGCTGTATCAGCACTGGAAAGTTGGATAGCATTGAGTCAGGATTGGTCCCTGAGTGAGATCTCTGTTATCTAAAAGGCTGTGCTAGCACTGAAGGTTTTGTAGTCTTGTGATCTCTTGTTCATGACATGCTTTTCAGGCTAGTTCTGCTTCAGTAAGCACTAAGAGGAGATGCAATATCAGCAGAATCAACTGTAGGGAATAATCTCTCTTGTTCCTTTGCTAGACAATTGTTGGAAAAGCCCATCCAAACATTGTGGATTCTGTGCTGGGTGTGCTCCGCTCTATGCATTTGGAGGTGCAATATGAAGGTGAGATTTCCCCCTCTGCCAGATTTCTAAGTCAGCTTTCATACTACTGGAGCAAGGAATACTGGAATACAAGCCACTGAAGAATTGTTAAACATAATTGCTGAAAGACAATGCTTCGAAGCCCAATCCTAACTAACTTTCAACACTGTGATTCAGCAGTGCTGAAACAGCTTCCACTGTATCCAGTGTGGGAAGAGAGGCCGCTGGAAGTCTCCCCAAAGTAAGTACATTTGTCTCCTTGCCCATGGAAAGCTACTCCTTGCCACTGTTGAGCTACTTGGACCTGTGCCAGGAAAATAGCTGGCGTAGGTTCGAGCAGCTCCATATTGAGAACTCAGGCCCAGGAAGGGTGATATGATACAGTGGTAGTCTCTGCCAACCCCTCTCCATCCTGTTACACCACACCCCTCCCTGTCCCACTCTTCCCCCACCATGGGACCTGCTTTAGCATGGGCAGGCCGTTCTCAGGCCTCCCCACTGACACCACAATGTCCTGTGCTGCTGCAACCCAGCCACTAGCCTATCTCCCACTGTAGCAGCTGGAAAGTAAGGGCCCAATCCTTTGGGCCTTAGGGCTGGCAGTACAAACGTATTGCCTGCGCTATTGTCGCAAAAGGTGCCATAAGGCACTTCCACTGCCGGCTGTAAACCATTACAACCCCTGCTAACTGGGCAAGAGGCACTTTTTCAAGTGGTGTCCTCTTATATTTAGCAGGGGGAGAGCAATTGTCCCTCTTCACCCCAGCTCAGTGTCTTTCTCGAGGCTGTTGCTGGTGGTATTCTCCATTCTTTTAGATTGTGAGCCCTTTTGGGACAGGGAGCCATTTAACTTTAATGTTATTATTTGCCTGTAAACCGCTTTGTGAACTTGGTGTTGAAAAGCGGTATATAAATACTAGTGATTGATTGATTGATTGATTGATTGATTGATTGATTGATTACTGCCGGCACTGGGCCAACGCTGGCCCCCCACTGCCTGGAGGCAGCAGCATGACACCGGCAGCGGTGAGTGCTACCATCGCCGGCACTGCAGCCTCTTAGGGCTGGGTGGGAGAGTGTTCCTGTGTGGGGGAGGGGGACCAGTGCCGACCTTGGCTGCCGGATCCCGATCTTTGTGTTGTGCTGCACAGCCCAACTTGGAGGCCCTCACCTCTGCTCTGGCAAAATAGCTGGTGCAGAGGTGAGTAGACCCACTAACCGCCTGTGCCTTTATTGTGGGAAAGAAACAAATGTTCCCTTCTCATGTGGTGCCTCCTGCGGCTGCCTGGCTACCACAGGATACAGCGGTAGCCACTTGGCTACTGCTGCTCGCACAGGCAGCTCAGGATTGGGCTGCCCATATCCTATTGTCTGCAGTACACAGGATGATCTTTGCATCCCTGTACCTGGTAGCCTCAGAGCCAAATGCAATGAATAGAAGTGCCTTCTTTATCCCAAGAGTCCCCAAGAAATACTGAGGCTTGCCCTATGCAATTTGCCCAAAAAAGTTTCCTGACCACTATTATCCTGCAGCAAAACATGGAACCCAAGTAGTTTATTGATTTAGTTTGCTATGTAAACTGCTTTATGAACTACTTTTTGTTGAAAAGCAGTATAAAAATATCCAATAACAACGAGCATCTTCCTTCCCTCCAGCAATTCAGCTGATTAAGGACCTTATATCTTATGATGTGCGGCCAGCTCTGCTGCAAGGACTGGTGTCATTGCTCAAGCCATCAAGGGAAGAGAAGGCCAAAATGCACGTCAGAATCCTAGAAGGTAGTAGCCCTCCACTTCCTCACTGGTTCTGCTCATGGAGAGGAGACTATATTTCTCACCCTTTCTCCTTATCCTTGGAGTACTGTAATTGAATAGCCCAAGTCTCACTATGCCATGGGGCTTACTCCTGCATAAGGATTGCAGCCTTAGGGCCCAATCCTATCCAACTTTCCAGCACAGCCATGCCAACAGGGTGTGCACTGCTTCCTGTATTGAGGGGGCAATCACAGAGGTCTCAGGGCTGTACTGTAGCTGCATCAGCACTGGAATGTTGGATAGGATTGGGCCCTTAGTGTGAGAAAGGGTCCTGTCTTCAGAAGCATCTTATTCTATACCTCAAACTGAATGTAAAGCACATTTACACAACTCTCGGAGTCAGTGAGGATCTCGCACATCCGTGGTGCCACCGCGTGGTGCAAATGCGCTTTATGGTGTGTGTGTGACACTCCTGGATCAACACAAGTCCCTTGCGCCAGCCTAACTTCAGGTTAGGATTGTGCCCTGACTCATGTAACTGCTCCTGGTATGACTTGCCATTACTAGAACACACCTGCACACCCTTCCTCTGTGAGAAGAAAGCAGCTGCTTCTGTTTTTCATTTAAAATAATAAAATTTAAAATAAATAGCAATTTATTTTGTATCCAAACCCAGTGTAGTGTGGTATGGTTTGTTCTCACTGCTTGAACAATACTCGATCAGATGCCCACCCTGACTTGATAGCCTGACGTTTTACAAATTGTGTTTAGAAAACCCCCCACAGAATTTAAATGATGACCATGTGACAATTGGTGTTTGTTTTAAACCAAGGCCAGAAGATCCAAATTTCCTGCAGAAAGGGGAGGGTGAACAAGGCTCATGTTAGTAAACCATGGTTTAGGATAATACCTGACTCTGTCCGAAGTTTGTTTCAGATCTCTCTGATTAGCATTTTAGGTCAAAGGGCAACATTGCGTGTAGATATGAGACACAATCCCTAATGGTTGGTTTTTTTCTTGCATTCAGAACCTGCCACCGCGTACCTCCTGAAGTCTTTGCCAGCATATATTCAGCAAGCTGCTGCAGCCAAGGCCATTGGGTAAGAAGTTATGATGAGTAACTATCAAGATTATACAGCACTATTAGTTCAGCTTCTGCTAAGCAGCAGATGTGAGCTATCTAGCACCTGCCTTATGACACCAACTGACTACAAATTGCACACTCCTCTTTCTCCTGCTGCCTAGAACACAAGTTTCAGCTGGCACGAGGGCCACTGTAAAGTATATTTGGACCACTCTCAATCAGAGAGGCCAACACACAGATGTGTGCCATCCTCCCTGACTCCAAGAGTTGTCCAAATGTACTTTAAAGTACATTTAAAGTACATTTTGGCCCTTGTGCTGGCCAAACTGTGCTGGCCTAACTCAGGTTAGGATTGCGCCCTCATTTGATTGTGGGTGCAATCGTAACCAATTTTCCAGCATTGAGGTAAGGGTACTACAGTTCAGAGGTAAGGGAATAAGCATTCCCTTACCTTGAAGAGGCTTTGGGGGCCTAATTGTGCTGACCTAACTCCAGGTTAGGAATGTTTCCTAAACATCATAGCTGAGCCTTAGCCTAGGTTTCCCAAGTCCTACCACATGCTGTCTTCCAATAATGCTGTCCCTGCTTCTTGATGCATCACTATATGCCAGGGATTTCCAAACTACGGCCTGCAGGCCAGAACCAGCCAGCAGATAGCCAGGATCCGGCCTGCAGAGACCCCACCACATGCCTACCATGTGCCTCAGCACGCCTTGCCCTAGCCTGGCAGCTACTGCGGAGCTTGGGCTTCTCTGAGACTTGCTGGGTCTTGCCTTTCAGTTTTGTGGAGCTCCTGCCTCTTGCAGGCTTGCTGGGGCTTGCCCAGCAGTCGTGCAGGCCTCAGTGTGGCCCTCCTACTGAAAAGTCTGGAGACGCCTGATCTAGTTCAATAGTCTTCAGTTACCTCATCCCCTAACCTGCAAGATGGGACCCACTTTCTAGAGTCTAGCCAGGCAGCTGGCAAGGCAAGTCAGCAGCCAGTTTCTCTTTGGTGGCAACAAATCTGCAGGCCCTGCTACTGTGTGGTTCTGCCTCTTCTTTTCTGCCAGACCACCTCCACCAAGTTCCTGCTAGTCTTGGAAAAAGAAGAGCAGAGTAGTATGGCACTCAGTTTTGAAAGGTGGTGAAAGAAGAAGCAAGGCAAGGCAAAGCTGCAGCAAGGATGCATAGGAGACAGGCCGGGAGGGGATTTTTCAGCTCACCTGGGGGCCTGCTATGACTCTCTGGAGGGTCTGGGGAGCCTGTGCAGCCCTCCCAGAGGCTTGAAAATCTTGGAAAAAGAAAAAAAAACGCTTCCTGTGCTTTGCCCAAACCAAGAAGTGGGGTTTTTTAAAATTTTTCATAAGATTTCCAAGCCTCTGGGAGGGCTGCTGAGGGGGGCCACAGGCTCCTCAGACCCTCCAGAGAGCCATAGCGACCTCAGGTAAGCTGAAAAATCCCCTCCCTACCCAGCAGCAGCAGCACAATTGTGGAGATGGTGCTGCTGCTGTCTCCCCCCCCCCCACGCAAACACAGGGTTCCCAACTTCCGAGGAGATGTTTGGAAACCGCTGCCTTAGATCATTTTTCTCTCTGGGACTGTAAATCTTTAGGATGGTCTCTCTGTCCTAGAACACCTCTCTCTTCTTTCTGAGCATGGTAATCTAATCAACACTCACCTCTCAGAATTCTAGCCCAAGTCTCCAGGGAAGTGGCCGAGGAGATGATCTTTTTGAGAGTGATACACGGCCTTATGTGCGCCATGGGCAACAAGGATCATACCAACAGCCAGAGGCAGGCCAGCATCACACTGGAGGCAAGTGGCTTTGGGAGTAGGAGGGAAAGTGGGTGTGACTGAGGCTGTCCCAGAGGTCCATTTTCCCCCACCCTCCTTTGAAGGGACAAGGCTACAGCTTTCGTGGATTCAGTGGAATCAGGGAAGGTTGGTGGGTAAAGCCCAAAAGGAATAGCTTCCGAATAGGTTAATGTAAGAAATGCTGTGCTTTACATATAGCAGGAAAGCAAAACCAGAGAATAGAAGGAAGAAGGAAGTGCTGCTAGTGCCTTGACAAGTATCACTGTGTCGCCCTGGATACAAGGAGGCAACTTATTTGTTATATTTTTATCCCACCTTTCTCCTCTTGAGGGGATGCAAGGTGGCTTCCAACAATTAAAAAACCATGATGAAGAACTTTAAAAAATTACAATATAATAATTCATAAAACATGCAGGGAGCAGAAATTACGCAAAAGTACGCAGCTGAAGAACTATAAGATTATCACTGTGCACTTAATTATTCACTTGAAATATCCATCATCTGTGAAAAAGTGGATGACTGCTTCTTTGAAGAAGGCTCAAGAAGACCCCAAACCCCTCATCTTTCCTGCAATCTGGAAAGAGCATGTTGAAAGGAACAGAAAAATTAGGACCAAAGAAACCTGAATAGGAAATCTATTGGGGAAATATAGGGCTGTCACTTAGATGTGATGTACAGAATGTTACACTTTTTCCTTTAAACTGATCAATATTTCCTTGCAGTATTATGTGAAGTTGTTCTTAGTGGTGGAAAAACATGTGGAAAGGGCCATGGGAGAAAAATTGTTCCAACTATTCATGGTATGTTGTCTTTCTCTGTGCTACACTATCTTTAAATGATTCATGGATGGGACATGTCGGTACATTTCTCTAAGAACAGCCCTTCTGAATCAGACCCAAGGCCCATAAAGTTTCTCACGGTGGGCCACAGTTGCTTTGGGATAGCCCACAACTCTGCCTCTCTCCCACTGTTGCTCTGCTAAAACTGGTATTTATTCATGGGTATCGCAGATATAATGACTAGTAGCCAGTGCTAAGGCTTCATTCCATGACTTTGTCAAATCCATCATTGCATGGTATTCAGCTCCATAGATTAGTTATGCACCAAGTGAAGAAGTATATCTTATGTGCACGAATTTGATCGATGCGGTCAGCCCCCACTCCAAGACAGAAAAAACATCAGTTTAAATAGCACAGGTGATTCTAAACGGAATGGCATGCGCTCAGTATATGTCCCAGAGTGAGCCTGCTGTTCCCTTAGGTCTCATTTGTGCCTCATACTGTGATTTTAGTTCTTAAATTGACACTGTGTGGGTTTTGGCTTTAAGGTGGTTTTGACCATAAGCTATATAGGCTTTATAGGCCGACCTTGGAACCTAACCTGTTGCATAAGATGCAGGCTGACTTTTGTCTGTCCCAGAGGTCCATTTTCCCCCACCCTCCTTTGAAGGGACAAGGCCTTTTGTCCTCTGCAACTCACACCCCCCCCCAATCAGTTACATTGGATAATACCTGGTTCTAGGTATTGGAGATACTTTTCTCCCTACCCTGCATAATGTTATACATGGCATCAAATAATTTCTTTGTGTGATTGAACTTGTGTACATACACTAGAATTGTTATCTAGTGTCAGTGCCAACGTGTTTCTTCAATGAAGAGCTCACATATTCAGCAATCATGGCATAATGTATCTGTATATGTGAAGTAGCCTTTTGCTTTTATTATTCTGGTTCTGGATTGGTGTTTTTTTTTTACTCAGTCTTACGTAAATAGGCCAATACCCTCCTTTAGCGCCAGGCTCAGCTTTGGAAGGTCTTTCAGTCTTTTTCAATTAAGCCAGTGGTTCTTACACTTTCCAACACCAGGACCAACTTTGTAAATTAACACAATATCAGGATTCACCTTGCTTTGAGGCTTTTAAAAACGTGATCTAGAAATAAATACTATTTTTATTTACAAGTAATATTTTTTGTATTTCCAAGACCCTAAATCAATTTCTTGTAATGAGGCAGCCCCAGTGCATACTCTCAAGGCTGGAGAAGCTTAGTTAAGTGACCCAGCCTTCACCTGCCCCCAGTCCCCATTATTAATAGACATGGAGGTGGTGGGGGGACACCAGAAGAAAGATACTCAAGCCTTTATCTCCTCCTAAAGGTCCAACCTGATGATCCAGATTTGGCACTCATGGTTTCGATTAACCACAGGCTCCAAACCCACAGCTGGACCCCATAATGACCTCCCAGGCATGACAAGAACCTCATTCTGGTCACATCTGGGAGGCTTTCTGGAGCCATGCATGACTTCTGTGGGCTTCAGACACAGAAGCAGAGCAGTTTACAAAGTACAGGGTGTCCACAAAGTCTCTTTACAATTTCAAACTTGTATTACAAAAACAAATGAAGAGATACATGTATGGAAAGTATACAATATTAGGAGCATATATACTGAAGTTTATTTTGCATCAATTAATAGTACAAACTTTAATAACTTAGTATGTAAAATAAATTTCATCAACATATCTCATCATTTGCATTTTCTGAAATTGTAAAGAGACTTTCTAGACACCTTGTACTTCTGGTTTAGGGCCTCAGACTCCCGAATGCCACTGGAATAAAATTCTGGTCATGTGCAGGGTCCCTGTGAGTCAGAACCTGCAGATTTCATTATCCTTGGGTTTTGGTTTCTGTGGAAGGTTGCGAATTCCGAGACTCCAGCTTATTTACTAAGTTTGCACACTGCAGGAGCTCAGCTCTTTGCTGGGCAGTTTGAAACTCTGATTTTTGAATAGCTTCAGGGCTTAAGGCAATTAGTTATCTGATCTTCCCCTCACCCATGTTTTCATTGGAAGCTCTGTAGGACCCACTAGAAATCAGGTCACACCCTCAGTTTGAGAAATGCTGAATTAAGCTGTGGTGTGTGTTTTCCCCCCATTCTAGAGTGATCCTACAAACTTGTACTTGAACATGGATGCTGTGCAGGCTGATATTTTGGCTGCCAACATAGTCAACATGCCAGCATACTTTTTGAGTCTGGCAAAAACAGATGGCATAGAAGGTATGTGGGTTACAGCTGTGGCAATAAAATGCAGGATTGTGACATCTCCTTTTGAAAAATTGAACTGTAATTGATATGGAACAATCTCATTGTAGAGTGTTTTACAGTTCTTACCTTGCTGTCTTAAAATACTGTGACCAAGGCTCTGAACCAATCCATAAGCAACATCCCACCAGTCACAGTATTAGCTTTCTGAAGAACATTTTAATCATATCCATGACAGTATAAAACTGTCTAGCTGGGCTACAGACTTTCCTACATTACCTGCCTTCACAAGTCCTTTGTGCTTGCTCTTTCTAGATACAGAAACCAACACTGAAGAAGAATTGCAGGGTGAAGATAGTGAAGGACTTCCTCAGTCATCTACCCCTTGAATTCCTCACCCAAACCATTGGGAAATATTGTCTGATTTTACCTTCCTTCCATTTTCTGTACCTTTTTTCTTGGTCCATCTCAGTTCCTTCTATCCATGCTATGAACAATAGTTTGAAGCCTATGCAACTATAACACGCTATACTTGATATTTGGAAGTCACACATAGCATGTGACAGGTGCATTTTTCTGTTGTCCCCTCCTCCCCATTTAAGGATGTTGTGCAGTTATTTGATTAAATAAAAACATGCAATGACTCTTACATATTCCTCAAAGTTATCATCCCTACTACCATCATCTGGCCAATGTCTTATAGCAGAAGTACATGTCTTCCAGGAGCTGTACAATGGAACAAGGTAGCTCCTACTAACAGTTGAATCGTTGCAGAGATATTGCATTTCTATAAGCTTGCCTACTTAAAACACTATAACATGCAGATGTTAAATGCTAAAGAGGAATATTAGGACAGTTAGGGCAAGACAGATTATTTGCAAAGCAGAAAGGAGGTCATTTTTCCTGTCATATAGCATTATGGCGTTGATCAACACCAATAGCATTAGCATGCACTGTTCGCTGATTAACTCATCGCAAGTGAGAGTTGCGGTGGAGTGTGTGAGGAGGCCAGCCAGCAAAGGGAATACGACCTTGAGGACCTCTCCAGGCTTGACTTGCGAGGCTTGATGATTGCCTGCTGAGGCTTGATGGCAGGCAGCCAAAGGAGAGAACCACACTGGGAAGGCAAACATCTGGGCCTGAGGATTGGCAGATCACAAGAATACTATAGATTTGTAAAAACCCCATTGAAAAAAAATGGTGGTTTAGACTAGCCTGCTCATGTAAGCCGCCTTGGGCATTTGCTTCGGCATGGGAAAGGCGGGGTATAAATTCTTCAAATAAAATATTTCTGGCCATTAAAATAGTCTTCTGGAAAAATGGAGCATTCTCACCATTACTGAATACTGATAGCAGTTAAAGCGCCATGCACATATCCCTTAAAAAAAGGTGTGGGGAATAACGGTGTAGCTGGAAGGTGTGCCACCCAGGACACAACCTCCAGGGCCACCCCCTCAACTTCTGTTTAATCATATTCAGAAGATGTTCTGAGGCCTGGGGAGGCCATGGTTGGCCTCTGAACACCCTCTGGCCGTGACTGGAGCATAGCTCCAGTTGCTTTTGGTGGGGCAAGCGAGGGGAGCAGAGTCACAGCAGGGCCTTCTGTAAAGGATTAGCCAGTGGGGGTTTTCCTTAGAAACCCAGGCCCCTAACAGAAACACTGGTTAATGGCCTGGCTTCTGATTCTGCCATGAGTTCTGCTTAAAAACTCATGCAATTAGGAAATCTGCTGCAAACACCACCAGCTCCCAAACCGCTGCCTCAACTCCGAGGGAGCACGGAGTAGAGTATACCAGCCTCCAAGCAATTCCAAGACACCTCAAGCCTCACTCACCCAGAGGTAGAGGTGCTGGAAAACAGCCTTTAAAAAAGTCTATTAGCAGTTCCTAATGCATACGTAGCGTGCAACGAAGCAGACCGGATTTTGGCAGCACCCTTATATTGTCCCCAACCAAACGTACTCACAACCAAGCAAATATAGCTTGACAAGCTTTATTTAAAACAAGACTCATTGGTTACAAAGCCCAAAGGCAACAGAAATGAGATATAACGCTTTAAAAATAAGAAATTCTAAACTTTTCTAAATCTTACTGAGACCAACATTGCTTAACACTTGTAAGTTCTTAGCCAGATGTTACCCAAGCATCATAAGAAGCAAGTGAGCAGGTCTTCTCTCCTTCTCAGCAACTGGGTCAAGCCATGGTCCTGGAACAGGCCAAGAAAAAAGCTGAACACTGAACCCAAGCATTGGTTTTTATAGCCCTTTGCCTCTCAGCTTTCCCACTCAGCTTAATTGCCTTTCTGCCTGGGAACAGGGAGGGGCAATTATTCATGAGTTACAGCTGTGCAGGAATTTGGGAGGATGCAGCTGGCATCTTGTGTCCTTGGGCAGGGCCTCTTGCCAAGCCTCCCCAAAAGTTCCCAAGGCTAGCTGATAAAACTTGAGGCACCAATACCGTCAGCTTTGATTTCTGACAGAGGCCTGTTTAACTTCCTGCCTAGACACCTTCAAGATGGACTCAGGCCTAGTAAGATGGTGTTAGGCCTATAGTTACTTTGCCAGTTCTTTACACCTTCCCCCAAAGGTGGCTGGTTGGGGTCATGTGACCCCAGTGGCCTTCTCAGCTATGCTAGTGGCAGGGAAAGCTTGTGGAGAGAATGCCAACAAGGGTACCTTTTCAGGCAGGAGCATAGTCTTAGGGGAAAACGTTCAACACCTGCTGGCACTAGCATTGTGTTAATGGCCATCCAGTGCATTATATTCCAAGGAAAATTTGCCTCCCTCCCTTCCTTTGAGCAAAAATGTCTGGGGCACAACTAGATTTCCTGTTAGGGCAACTTTGTACCTTGGCTCAATTTTATTAGCTTACCTTTACTCCAGTTTGATTCTCCAACCAAGCTACACAATTTCTTTAGGCTGGAAAAGCAAGCTCGATGTCTTCCAACTGCCTTTCTATTGAACACCAGCAATATGTGAATGGATGGCTGAAGTGATCTATGTAAAAGGGGGCCCATTTTAGACCTTATTGCATTCTATACACTTGGAAGTATGTCCCACTGAAACTAATAGGACATTTCCAAGTAGACATGCATAAGTATAAACATGCCACAAAACAATCACATGCTTATAGAACATACATACCAACATTGCCATTTTCTTTTTGTTCCTGAGGGTTGACACAAACATAGGCTTCTCTTCCTTCTCTTTCCAAGTTGATACTCAGTTTCTAGAGGTTTTGACAACTTGCCCTAGAACAGGGGTCTCTCCAGCCCTCATAACCTGCTCTGGGTGTTTCCTGTGATCTGATGGTTCTGAGATATTTATCTCAGCTGCTTGTGGGGTGGGGGAAAATTAAACTCTGTGCTATATTTCTGTGGTGTGGTGGTGCTTGGAGGAATCCTGGAGCTTTGAGCCCATTCATTCATTCATCCATCTTAACTTCCAAACCTTTCAACCTTCATTTGTTGACATTTCCTAAGTGTCCTTGCCCAGCTATTCAGAGAGGACAAACAAGGCCTCAGTCTGAGAAGCGATTGGGAGCTACTGCCATATGCTCCCGTGACCGTGAACCATCTCATCCTCCATGGTAGATTGCAACACTCCATGCCTGGGAGGCTAGAGTCATGCCAGGCTTGAGGTCTACTGGCCTCCAAATAGCCTACAAAAGCCACCAACAGTTTGCTTACAAGCAGAAGTCATCTCTGAAAACCAGAAGTGGCTTTCACAGAGGCTACTTTAGACTATTCTAGGCCCATGGAAGCCAGTAGAGTGGGTTCACCAACCCAGAAGCCGCTTCTGGAGCCACCCAATGATTCACTAGCTCCTTGTTTGCAATCAATCTTCTGAAAGCAAGAAGAAAAGCATGTTTGTGAATCAGATTAATAGTCAGCAATTCTCCTGGAACGTACTTGCCATTCATGTTGGTCAGAATTTCCTTGCTCTGCTTTCCAGGTCAGATACAACAGTCCTCATTTGGTCTCATAAAACACAATTCTCTCATCAGATGACTTTACAATATATATTGTATACGAAGTGTTTCCCCCTCCCCAGCATGACTCTTGTCTATAAGCTAACAAGAACACTATCTGCATTTATAGACTAAACATGTAGTTGCACAGGAATGCACTTTATATTGAAGTATACATAATCTTTCCCAAACCTTTTGTTTGGAAAGCAACTTGGTTGGACTTTTGAACAGCAACTCCAAGAAGGAAGCTACTATGAGAAACAAGAGGATCAACTCTTCCTACAATTCCTGCAAGAAACTGCTTTAAGCCGTCTTTCTTTTGGGAACTTTGTGTGTTTGGCATTAGCCAGATAGTAAAATATAGGGGTGTACAGTAGGTAGAGCAAAGACATTAAGTTTATTTTGTATGACGAAGGGGAAGTAAGGTAGGAGGAATGCAAGGCTTGCATTCTTTTACCTGTAGCCTGGAGGGCCAGTAAACCTGCTATACTTACCACAAGGATGCTGTTGACAGCCTCTCTTTGGAAAGAGGTCTTCAGGTATAATATTTGTAAGTACTTCCAATTGCATTGAGATTCTTTACTGCTTCACTAGTGAAGTGGCCTCAAGAACAGCACACTGTTTAGAAAGACTTGTAAAAAACCTTCAGTGCTCTCACAGAACAGAACTTGGTGAATTCAGAAGTTTATTTATAAAGTTTAACTACTTTCTGTTTTAAGAAAAAGGCTTATACAACAGCAAATCTAGTATTAAGATTTACTGGATTGCACTCTATCCAGTGGCAAAATATTTAACCCAAGATTGTATATACATTAAAAATACACGTTTACCAAATGACAGGAAAGCATCCTCCTTTGCAACCTTCGATACTGAAACAAAAGAGGGGCAACAATCCCAGAAATGCTACATAGTAGGAGAATGCTGTCTCTTGCTTCCACATGCGCACGCATACACACACATGCATAGAAATTTTCAAAATGCAGTTAACACCAAACTAAAGAAGTGACGACAAATACAGAGGGAAAAAAGATTCATTTAGCAGTTGAGCAGCTACTGAAGTGGTTTCTTGTTCAGGTGCTTGCTGGCTTGCTCTTCCATCTGCATGGCAAGAATTAGTTCTTCCATAGTGTCTGGAGATACAGAAGACACACAAATCAGAATCTTTTTAATATAGCATCACAACAAGGCAGAAGAGAGTCTAGAAGGCAGGATTCCAGAAAACCTAGGAGGCATATAAAGAACATCATGCTTCTAGATATTCTATTTCTACCGAGCACCATGTGGGTGTGAGTAACCTATTACTTGTAATCTGCCCTCATAGACACTTACTAAACCTGTGCCTACATTAGAACGTCCCACTTGTATCCACTCAGGATCATTTAAATAGGCCTCTTAAGGTAAAAAAGATCCCAAGTGAACTCCTAGCCATATTCCCATCACAAGAGAGGCCTGATGAGTACACATGCATGTAAGCCTTCTATTGAGAGTCAACATGCTATTGACATTGGCAAGTTTGGATCATGCCAGCCTTAGTACAAAGCTAGGACAAACTCAGCATGAGATCATATTCCTCCCCCACTGCTGCAGCTATTGTGTTTGCCACAACACTTTGCACCTCTTGGGAACAATTTATGTTGACTTAAGGATGCATATAGCACATGCTCCTATAGCTATGCCAGCATGAGCTTTGGTTTGCTAATATGGCTCCTAGCAGGGACAGTATAATGAGGCCACTACATATTTTTGTAATTTTAAATAGTCTGATACAACTCAGCAGCTCAGCTTTAGGCAAGCACAATGGAGGATAGCTTCAGCAATCATGATGCTAAAGATTCCAGCCCTTGTAAGCCACTATCCACATTGGAGATTTCTACCCCAATTCTCTATTACAGCAAACTGCTATGTTAAGGAAAAGCCTTCTCTGCATGGTGCTTACCATTCCACGCAGCAGCCTTTATCTTTCCAGATAACCTCACAAATTCATACTAACCAGCCATTTCTACTGCCTTTTGCCCCAGCAGCCTTTGCACCGTATTCAGTGAGAGTGTGAGTGAGAGTGTGTCCAGTGTGAGTTTGTGAGCAGATCAGCTGGAAAGAGGCTAGCACATGGAAAGCTAAGTGCTGTGCCAGAAAGGCTTTTCCAGAACCTTGGGATCTGGCTCATGTTTGGAGCTTGTGCTCTATAATAACTTTCCATCCCCTTTCCCTCAACGGCAACTACTGCATCTTTTTTTGCTGCCTCATGCTATTCCTGCAGCCCACTCCTGACTATTAAAGGGATGTAGTTTACTTTGCCTCTATCCTTCAACATACTTTTAGACATTTAGACCAGTGTTATTCAAATTGTGGGTTGGGACCCACTTGATGGGTTGCGACCTGATATCAGGTGGGTTGTGGAAAGCTGTGAGCAGCCATCTTGGAAACTGCAGACTGACTCTTGCTATATTCCTTTTGTGAGTATTAGCAGCTTGAATTTTCAATTGTTTTTAGTTCAGTGCTTTTACATAATATTTTAACCTAACCTTGCTTCCTGTCAAAGATGTTTCATGGTTGTGCAATTGCTTCAGTCCAAGAATGCCAGTTTGCATTCTAGGAGTGTCATTTGATTACATCACAATGACAGTACTTCCTGCTTGATTATGTCACTTCTGACTACGACAACACTTCCAGGTTAATGACATCATTTCCAGTGGGTCCTGACACGAGTGCCATTCTAAAAAGTGGGTCCCTATCTAAAAATACCACTGATTTAGATCATTCTAGCTTCATCTTACCTTCTCCATCATTCATTGCAATACCCCCAATCTCTCCCCAACCTGTGTGTCTAATGTAGAATGCAAGGCTCCTGGATAGCAACTGCATCACTTCAATATTCAGCACAGTGCTTAGCAGCATGACAGAACACTCCTTCACACCAAAGCGGAAAGGCCAGCTTCCAGCAGCATCAAGCAGCATCATTCTCTAGCAACTTCTGTGTCAAATTTGCAAAATGCAGTCCCTAGTGTACCTTTCAGATTGAGGAAGCTTTTGGATCCTTCATGTATGAAGCACTGGGCTTGGTACACAAATGCCTCCAGGTCATATTCTGGTTGTTCCGCCATGTCCAGGAGATAGTTACAGTCGTTCATTTTCTGGTTGCAGAAGTGAGGGTAGTTAGGCAATTGAGTTTGAATTTATGATGCAAAGTGAGCATCTCACAAGCTTACTGAATGGTAATGAATTAACTGGATTGACTTTGCCAACATGTGTACCAAAACTCTGTGGCCACTACCAAAGATATGATTATAGAAAGTATCATTTCAGAGTCATAAGCAGCCATTTATAACAATTTCAATTCTTCAGTAGTAAAAGTCAATTTGGTAAAACAGAGCCCAAGCAAGCAAGTTTGGTGCACAACCCATGAAGACATACCTGCCTGACTTCCTTAAGCTCGTCTATTGCCTTCTCCTCTAGCTCACTAATCCGAGTAACAGCCTCACGGAAACTGGACAGATGAGGAGACAACTCTTCTTCAGAAAGCTGCTGTTCCCAAAGAAAAGTGTTAGCACAGGCAGTTCACTGGTTTATACACCCAAAGCAGGCCGACCCTAAGCAGGCACACACATACCTCATGAAGATGCTCTGATCCTTCTTCACTGATCTCCAGTTCTTCATTCTCCGTTTCCATGGGGTTCCGTGCCTCTACAGCTGTTCCATTGCGAGGGAGTTCCTTCACTCTGAACAAAAGTGGGGGCTTTATATAGAAAACTGCCTCAATAAAGCAACTCAGCTTGGTACTGAAAGGCAGCTCCCAGACCAACACCTCAGACAGTTTAGAAAGCAAGACAACAGACTGGTCATGTCTGCTTCAGCACAGGAGATCATATTTTGCTTTCCTGATTTTGTATATACTACATCCTGCATCTACTCCCACCAACACAGACTGGTAGCATATACAGTAACAAAACCGAGTGAGAAACTGGCCGAGTTTTTCCTCTCCTTGTCTAGAAACAAAATTTGTGTTGTCTAGAAACAGTTCTAGCAATCAATTTTTTGTTTAGAAACTGCCTCCACCTGCTTCTCCCAGATTTTACAGCTAATGGGTCTGTTTCTGGTTATTAGATGTTAGTGGGGCAGAAATTTTGATAAATATCATCTTTGGGAAAACGCCCGATCAGTTTCTCTTCCCTGCATTGCCTTAAACTTAATGACCCCTAGGTCATTTGAAAATGGAATCCTACAAATTACGTATTGTAAGCACTCTGTGTGGGTTCCTTGAAGACTGTTCAGAAAAAGCTGTCAGTGCAGGATGTGGCAGCCTATGTAGTTGTGGGGATTTGGCAGTTCAACTCTATTAGACCACTGCATTAGCTGCACTTCTGGGCACAAGACAAGGAACTGGGGCTTTAACTTTTAAAGCCTTTCAAAGCTTGGGGCCAGGGTAGACAAAAGTCCAATTCATTGCATTGGACAGTCCTGCTTGTCTCCCAAGACCAACTAAGGAGATCCATCTTAGTTGGACCAACTAAGTGTGCCATCCTTGAGGAAGGCTAGATAGGAATGCCCAATTGTGGAATTCTCTCGACAGGATGCCTGTCAACAGGACTCAACACATTTCTTTTAGGTGGCCTTTTCATCATAAGTGGGTATTGGGGTATGTTTTTATTGTTTAGGTTTTATTTTATTGATGTTATGTTGTTGCCCAGTATAATTTAATTTTACTGGTGAATTTTATTCTGCTGCTTGTAGTGTATTGATGCTGCTTTTATATTTAGTTTTACACAATTGATTCCCCCCACCTTGGTGATTTTGTTTTTTCTGTTATTACTGTTTTATGATATTTTTATTATTTATGTTACTAGCTACCTTAGGTAGGGTGGAAAATGAGGTATAGCAACTTAAGTAAAATAATTCTACATGAGCCGCCATTAGAGCAATTTTATCTACCTTCCTGAAAGTATTTTATGACTAAACTATTTACCCTGATGAGATATACAAGTCCAGAAATCACTTACCTATCAGCATATCGCAGGGTATTCAAGGTATATTCACAGGAATTCATGCCTGGAGAGATCATTGCAATCTGAAAGAAAACAATTTTGAACAACTAGCATTTACCTCTTTTGTACTTCTGTGTAATTGTAGTCCCTCCCATCTACCATATCTGCAGTACCATCCACCTGCTTTGTGAATACTCAGTACTGAATCATCTACATTTTCAGAATATTTACATGAAGTTTAGGCTCCAATCAAATGACTTTTCCCAGTCAGGCATGGCCAGGCTCTTATCCAAAAACTACTATTATATCTACAATGCACTTCAAGGATAGCAGCAACATCTGCATCTTGCTCTATTCTCTAGAGTGGTATTCAAACGTTTTAGCCCGGGACCCACTTTTTAGAATGGTACTCATGTCAGGACCCACTGGAAGAGATGTCATTTACCTGGAAGTGATGTTGTGGCGGGAAGTGACATCATCAGGCAGGAAGTGCTATCATAACTATTATTAGCCTGTAAACTGCTTTGTGAACTTTCTGTTGAAAAGTGGTATATAAATACTATTTGATAGATAGATAATAAAATGACACTCCTGAAATGCAAACTGGCATTCTTGGACTGCAGCAACTGTATAACCATGAAACATCCCAGAAAGCAAGATTAGGTCAGAATATTATGTAAAAGTACTGAACTAACAGCAAAATTTAAAAAAACTCTCACTTGAAAATCCAAACTGTTAACTCTCACAAAAGGAATATAACAAGAGTAAGATTTAGAGGTTCCATGATGGCTGTTCCCAGCTTTCTGCAACCCACCTGACATCAGGTCGCGATACACCAAGTCAACCCACAATTTGAATAACACTGCTCTACTACTTTGCTCTATTTCACTCAGAAATACCAAGTGAGTCAAGCAGTATTAGCAAGCTTATTTTTTATTTCTGCACAAGCCAAAAACTGGTAGACGTGACCTGGATCAAAGTATGTTCGCATAAACTATTTACAGGCATTTTCACTTATGAATGCAGATTTTGGCAGGGTTAATGTGATCATTTTAGCAAGTTTCATTTGCAATTGAAAAGTTAAGGGGTAGTCTTACCATACAGGTCCTGGAATTTGTCCCTATGAAGGAATCCCTCAGCACTTGAGTGAGTTTGCTTTCTCGAAAAGGTGTATGTAGTTGATTCTGACCTAGTGCACGAATACATTCCTGGTGGGGAGGGGAGAAAAATACAAAGACTATAAGCTTAACCTAATTAACAAGGAACCTGAACAACTAGAACAGTAGTTCACAACCTTTTCTGCACCAGGACCCCCCCTTTTTAGGTACAACTATCTGTTGGGACCTCTCAAAGACCTAGGGCCAAAAGTGATGTCATTAAGCAAGTGAAATCATTGTTTTTAATAAATCACAGTTTTTGAAAGTCAAAAGAACTCCAGCCTTTTTAGAATGTTCTGAATACTTTGTATCCAAGTGCTGTTTGAGTTCAGTGATTGATTCAGCACTAAGAACAACATTGTACAGACCGCATTGTGGCTTCTCTGTGCCATTGCTAATCAAGGTGGCAAATTCGAATTGTAGACAGTCCTCTTCCCTTTGTGCTGACTCACCTAGGCATGCACATGAAAAGAGGGACATGCCTGCTTGGAAAGAGACCAGGAGAGACTTTATCACATGCATACCCACACACCCCAAGACAAGCCCAGAGAAAGGTTAATTTCCTTGCAGCCACAAGCATTGAAGGAATGACAGTTTAATGGGGAAGCCTCTTCCCTAGCCAAAATGTAACTTCCAAGATGGTGCCCAGCTTTTTAAGATGGCTGCCCCAAGCTCTTTGCAACCCCCTTGGGGGTCCTGACCCCCAGGTTGGGAACCACTGAACTAGAAAGACTTCCACTAAAAGCAGTGAAGTTCTACTGACTTCTTGAGCAGGACTGCATTGGAAGATTACAGCAGCTAAGCAACACAGTGTACCAAGTACCTGCGCATATTCAAGATGCCCAGTCCAAGAAGCTTCAAATTCTCACAGCAATGCAATACCTTTTATAGTTCCTTGATTCCTTTGAAACCATGGAAACACTTTCATTTTACCTTTTAATAAATCCCTTATGGATTTACTTTATAAATAGATTTCTCTTGTTTTTGCCCTAACTGGTTTCTTTTCCTCAAAGAATTATTTTTCTCATTAAATTTGCGGACTCTTACATTTTTGGATTTTTTTGGTGGATTATCATCTATTTTTGCCCATCAGTCTTGAGATATTCAAGGAAGTATGGCAGCTATGAAAACAATCATTTTCCTTTAGCATGAGGCTGGTTTACTGGGTTCAATTAAGGAACTTACTGGTGTTACCAAGCAAGTATCTCTTCCTTTAACAGAACGCTAAAAGCAGGCAAGCTTATAGAAGGACACTAACATGGTCTGGCACAGGATTGCTCAGTATGGTTTTGTACAAACTGAACTGTGAAGTAAGCAGCAAGCATGTAACTAGAGAGGCAGGCAAGAGAGTAGGCTTGACATTGTGCAGGCTTCCATTATATTTCACACCAGTCTTGTTGTGGTGAGTGCTCTGGCAAGGATGGGGAGCAACATTTGCCTTCACTCATGGAGGCACTCTGACACCACTGAGTGCAATCAAACCCCGTGCTTCATCTCTTGAGCTGAGAGAAGTAGAGGGCCTGCCTTTGATACGATTGTGGGTTAGTGAACAAAGCAGGTCAGCATCCATATACCACTAACAGGCCACCCTGCTCTTGCTTAGGGATGCTACAAGCTCCTGCTGCCGGTGCCAAGCATGCATTACTCTACCTTTAGCGCCAGCAAGCTCTTGTTTATTTCTGCAGCTTCCAGTCGTGTCTGCCGATCAGCACTGGATGTATCAGCACCCCTTTCATTCCCAGCTAAATCTACCAAAGAGAACTTGCCATGAAGTTTTCCTTTTCTACGTAGGATTATTTGAAAGCAAGCATGCGAACGCGAGGAACTGGAGTTTGCAAATGTCTGTCCAGATGTCCTACAACAGAGATAGAGACTTTGTGTAGTCCTAGAAAATACTAAAGTAGATTATGCAATCTGTAGCTCAGAGCATGATCTCTCAGAAGTTGGTGCTTCAAGTTCAGGGATATATAGGGCAAAAGTTAATATAAAATTAAATAGATAGTAAGCTTTGGTAACTGCAAAAAGTTCTAGATGCTTGATGTTTGTTCTTGCCAGTACAGAAGCTCCAAACAATTTCCCATTAGCATCCCTAGCAGGTTTTCCTCTGTCCATGATATTCTTGCAATTGTCTTGCAGCAACAATAGGTAGTCTTTAAAATCCAAAAATGCTCCAAAAACTCAGATACCAAGTTTTACATTTAAACCTTGTCAACTTTGAATGGGAGGAAAAGTGTCAACTGCAGGAGTTCTGGCAGGTGCTGCCTAAAGATCCGAGTAAAGAAGCAGCATAATAGCTCAGAAGGAGACAAACTGAGACGTTTCCTTTAGGGTAAGCATCAGCCTGCTCTTACTACTTCTCCTAACGTATATCTAAGTAAACATGCATGGTTATGCACTCTAATATACAAGCTATGTTTACTGGGGAATTTCTATCCCACCTTTCAATTTTTACACATTTGTTTTATACAGGTATCCATTGGGGGCCCTGCCCCAGCAGATAAGAGAGAACCCCAAACTTCACTCCCCTGCCCTGCACCCATTACCTTTATTTTCTGTGGCCACCAAGCAAGCATGCTGCTTCCTTTAACAGAACTCTATAAGCAGGCAAGTTTATAGAACAACAAGCAGACAGGCAACCTGAATGCTTGAGACAAAGGCAGAACGTCAACAAGAAGCCTGAAGTTTCCTGTTATATTAATGTTCTGCCTGTGTCACTCTAGAATTCAGACTGTTTGTCTGCTTATAGTTTAACAGGAACAAGAAGAGACATGCTTTGTGACACGAGTAAAAAGAAAAATAAAGTAAAAAGTAAAGGATGCACACACCCACAAGGAGAACTGTGGATATGTGGGGGTGCCTGTATTTAATTTAAAACTCCCAGAGCAGACTGCATCATTAAATTAAATAATACGTTTCAGAGTAGCAGGAGAAGAAAACATTTCAGTGCAGAAACAAAGTTGATTTTTTTGGTTGCATAAATGTGGTGGCCCATGGTTCTCTGTACCGTCTGTGTGTGGTTGCCTGAGCAGTATGAACTAAATAAATGATCTGTGTCATGGCTCTTTGAAATATTTGTGATGTTACTACCAATAGCATAAAGATTAATGAATCTTCCCACTATACCCCCCTTTGAAAGAAGGAAAAAAGGAAAAAGATGGTAGTAGCGTATTTACAGGTATTTATATTCTGAATCTTGACACCATCGGATTTGCATCATGGAAGAGAGAAGCTGAAACACAGCAGAGAGCACCAACCTGCAGGCACTGCCCATCTCAATCATCCGGATAACATCCTCAGCACAGTTCACTTGTATTTCCTGCAGGCCAACTACCTGGACCTGCTGCCTGCCATCTTCCAACACTCGTAACTTCGCCTTTTTGTTCAATAGGTCAAACAACTGGATTTGGAAAGAGAAGAATAAACACCATTGCAGGGAAGAGCTGGCACTCAAAAAGTGTGTTTGACCAAAAAGTTTGACCAATGATAAATTTTTGATAATTTTCTCAACATTTCCAAGACAATTTATCAGATAATTGGTACAAACCACACCTATAGTATATTCAAAAGCATCCTTAGAGGCCTGCAACTTACACAAACTTCCAAAATACAAACTCAGCTGGTCAGGACATCTGTCATTCCAAGTACTTCAAGATCAGACCAATAGATACCATTTTTTTCATATCTCACATGTTCATTACTTATAATTGTGATTCTGGATATAATACCACAACTGAATCCCTGGAAATTAATCTGTTCTAAAATAGGAGAGCTTCTGTATACATTCGGTAATTATAGCGCACAGAACATCTTGTTTCGTTCTTCCCATGGCACATTTCTCCCAGTTTAACATACCTTGGGTAATTCAGCAAGTTACTTAAACTCATTACATCACTATGGCCATTTAAGTTTTGAAGGCCTTTACTAGGACAAGATTAAGACAATGCAAACTGTGCCACTAATATTGCACCCCTAAATCCCAGGTCCACCAAGTCAACACACACAACTAGGAACCATGTGAGACAATGTTAATAGCTACTACCAAGTTATTCCAACCCCAGAGTGGGAAGGGATTCAGGAATTAGTCCTACGTTCCCCACAATCACTACACAGTGTACAAATCCACCAACTTTCCAGTACTCAAAATTCCCATCAGACGGCTGGTTTAATTGTTGGAATATCGGACTACGACTGGGAAGACCCATATCAAATCCCCACACAGCCATGAATGTCACCTTGTGACCCTGGGCTAGTCACTACCTTAAACTTAATAAGCCTGACATGCTGTGGTCCATGGGGTTGCAAAGAGTTGGACACTACTTAGCGAATGAACAACAACTTCAGAGGATTACTGCAAGAATTGAAGGGGGAAAGCAGAACCATGTATGCTGCCCTAAGCTCCTTGGAGGAAGGGAGGAATACAAAATAACATTCTAGAATACAGACAGCTTACCTTTCCATTATATATTTCAAAGAAAGTCACAAATACTTCTAGACCTTGAGCCTTATAACGTGGCTGGTTCTGAAGGAGAAAGACATCTTGTGCTGGTAGTGAGAAGAAAGCAACAAGAAAAAATCCTTTTAAAAAACTGACCAGTATTATGTGTTTTAAAAGTTTTTCTCCCATGCTCTTTTATGGCTTGTGATATGCTTATTTAAATCATTTGCTATGGGCATTGTTTATGGCAGTACTAGTATGAATTGCTAAATTAGCTAAAAAGACTGGGCAACCTTGACATAGGCATCTTGTACATTGCAAACTCTTCACTATTAAAAAGGGTTCAGATGAAGGCCATACATACATGCAAAAGCGTATATTCCTTTGGAAGCCTTCTGCACTTTCCCAGAGAAGTCTCCTCCCATGGTCTAGAAGAGAGAGCATATACACATTCTTAAGAAAAGACAGGAACTCGTATGTCTAAGCAGTGGAATCCCATCTAACAACAGCATTAGTACTAGTCTATCCTCAAGTCTCACTCAAAAGCCATGTCATTACACAGACTGAGAATATGCACATCTCAATCATAGCTCAAAGCTTTGCTATTCTGCAACATAGGCACACTAGATTTGGTTATCCTAAGTAGTGTAATATTACTTTTAGACAGGAATGGTTTTTTTAAAAGGACAGGATCTCCAAAATAAGTGGGTGTTCCTAGCTGGAATAAATACTGTCCCTTGGGAGTGACCTCTGCCTTGCATATGCTCTTTCGAGCACCCCTCACAACGGGCAAACTTAGGCAAACTTAGATAGGGAAGATCTCGTATCCAATTTAAGGAGATCTCCCCAAAACTGCAAGCTACATCTTTGTAAAAGGGAAGGAAACACAGATCAAGAGATCCCAATCAAATTTCAGCCCAGAGAATAAGTACCCAGAGGTCAGTGAGGTTTGAATTTGATCACTATGGTTTTCTTCTAACAGCAACATGGAATAAATGAACTGCTAATAAAGTAAAAACGAGCAAACAAGCACTAGAGCAGCTGTTCCCAACCTTCGGGAGACTTCAGACCACCACACCAGCTGTCAGGTCCATTGTGGACCACTACACTGAGTGTGCAACAGCAGAACAAGATTGTGATGGTGTGATGTCATTGCATCACTGCCAATGGCTCTCAAATTGGCCTGAAATCAGGCCAATCAGAGCCAAAGGTGGACGGGAGTATCCACAGAAAGCCAGCAAAAAGACGAGTGCATGGTGTTCCACTTGCCTGCTGGGACCAGCCAGCTTCAAGATCACTTCCCATGCTCCTGTGGACCTCCTATGGTATGTGGAGCACAGGTTGGGAACCCCTGCACTATAGCAAGTCATTCTATTGCTGAGAAAGTTTCTGCATTTTAAAATGGTTCTACACACATGTAAAACAGTTTAATGTAGGCCAAATGATACAAGACTTAGGAAAAGCAAAGTGTTAAGTCTGAACAAGACACTCACATGAGTTTTTCCACTTCCAGTCTGTCCATAGGCAAAACATGTAGCCTTCCCTCCCTCAAAGACAGTCTGCACAAGTGGTCTAGCAGTGAACCTGTGCAAACATATGGACAAATCAACTTATATTTTTCAAGTATATTTTCATAAATTCCTATGAAAGCAAAGAACATTGTTTTGTTTAAAGCTGCAATTCACTTAGCTCCTGTCAACTGAAATTGACTAGGTTGAGAATTAGAGAAGCATCCCAATTAGCATTTCACTTTCAGGAGCTCCTTCCACAAACAGGAGCATCTTTTCATTCGCATCAGAAACCCACTCTACTTGCCAAGGATCACCTACAGGAGCAGAATTCTCCTGCAGTTCATAGAGGAAGCTCCCCAGGAGCACCTGTCAAGATGCTATCCAAGAATAACAGAAATTTACACGGGTGCATTGCAGGCTGAACAGTTTAGTAGAAGCTAAGTAATTATTCATTTATGTCTGTCCCCCTCATATTCTTGGACTCACAGATGGCATACCTAGCTTGCTACCCCCAATACAGCAGATAAAGCCTATGTGAGGCGCTCCTATGCCTAATTTTGGAGCTCCAGCTTGATAATTTGCCCTTTTCAATCTAGGTCCACACCACAAATGTCTCCTTCCTCCAAGGAGCCTCCAGTGGCTGCCTGGCTGCCACTGGATTTGGCTACAGCTGCGCTCATAGTGGCCAGGCAGCTCAGGATTGGACTGTGATAGACCCAGATGGGACTATCATCCTATAACTTCCCTCCTACACAAACACCAGGCAGAAATAGAAGACCACCAGCTCTAGAGTGTAAACAGACTATACAAATGAGAAGCAAACTACATTGCATTAGAGGAGAACTAGACATACACACCTGAACGCTGCAGATGGCAACTCCTATTCTCCAACCTTTCTCTTGATCATTTTTCGTGGCTAATGGTATCCTAAGCTACCATTTATCCTGGTCAGCCAGTTGTGAATGCTTGCAAGTATGGTAATTTAACTGCAGGAACAACGATTCCTTCATTGTATAGCATTCAATAGCCATAACTATCCTATTTAGAAATAAAGTGTTTTTCCTTGCATTTAAGTCTAGTCTTTGTACTTTCCTTCCAAAGGCTCTGCTACTTAGATTTGTAGTCTGATCATCCACAAGTGTAGAGTTATTCTGGGTCACCCTGGCAAACCAAGTGACGTACAGACTGTCCTTCATCTCCTCTGCTCCTCTGTGCATGATCACAGTGTGATCAGCGCGTGCTCATGCTTTTCCTAGAGCTTTCATCCAATCTGAAAGTAATACACCAGTAGCTGAGAAAGTCTGCTCTGCAACAAATGTATCTGAATGATAGCACAATAGAGAAGCTTCACAATGCTTGTAGAAATGTCTATAAATAAAGAAAACAGGCATAGAGCTGGGGCTTTTTGCCTGGGGCTTTTTGCCTGGCCTGATTCACCAAATCAACCTCCGTGTGTTCTTCCATCTCCCTTGGAGATCCCGATTCATCA
>JAJKFI010000055.1:4911128-4948279 GCA_029204185.1 Lerista edwardsae
AACCTCCGTGTGTTCTTCCATCTCCCTTGGAGATCCCGATTCATCACACAAGTCTATAGTCTCTCAGTAACCCTTGGAATTAGAAGGTGGACAGTAAGAAGTTTTTGAAATTTGCAGAACACCACACTGGATGTTGGACATAAGATTGAAGTACTGGACCAAAATTGACAAACTGGGATCCTTCAATTGGTCCATAAGACCCTCTGGATAAATGGTTGTACAATCATGTGAATTCACCATCAAAACCTCATAAGACAGCTGACACCTCTAGGAGGAAAGACATGCATTACCAGTAAACCATTTCATTGGAAGCTTTTTCATCAAATGAGAAGTCAAATCGAAATGGCTGGTTTTCAAGGTATTTTGTCAAATCCACTTTCACCTTTGGTTCATGGACCAGGATGCTGTTTTTGTTGACAACAGTGATTATATCACATTCCTTCTTTCCTAGTTCTGTTTAGGAGAAAGAAATAGTTTTCAGCATAAAATAGGATCCTGCAAATTCTGTACACAATTCAAATTGTAGACTAAACCTGAATATGATAAGTACATGTTATGCATACGGCAGATACTAAAGTATAAGCAGATCTCACAGAAAAGTCAAGGGCAGTTTTTAAACCAAAAATCATTGAATTTTCTATTACCCTTGGATAAGTAGAAGGTAAAACTTGGGTGTGTGTACATGTAAATCACAGGCTCATATGCCCTCTAATCAGCCCAGGACCCACATGAGTTGTGATTTTTTTACCAGCAGCATGTGACCTCAAGCACTTTCATACAAGGCAACAAGGGACACAACCACTGCTACTAGTCTGGGATTACAGCTAAGAGTACAGCCCCTTAACTTTTAAACTACTCAAGCCCCAAACTACAGGGACTTTTTCCAAGCTGTAACCTTGGTAGTTGGTAAGCGTGCCTAATTAGAAAATAACTTAATCTGATTCCAAATACACACACAGCTTTATGGATTTAACTGTAATTTCCTTATAAAACAAAGGGTTACAAAACTAGAAAGGCATCTAAGGACTTTAAAATAAAACAAAGAACTAGGCTCCTACCACTGACTAGGCCCTATTTGTTCACCTTGTCCTCAAGTCCAAGACGACAGCAATTTCAGTCTAGAGCAACTTGGACTGATGTGAAGAGAGTCTGAAGGTTTTGGAAAGTTTTTTAAAGTCTTGATAGTGGTTGTATTGCTATGCCCCTCAGACTCAATCAATTAGACTATCAGGATAAAGGTCGGCCATCTCCTGATTGCAGCACTAGCTAAATCAGTGGTCTGGGAACAGGGGTAAATTACCCCAAATGGGGTAAAAATGAAATTCCTAGGGGTAATGGATGGTATAGATATGAATCTATATGCATGCCCGGCTGTGTCTTGGCAGCATGACCATCCATTACCCCCGTTCCGGTTCCGTCGCTGGCTGGCTGGCTGGCTGCATTTTGTTTTGTTTGTTTTGCTCCGCCCACTTTTGCTGGCCAGCAAAATGCTCCCCAGACTGCTCTGCACCTGCTCTGCTTTTCACACCACGGCAGTTTAGAGCATGTGGATGCAGCGAGGAGAGCAGCGGCACGTTGGACCTGAGCAGCAGCGGAGCAGAGCGGCAGTGAAGAAGCAAGCCAGGGACGGCCGGGCATCGGAGGTGAGGAAAGGCAGGCGTCTTTCCCCCACCCCCGCTTCCGTTGCCCTGCCGGGCTACACGTCTCCCCCCCGTCCATTGCCCTGCTGGGGGGAACTGCGCACGCCTCGCTGTCCAGTGAGGGATGCGTGGTTCCTCCCAGCAGGACATCGGAGGCGACGGAAGGCACACGTCTTCCTCCCACCTCTGTTGCCCTGCTGGGAGGAACTGCACACCCCTCGCTCAGGCTTCTTGCAGAACACGCAGCCCCATCATTTCGATCGCTGCCCAAGGACAGATACGGCGCTTCTTTAATGTCCCGAAGTGTCCGTGCGTGATGGAAGATGTCCCCTAAGATTGGGTGCTGTTGCCAGGAGAGGGGCTGATTGGAACGGAGGTTTTTTTAAAAAATTGATCGCCTAAGAGTGCAAGTCTATGAATGTCTACTCAGAAGTAAGTCCCATTATAGTAAATGGCACTTACTCCCGCGTAGGTATTAATAGGATTGCACTCCATCTTAATTAAAACTGCAGTCCAGTGCACACACTGCCCCAGGAGTAAAGCACATTGAATTCAATCTGACTTACTTCTGAGCAAACAGAAGTTGACAGACGCCACTGAACGTAAGGTGCGTGCAGGCTGGGGCAAACGCAACTGGCTGCAGAGTAACAGTCTGAGCCGACACCAGACTGTCCTCCTCCCCCTCAACTTGTAGCCTGGTGCAACGATCCTCCGATCCGGACTGGGGCTCAGCGTGTCGTGGGGTGTGTGGGGCACGTGCGCATGTGCAGGACACCAAAGAGAGGCGCCAGGCAAGCATACAGTGTGAGGCAAGGCGAGAGGGAAAGCGAGCTGCAGGAGACAAAATGCAGGAATGCTTGCTGCATTTCTGTATTAGTACTATTTGCCTTCTCCAGAATGGAAAAGCAGATACTGTGCTGCTAAGTTGCATAGCCCCCTTTGTATTAGCACACATTAGGAATGGCCCTTGCCTTCTCCACAGCTATGTTTCTGTGAAGTGGGGAGGGGAGAGGGGGTCAAACTAATCAGGCAACAGATGTATTTGTTTTGCTCCCATTCATCCTGTTAATATTTGAAGTGGAGAGGATCTATTTTTTTACATTAAGAGATGTTTGTATGAGGCGAGCTGAATCTCCTTACCTACATGCACACTCCTTGTGATGTAAAAATGAGGTATTCCTGTTTGACAAGTGCATGAAACAGATATCTGCATAAAAAAATGGCTACTGCTATCATTTTTTGGTTTGATCCAGAGTTGCAAACAAATCTTTTAATTTGAAATAAGTCTTTGGAGGCTGCCCCTTTATCTTACTTTCTGACCTTAACAGTGTTTTTCTTTAATCCAGTACAATGGCTCTCAAACTGGGGCCCAAAGGAAGTGATGTCATCAAGCAAGAATATTTTAACATCCCATATGACAAAATCAAATCTAACTAAGCAGGTTAGATATTTACAATAAGAGTAAGATTAAAAAATATTTAAAGAACTTTCCTAACTCTCCCAAACCCTTTACAACTACATAGCATTAATTAAGCTCATTAATTAATCAAATAAAAAGCAATGGGTTCCAATATGTAATTTTTTTTCTTTTGTTCTGGCGGGGGGTGGGGTAACGTCAGCGTATCTAAATATATTTTGGGGTAAAAGGTAGAAAAGTTCCCTGACCCCTGAGCTAAATGGAACCTTCCTGAATAGCTTGCATTCCTGACCCCAGCTATAACCTCACACCTTTTGCAAACAAGCAAGGAGATAGGCTATTTCACTCCTGCTTGTGTTAGGAAGTAAGCTGCTCCCCACCAGCTGGTCTTTAGTAGTTTCAGCTCATTCCTACACAATGGAGTTATAATTCTTTCAAAATGGAGTCAAGCCAGGGCCTAGCTTTCTTTTGCTCTTTACAGTATGACTATAATTTTGTCTGATTTTACCCTCCCTTCATTTCTCCCGCTCTGAGAAGGTCAGGAGCCAAACATTGCAGCGAGGGGAGAGTGAGAGAAATGGTGCTTGTGAGGAGAAGGTGTAGCTTGTCTTGGAGCCACACACACACACCAGAATAATACACAGATAGCTTTGAATTGCTGTGTAAAAAATCATTCAAATTTTAGGGAAAAGTACAGGTTTTTACTTTGCATAAAAAGCATAGCAACTTCAGCAAGCAGCAAGCATTAGCACTTTAAAAACTTTCAGAACATCATGAAGGAACAATGCAAACCATCCCAAAAGACCCTGTAATACAAGCTTTTAGGTTTATACTGTTTGCAGCAGTTTAAGATTCCAAGAGGCTCTGCCATTTTGGGAGTAAATGAGGTAAGGAGAAGAACTAGCAGCAGAGCCAACAAAGTAAACAATGAACTCTCCAAGCACTAAGGATTGCCTGCAGATGCTTTACGGACAATCAACAGGCAGCTGAAAACCCTGAGTTGCCCTCACCCTTGACTGCCCCTTTGGTAAGGCAAGGAGGCAATTTACAGCTCATTTATTTGCAAAAATTTCTCATCTTATAGATAGGTAATTATAGGCATGCCCCAGGCCCCACCTTGGATATCTGAAACCCTGGATACTAGGAACGCTTTTTTAAAGATAGGGGAACATCAGTGGCTTTGCTGCAACAAGGTTTTAAAAAAGATTTGTTTAATGAGCCCCTATCTTTTTAATAGGTGTCCCAATATCTATGGATAACTGAAACCGTGGATACCGAGGTATGCCTGTACAGCTGCAAAAGTTTAAATTGGCTTGGCTAAGAGTTGTAAAAAGCGATATTTTAAGACTACCTTTTAGTTTAAGCCAATCTGGATGTTTAGATTAAAATGAATTTATAAGATATTATAATCTAAGGAGAAGAATATTTTTATTTAAGGTTGAAGTTCAGAATTATACAGGGATACACTGATAGAGTATTTGAAAGCAAAAGACAGGTAGTAGTTCCTCCCTGGCTGTATTTTATATCTCTTATTATTTTAATAGTAAAAGTAGTCTTTTTTTTCTGTCTTTTTTTTATTATTGAGAGAGAAGGTATTATGAGAAGACGTAGTCAAAATAAGAGAGAAGGAAGGGGCCAATGAGGATCAGGAACAGCTAAGATAAGATTAGATGTTAACAATTACTTTCTACTGAAAATCTTTGGCCCTAAATAAAGATTGGACTACACTGATAATGAAAGATTAAGACTACTAATATAGATTAATAAATGAATTTTGATGGATATACTAGCTTCGAATATTATATGAGGCTTGGCTTGGTAGTAGCTTATTATTAATAATTTTTTAAGAAATGTATTGCAGTTAAAATAGATTTTACTTTAGTGATATAATCTCTCCGTAACCTTTTGTGTATACCTTGTGTCATTCCCCCCTTCCTCTTTGTACAAATGTTTCCCCTTTCCCCATTACTGTATAGTAGAAAAATAAAATTATCATTGAGAAAAAAAGAATTGGCTTGGCACACAATTTAATTGTGAGGCAAAGTTGTAAGGACAGCATAAAGGCACGAAATGAGAATTGAAACTGCATCTGGCAGAGGGTGCTGGACTGCAAGTTAGCCATGTTATACCTCCTCTCCTCTGAAGCCCCAGGATATTTAACTAAGGAAGTCTACAAGTTAAGAGCAATAACGCACTGCCTCATCTTACTGCTCAAGATTCTCTTATTTTACCAATTTTCTACAGCCACTGAATGACAATCAACCACATCTGCCATAATTTCAGCAGCTGTTACAAGAGCTACAGAAAAAGCATAAGAATGATCTACTAACAGCTCAATTCCATAGATACCACTTTACCTTGCTTATTTAAAGGTCGTTTTCTCACACAGACACAAATTCTATGTTCTTCAATCTTTAGGGGGGAAAAAAAAGACAAATCACAGAAAGACCAGAAATCCTGGCAACCCTATTACCTAGTCACATGTGCAATACCTCTTTAGCAAAACTCTTGAAGGCATAACCCATGTCAAGGTAACCCCAGCACTATGCTTCAGGTTGAAGGGGATGAAGAATTATGAAAGGAACAAAAAAATTAGGATGCAATGCTATCCCTTGGAGCATCAATCATTTCAGATGTTTGTTCCATTTCCTCTAGTAATTTACTTTAATCATCTGCATATGGAGTTTATAAACTACTGAAGAGGCTTCTAATTTATTATATGTCCATACATACAACTTGCCTAATGTGAGAGTTTCCTTTATTTGAAAAGGGCTAATACTATAGTTATTAGTTATAGTATTAGTATTGTACTAATACTATAGTTGATTTGGAGGTATTTGCAATAACAAAAGCTCCGTAGCAAGGATCTACTTACTGGGTCATTTATTGATATCGGATGGCAATCAACAGTGGCTCTATATTCCTTAACCATACGTGCAAATTCCCAGTTTGGACAATTGCTATCAAATCCCTGTAAGGCAAAAAATTTTACATTCTTGTTATAGCAAGCAGGAACAGAAAAAGAACACACTTTACTATGGCTCAGGCCACAACACCATTATCATGAAAAAGAGAGGCTATTTGTATATCATGTATATCATGGTTGAGGATATTTCTCTTGTATCTTATTGTCCAAATTTTGTGAGATTTGTTAGAGTCCCCTTTCCTATGGCAATTACAAGTTGCAGCAGTAAACACAGCTTTTGTTTGAACCTTTTACTGTACCAAGGATGGGGGTGGACATCAGCACTCTTACTGCTAGAGGAAGAAGAGGATATGTATGCTATTCAGAAAAACATCCTATTGTGTTCAGTGGAGCTTACTCCCAAAAAAGTGCATATAGGATTGCAACTCAAGTCACAGGGAAGGTGGCTTGCATTTCTCTCACAAGTAATCACTTCTCCACTTGCACAGGTCTTTGTGGTTAAAGCGCCTCAGGTTCCCATCATGCACACACACTTCCAGAAACGTGGCTTAAGGTCATACATTACCTGTGCTCGCTTATTTCTTATCTCAGAGAACTGGGCTCTCTTCTCTTCCCTCTTGCTTTTCATTTTTTCCATCTCTTTCACAATGTTAGATTTTCTCCGTGCTAAGGGAAGCAAGAATGCCATCATCACTGCAGAAATGCCATACACAGTAGCTCAGCTAACCCAGAGCACGCATCCCCCGCAAGGCAATCCTCAATTCAGGTTACCACTATTACCCTTCAATTAATATATCCAGTTAATTTTTAAAAGAAATTCCCTATCTAGCTCTTCAGAGATTGTAAAGATCCTCCACTGGCCTGGCTGGGACCAGCTGCCATTTGGCTTTTCTTCTCCACAAAATCTTCTCTAGTGGCCATGCCACCTGGTCATTACACAAAGATTGTAGGGACTATTTCCTTTCCCTTCTGCAGTGTCTTTTCAATTGTAAGCCATTACGCTGCATTGTTGTCTACCTTGAGCAACCTTGCACACTTGGCTCCAAGTAGCAGACTTCCACATTATGAGTAACTGCCAGATTTTTGGTCACTGCTTCTACCAATTAACATGGCATATGCATCCCAAATAAAAGATAGTTTATAGCCACTAAAAAGTTGAAGATTTGTCCATGGATTTAAGGAATCATATGGCAAGGCTTTTTTTTTTTTACCTTGACTTGCAGAAGTAACGATTCTGAGAGACTGTGGAGGTTCTTCTGTCATTTCATTGCCATTTGGTTGTATGTTACATCTATCAAGCCTTGATCGAGCTCGGGCAACTATAGAGAGAAAGCCAGTGGTTAAAAGCTGTACAGAAGCAACACCAGAAGTAGCCAAATGTTTGTAATGCTTAAGGAAGAAGTCAATTCCCAAAGACCTTCACAATAAGATTTACCCAGGAAGTACAAGCAGTGACTGGTCCGGACCAGAAATACAGGGTGTCCACAAAGTCTCTTTACAATTTCAAACTTGTATTACAAAAACAAATGAAGAGATGCATGTATGGCAAGTATACAATATTAGGAGTATATGTTGAAGTTTATTGTGCATCAATTAATAAACCTCTATATGTGCACCATTGGTTGCACGCAGCATATCAAGGCGATAATCTATTTCCTGCCATGTTTGCTGTAGCATAGTCTCATCAATGGTGGCAACAGCATCAGTGATCCTTTGTACACGATGTCTTTAACGTAGCCCCACAGAAAAATCTAGGGGCGTGATATCATTAACATATCTCATTTGCATTTTTCGTGATTCCTTGACATTGTAAAGAGACTGTGGACACCCTGTATAAACAGTTATGCCTTTTTAATTGCGTTTTCATCAGGTTTTCTACCTATTCCACACCTACTAATCCTACAGAAAAGTTCATTAGCAGCAAAGTAATATATAGATAAGCAGCTATATCAGCTGCTGTGCTATAATAGTACAAGTTCACAATATAATTCAATTGTATTTTTGGATCTTCAGTGACCAGCCACGCTCTGGTTCTTTATATTTCGGGAGCTTAGCAGCCTGTCAGCAAGCCTACTACCAGCCTTTTATGTGAGTGAGTGAGAGTGTGAATGTGAGGGCTCCTGGCCTGAGTGAGAGTCAGGCCAGGAGGGGGGAAAGTACTTCCTGCCTCGGTGAGAGGGGGGCAGGGAGGGACAGTTTTTGGAGGGCCTCTGTGAGAGAGAGGCAGAGATCTGTAGCAACCTCAAACCTCAGTGTGAGGGGGGTAGGGGTTGCTGCAGTGGAGGTAGTGTGCGTGTGTGTGGGTGTCTGTGATTTTAGACTGTGTGTGCGGCTGTAGTTTGGCTGAAGGTCGTCCCTGCCGGAATATGTGCTTGACACCATGAGGGAGCTCAGGGGAGGGGAGGGGGGCCACCATCAGCAGAGTTACGGGTCACGGAAGGTATGGTGGTGGGGGTTGGGCCGGATGTTACAGAAGAAGGAGGGCCAGTCGTAGACAGACTGTCCCTCTTTCTGGCCCTTCTCTCATCCCTCTGACCCTGGGTACTCCTGGCAACAGCCCCCTAAGTCTGAAGCTGCTGCTTCTGAATGCCAGGTCGGTTAATAATAAGACCTGTCTGATCCAGGATCTAATCCTGGAGGAGAAGGCCGACCTGGTATGTATCACGGAGACCTGGTTGGATGAGCTGGGAGGGGTTAGTCTTTCCCAGATTTGTCCACCAGGTTTCCAGGTACTGCAGCAGCCACGACTACAGGGGCGGGGAGGTGGGGTTGCAATGGTCTATCGGGATTCCATCCGTCTCACCAGATATTCTGTCCAGCAGTCCACCGGGTTTGAGTGCCTTCGCGTTGCGTTGGAGGGGCGAGACAGAATAGGGATTCTGTTGGTGTACCGCCCGCCTTGCTGCCCAACAGTCTCCCTGCCTGAGCTGACGGAGCTGGTCTCGAGCGTGGTGTTGGAGTCCCCCCGCCTTTTGGTGTTGGGGGACTTCAATGTCCATGCCGAGGCCCCGGGAACAGCTGCAGCTCAGGACTTCATGGCCTCCATGGCAACCATGGGTCTGTCTCAAAGAATATCTACCCCAACACATGATGCGGGACACACGCTGGACCTGGTGTTTACTGCTGGGCAGGTTGATGGCAATCTGGAGGTGGAGGAGATTAAGATCACTCCTTTGTCATGGACAGATCACTTTCTGGTGGGATTTAGGCTTGTTGCAGCCTCCTACCTCTGCAATGGCGGGGGATCGCATTCTATGATCCGCCCTCGGAGGCTGATGGATCCTAATGGATTCCTGAGGGCTCTGGGGGATTTTCCTGTTGCCAGAGTTGGAGATCCACCTGGCGCCCTGGTCGACCTCTGGAATACAGAGATGGCCAGGGCCCTGGATGAGATCGCTCCCGAGCGTCCCCTGCCCAGTCGCAGAATCAGAGCGGCTCCTTGGTTTTCTGAGGAGCTGCGAATGATGAAGCGGCAGGGCAGGCGTCTAGAGCGTCAGTGGCGAAGGACTCATGCCGAATCTGACCGTACCCGGGCTAGAGCCCACTTAAGATTATATTCTAGGGCGGTGGTGGCGGCTAAGAGAGCCCACTTCTCTGCCACCATCGCTTCTGCAGAGAATCGTCCAGCTGAGCTTTTCCGTGTGGTCCGTAGCCTTCTACATCTGCCCCCCCCCTATTGGAGGGGAGGATCACACGGAGGCTCGTTGTGACGAATTTGCGAAACACTTTGCAGAGAAGGTCGATCAGATTCGGCACGACTTGGACGCCACTGTGGGCATTTCTAGTGATGTCCCTGGGGAACCTGTCTATCCCATTATTTGGGATTCTTTTCAGCTTGTTGAACCTGAGGATGTGGACAGGATTCTCTGCAGTGTGAGACCTGCTGCTTGCCCGCTTGACCCTTGCCCGGCATGGCTACTTAGAGCTGCCCGGGAAGGGCTGGCCGAGTGGACGGGGAGGGTGGTGAATTCATCTCTGAGGGAGGGGGTGCTGCCGCCTGCTTTGAAGCAGGCGATGGTTCGCCCCCTCCTGAAGAAACCCTCCCTGGATCCCACTAATCTAAATAACTTTCGGCCAGTCTCAAATATCCCATTTCTGGGCAAGGTGATTGAGCGGGTGGTGGCGTCCCAGCTGCAGAGGGTACTGGAGGAAACGGATTATCTGGACCCATTCCAATCTGGCTTCAGGCCGGGGTTCGGGACGGAGACTGCCTTGGTCGCCTTGGTGGATGACCTACGCCGAGGAATGGACAGGGGGAGTGCGACCCTGTTAGTCCTGCTGGACCTCTCAGCGGCCTTCGACACCATCGACCATGGTGTCCTTCTGGGTCGGCTGGCTGGGTTGGGGCTTGGAGGCACTGTTTTGCAGTGGTTCCGCTCCTTCCTGGCTGACAGATCCCAGAAGGTGGTGCTGGGGGACGCTTGTTCGGCACCCCGACCTCTTAAGTTTGGGGTGCCGCAAGGGTCTATCTTATCCCCCATGCTATTTAACATCTACATGAAGCCGCTGGGAGAGGTCATCCGGGGGTTTGGGGTGGGGTGTCATCAATATGCTGATGACACCCAACTCTATCTCTCCTTTCCCCCTGATTCTGAGGAGGCAGTTGAGGTCCTGAATCGTTGTCTGGAGGCAGTTGGGGGCTGGATGTGGGCGAACAAGCTGAAATTAAATCCGGATAAGACAGAGGTGCTCTTGGTCCGGAAATCCACAGCTCGGGTATTGGATTATCGCCCTGCTCTGAATGGGGTTGCACTCCCTCTGAAGGAGCAGGTTCGCAGCTTGGGGGTTCTCCTGGATTCACAGCTGCACCTGGAGTCTCAGGTGTCGGCGGTGGCCAGGGGAGCCTTTGCTCAGCTTCGGCTGATCCGCCAGCTGCGACCGTACCTGAGCTGTGCGGACCTGGCCACAGTGACCCACGCCCTAGTGACATCTAGGTTAGATTATTGCAATGCGCTCTACGTGGGGCTGCCTTTGAAGACGGTCCGGAAATTACAACTAGTACAGAACGCGGCTGCTCGGGTGGTTGCTGGGGCACAGCGGTTTGACTCTGTCGAGCCGTTGCTTCGGCGACTACACTGGCTGCCGGTTCTGTTCCGGGCCAAATTCAAAGTGCTGGTGTTGACCTTTAAAGCCCTTTACGGCTCGGGCCCAGGGTATTTGAGGGACCGCCTCCTTCCATATAATCCGACCCGTACTCTGAGGTCATCTGGGGGGGCTCTTTTGACTGTGCCGCCACCAGGAGAGGTGAGAGGGGTGGCGGCCAGCAGGAGAGCCTTCTCGGCGGTGGCACCCCAACTTTGGAATACCCTCCCCTTAGAGCTAAGAACTGCTCCCTCGTTGGCGGTATTTCGGCGGGGACTGAAGACCTTCTTGTTTAAACAGGCTTTTAGTTGCTGACAGGCTGGCTGGTCTTGTATTTCTTGTATTTTTTATTTTATTTTTTGCACTCGATCCAGGGGATATATTTGTATATTGTATTTTTATATTGTTTTTAATCACTGTTTTTAAATTATGATGTTTTTATTCTGTTTTTTAATTGTTTTTGTATTGCCGCCTTGAATGCCTTTTTAGGCAGAAAGGCGGGGTAAAAATCTTTAAAATAAATAAATAAATAAATATTTATATACTGCTTTTCAACACAAAGTTCACAAAGCGATTTACAGGCAAATAGTAATAATAAAGTTAAATGGTTCCCTGTCCCAAAAGGGCTCACAATCTAAAAAATGCAGAACACCAACAACAGTCAACAGAAAAGACACTGCGTAGCAGTGAACCTACACAGTTATAAACCTTTTTATGTTTGGGTAAAACTCTTGAGATCCCACAGCCTTGATGTTATGCCTTACAAAACTTTCAGCTCACTCCAATTGTAACAAGGAGCTGGGTTTGGGAGACCCCTCAATTGCCAATTAAATACCCCAAATTAGGAATGGGGTGTAAAACTACTTTCCTACTCAGGCAGCACAGTATATTGACTCTAAAATTCTTCCCGTAACCCCCTCTTAACCCTTTGTCCTGCAAACGTACCAGTAATTAAAGCTGCCAGCCTTGTTTATCTGCCAAGTCCTTTGATCCTCAGCTCAAACGAAAGGACCAAAATCCAGTCAATACTGTATTTCCCAAATTAACTTAGTGATTTGACTGAAGGCTAAATATGTCCTTGGGAGATTCAAGCAATATGCATATTGTTGCTCATTTAGAGAAACAAAATTACATACGGAGAACAAAGCTCTCAAAAAACAATAGCCCCAAGAGATAACAGTGAACTTCATTCAAAATAACAAAGGTTCTAACTAAATTTAAACTATCCTAATTTACTTATCTGCTTACCTGGACCTGCACTAGCTAAGGCAAGTCCAAGTGGACCCGTGCTGCAGGATCAGGTCCAGGAATGGTGATGGCCTATCCCCAATGCTGGTGCACTGATCCTACCCCCTTTCCCAGGCCTGATAAGCCCATCCCTGCTCCTGTCACACAACCAGCCCTGCTTTGTCCCTCCCTGCCTGCACTGCTGAGTTACCTTTGTCAGTAGGTGGTGGGAGAAACAGTGAGTGGTGGGACAAGAAGGTGCAGGTTTTCCAGCTGGCAGCACACCAAATGGCATGCCTATTGCAACTGGCACCAAATGTTTTATGGCAGTCAGCACCGGTGCAGGAGATGCACTGCAATCAGGTGGCACACATAGGATTGGGCTGTTTGGTTTGCTATTTTCCAAGCCTCAGTGCATACAAACTGAAGCTTCCCTGCCAATTTGAAAGTGCAAGTTGGATAAGGACTTATCTCTGCAGGAGACCTGAGCCTCATACATAGTTAAGGTATGTTTTACCACCTGAGAATGGAGCAGTCGGACGTTGTGGGCCTCAAATGTAAGATTGGGGAGTGGGGAGGATCTGGTTCTGGGGATTTTCTTCCATTTGTAGCCATAATTGCTGCTGCATATGCAGTTTTCCCATAGCAACTGAACGGATAGTTACAAAACTGGATTTTCAAATACACTTCTAGCCCATTGGGCTAGAACAGGTATTTTCAGCCTCTCTCATCTCATGGCACACTGAGAAGTTGCTAAAATGGTCAAAGCACATCAGTTTTTTAATAACTGACAAGGCACACTGCAGTGCTGGCCAGGGGCATCATCTTGCGATGATGCTACTAATATATGACCTTCCCCAAAACTCTCGCAGCACACCCGTAGACCATTTGTGCCAATGTTCTGTAGCAAACTGGTGGAAAATCGTTAGCTAAAAGATGGTTGAGAGGTATATTCGAAAATCCAAACTGGTAGCAAAATAATTGGACACACTGCTGAAGCGTCAGCCCAGAACAATTTGGATTCCTTTCAAAAAATGCAAGTTTATAAGATCTTTTATATTCCAAAGAGCAAGATAGACTGTACACTTAGGGCAATACAGATTAAGAGTAATATTTTACTGGATTTATCCCAACTCACCAGAAAGAGCAGAATGACTTCGTGATGGTATAGAAGTAGAAGATTCAACCTCCATCTCATTTTCCAGAGGGTTGTTCTGCATTTCTGCTATAACAGACATCTTGCTAGCTTGGAAACGCAATGCTAAGGATGAAAGGGGAAAATTATGCCAATCTCAACAAAATGCAGCAGAGACATCCCTATACTTTGCAGAGTGGGGGGCAATATAGTTTAAAACATTTTCATCAAGCACTTGGAATAAGACAGAAAGCTAAAGGTCAATTTGGTGAAATTTAGCTTAAGAGCATGACTGTATATAGAGAAGAAGTATTTCCTGCTAAATATTTCAGTCCCAATACACATCTATTAATCAGAATTGTCAGACCATTAAAAACAAATGGTTTTAGCACATTTGGAGTCCAATAAACATCTTTCAGCATAGTCAGGAGATCAACGAATTCTCATTTGCTTGCCAAAAGCCCACATCAGTTTTTGTGCAGTAATAGCAAAACTTTTTTGCTATTTATGTTTATCACTTAACGAAGTATTTATCACGGTTCCTCAACAGAAACTGAACTTTCACCATATCCTTTACATCTGGCTCCCAGCTGTTAATACAAACAAGAATTTATCTGTTGGAGGTGTGCAAATGAGACATGAAAATAGCAAATATCTTTATCTGAAATTCACAAATGCATAACGGCTGCCTAACTGATAACACTGTACAAAGAGCACAATTTGAAACTTCAAAGCAGTAAAAATCCTGCATTTACATCCTAGATATTGAGTAATTTTGAGAACTAGCAATTATAATTCAAAATTGGGACTATACAGTAAGCTAGTCCTTGTACACAAATAACCTGAATGTGGAGTTTCAAGTTCAAAAAGGTACCAGGCAAACTTGGGAAAACTATTGAAAAGTAGTATAAATATTACTACTACTATCCAAGCTATGGATCAAAACATCCAGGTACCATTTCTGAAAACAGTGGCTATATACACAAGGGAAATCATACTGCCTAGCATGTCTAGACTCGCATGCCTTATGATTACCAACCCCCTTCTAGACTTAGGGCCCAATCCTATCCAAATTTCCAGGGCTGATGCAACCACAATGCAGCCGCAAGGTAATGGAACAAGTGTTCTCCTACCTTGAGGAGAGCTGCCATGACTACCCCACCACCACCACAGCACGCAGCACATGCCTCATTGGCATGGCTGCATCAGCACTGGAAAGTCAGATAAGATTGGGTCCTTAGGAAATTGGTTTCCCCATTGCAGTTGATTTTGAGGCAATAATGACTAAGACACAAAATTATCATAATAGCCATTAAATTGGTTTTACCTTCTTTTGGAGCAGGAATTTTTGAGAGTGTTGTCCTGCGGTTTTGTCTCTAAATTTAAGAAGAATGTTGATTAGACCTTCCATTTGTAATAAAAAAATTCACTATATTCATAGAGTTGTTTCAACCATGGCTACTTCAACAGTTACAAATAGTTAGAACACAGATGGGACGCATATAATCTTCAACCAAAAAACTGAAATATGTTATATTAACTTGCATTTATGTCCCCAGATAAGGATCAGAATTTTATGAATTTGGAATTTTATTAAAACCCAACAATTTTGCTGCTCTGAGAAATAAGTACAGAAATTACCTACCTGTGTTGTTACATTCTCCCGGGCAGATTGGTTGTCTTTCCCATCAACAACTGAGTTTGAAAACAGCTCTGGATTTATTGCTACCACATCATCAAAGTCAATCTACAAGGGGGAAAAAACCAGGTGGAAAGTATAACATACACTTAAACATAAAATGCAAATATCCATCTGTCCACATCAATGATTAGTTTAGCATGATAAGGTGAAAGGATGAGCAGTATACCAACTGCTTGCCTGAGCAGATATTGAAGGGGCTCATTAATTAGAGACCAGCTATTCAAGATGCACAGTTCCATCCACGGCATGTAGCAAAGCCCATCTGCAACAAATGCGTTAATCTTCTAGAAGCTAATCTTAGCACATTCCAGTCATCCCCCCCCCCGATTCCTGCTGTAGGAGAGCCTCAAGTATTTGCTCAATTACTATAACGTACTGAAATAAATTCAAGAGACCAACACCCCAAAAAGTGAAGAGTTCAATGTCCAATCCAGAAGTAGCCTCTGCAATTGATGTTCCCCCCTTAGTTTTGAATATGTGTAGAGGGAGAGTGAACAAAGGATGTTCACTCAGTGAACCTGCTTGACCTTAAGAGTGACATCATAATCCTATTGCTAATGCTGCCAACATTCTAACAGAAATTTTCTTGAGCTGCAATGGCACCCATAAAGCAAATAGAAAGCACACACATATTAAACTTAGACTTTAGGCCAACTATTCACTTCCTATGTTGCATACTGTACCATAACAAACAAATTGCCTGTTACTAATTTTAAATACAACAATACACTTTTGCTTGTTCATGAATACTGTATTGTATTGCAAAAGAGTAATGAACAGCTCTGAATCCAGTTAGTTCATAATGCACGATTGTATTGTATGATATGCAGCCCATCTTGCCATGTTTATTCAGAGTTTAAATGCCGCTAAGCTCAATATGACTTACTTAAAAGTATGTTTAGGATTGCAGCTTGAACATTATCCAAATTTGTAATCCAGTACTTTTAGGGCCTCTTGTACACCAAGTACTGCTTACCCATGCTTACTGCTTCAGCAGAAAGTAGATTACTATCCAGTGGAGAGAGCTTGTCAATTTTCACTAGGATCTCCTAGTGTCTGCTACCTACAGGCATTCTTACAAAGAATGTTGGCCCTGGTGGACCTTGTTTTCAGCAAGGCCAGTCATTTCTTGTGTTCTTAAGCAAACCCGAGTATGCACCCTTGCTCAACTCGGTTTAGCTGTAAAACTTCCTGAGGAGCACTCCTCCACTCTGAAAATATACAAACATGGTAGTACATGTTTGTCCATCTTACTAGAATCACTGTACTATCAGTTGAACACACAAGACTGATATCACCTACACTTGTCCTCCAGTATATTGTTTAGATGGAATTCCTGCAAAGTGGAAGAATGATAGAGTGCCCCTCCCCCATCAACACTAACGAGCATTGAAAGAAAATAACTTTTGACAAACCAACCTTTAGAAATGTGCTAAATGCATTTAAAACGGAATCATTTTGCTCTTCATGAGGAAGTGTTATATACTATAGTGAGCACATCAGATGGGGCAGTTGCAAAGAGCCCACATGCATCAAGGGTGCACCTGGCAGGGTTGACTACTGAAGCCTAAATATCAGTGGCAATGATAGTGCTGACATGACATTCAGGGGGTAGTGGACAAGCAGAACTCTAGGATCGCCCCAGCATGCTGATACTAGTACTGATGGGGGGGCAGATTTTTCACCCAACACTTATTGAAGAAATCCAATTTAAAAGTTGTTTACATGTTCAGTCTCTGACCCAAACCACACACTACACTTACCACATGCAGCTGCAATTTGGGTTTCTCTTCTACTGTCGTGTAGCAGCCACATAGAGCCAGAGGATATTTAATACTTCAAGGTTGAGGGTTAAATACCCTTCATTCATGTGCCATGGCCCTTAGCAGAGCCACAGTTGTCACAAGGTAAATGCAATGTGTAGTTCAAGTCTGTTGTTCAACGCGAATGGCAGATAACATATTTTCAGTTCTCACCTCTTTGCCTTTAATACTGTTATTTTCTGTCCATTCTACAGACACACTCATTTTTTCGAGATTGACACCTTTGATAGTGGCACCATGGACTGCACCTGAGTAAAAGAATATTTGTGTTTAATTAGGCCATTTTATTTTTCTAAAAAAGCAATAGACCATACTGTAAATGATCACCTAATAGGAAATCTTGTCCCAAACAAGAACAGAGGATTAATGAGACATAGATAGATATCTGCTTCCTTTCTTTTTCTGATCAATAATGCTAATTTTTGGCAGGATGCCCCCTCCCTTTTCCCTCAGTCCCTTTAAGTGTTGTATCATGTCTATATGACTGTATTCCATCAGTACCACTAATCCTGTGCTTTGGATAACAGTCCATTCTGTAAGCCAACATACCTACCTAGAAACGAGGATGTTTAAATAATGTCTGGAATACATGAGCTGAAATGCTTAGTGATGAGAGCTCAAGATCTATGGAATTATACTTTAGACATAGATCACTAGGAGAACTTGGGCCAGTCACACACCCTTTCAGCCTAATCTACTTCAGAGTTGCCGCAAGGATAAATGGAATGAAGAATAAATACCACCTTGCAAGTTACCTATTAACTATATGCATACTTGTATAAAAGACAATAGTTTTTTATTTCAGAGAAAGGAATTAAGTTATCCACTGATTGCAACAGCTATCCAATAAAACTATTCTATCCCTCAACTTCAAGACTAGATTACTGTAATATGCTGTATGTGGGCCACGCTTGAAGACAGTTCAGAAGCTGCAATTAGTGCAGAATGCAGTAGCCCAAATGGTTATCTGGCTAGGCAGCTTGACTCAGATGGACCACTGCTCTAGCAATTGCACTGGCTGCCTATTCATTTCTAGTCCAAATTCAAGGTGCTGTTACTAACCTTTAAAGCCCTTCAGTTTGGGTACAAGTGATATGAGGGACTACCTTCTCCCATACATTCCAGTCTCTCCTCTTAGGCTATCTGAGAGCACTCTTTCAGTCAGAGTGGTGGTGGTGGTACGAGAGTGGGTCATCTCTGTAGTAGCACCACAACTATGCAATTCCCTTCCAGGAGATTTAAAAACCTTATCCAGCATTTGGGTGATGGATTTATGTCTGCCCTCTGTAATAGCGCTGTGGCTTGAGCGATTCGTTCCGGACCAAATCATTACCCCATGGACTCTACTGTGAGTATGCCCACTTTAGGGTGCAATCCTAACCAACTTTCCAGCATTGACATAGCTGTGCCAATAAGGCATGTGCTACATTCTGCAATGGAGTAGTAGTCATGGAGACCTACTCAAGTTAAGGGTAAATTGGTTAGGATTGCATCCTTAATTACTTTACTTATAGTTCTTACACATTGTACATTTGTACAGTGTAACTTTGCAGGCCACCTTAGGCATTTACTTGGGCATGGGAAAGGCAGGACATAAATTGATAATTACTACAACACTAATTAAAGACCAGGAAATTTGCTCTCCCCCCCCCCAAAAGCTTTTCAACAAACAGTTAAAAGAAGCTGTCTGAGGGAGTTCTGCACAAAGAAAATGAGACTAATATGTGTGGCCACATATTAGGCCATTCACTCTCCACTAAAAGCAACTATAAGATGCTTACATTATGCATCCAGATTACTGATAAATATCTTTGTCAAGAAGACACTTGGCAGCTAAGCACCTAGTACAACTTTCTATGACTTCTTGACCTGGATATCACCAAACCAGAAATAACACATATCTGAATTATGAGAATGTATGAAATAGTTGAAGATCCCTGTACGTTAAGTTTTGCAAAGTCACAGGACACTTAAATAACTGACCCAATTTTTCCACAAAAGTACTAACAAGAAAGATCCCTGGAGGCATTTCTCAGTGGTAAACAACATGCAGGAGCCACTGCCAGCCAAAGTAGTCAGTATAGGGCTAAATTGATCCATGGCCTGATTCAGCATAAGGAAAGTTCCTACGTTCATATGAAGTGTAAGGAAACTGGGGCTTAAAAAAATCAAAGGCTAAAGAAGGACCAGTTAACGAGGGTCCCAGAAACAGGGGAATTTTGCAGACTAAGGCCTAAAAATTTGCAAACTAAAGTCTGAAGATTTGCTTCTCTCAGAACTCCCCAGTAGAAAGCGGGGGCTTAGCCCACACCGAAGAGTCCCTTCCCTGTAAAATATCAGGGTTCTACGAACGTTTCCCTCACGAGCGAGAGAAAGCAACGCGCTCCACAGCACATGCGCATTTAACGCCACAAAGCCTCCTGAAGAGGCGAAACATGGTCACTACGGGAAGAGAAAAAAGTCAGTTCAGGCAGATTACGATTCTTCCCCGGCTCTTGCTTACCATTGCTACGCTGAATATTAATCGATAGCCCAGGATGAAGACACCTATAAATACTCGGATCCATGGCTTCAGACAAGTCTGACTCCTAGGCTTTAGCAAGGACGCAGCTCTTCTCGCTTCAGAAATCGGTATTGTAAAAGAACCTTGAACTAACTGCCGCCCTTTTGAACGAGGCGCGCCGCAAAGCTTGCCGGGAAATTACGTTTGGCCGGCGCTGTGACGGCTCACAAAACTACGTCTCCCAGTGTGCTGTGCGGCCCCTGGGCCTCTACTTTCTTTCCTCCAAGCCTCTACCAGTTCCAGGAGGACGTGCGTCTTACGCAAGGCGTACTGGGAGGCACCATGGAGGTATGGAGCCTGAAGGTATTATGGCAGGAGGTAGCATGACATCATGTTCTTGAAGCCACCTCGAGTCAACAAATATGGCTGACTCAGATCATTGCCGCGAAGGAGGATTGCCGCGAATTCACGAATAAAAATCTCCCTGCACGCGTGTAAAAGTTAATTTCAACCTCTTTAAGCATGCCTGCGTGTTCTGCATACGGGTGTGCGAATCGCTGAACGAAAAATGGGATTTAATTTCCATGGAAAGATTCATGTATTCACATTACATCGGTTCAATAAAACTACCATTAACTAAAACAGTGAGTGCATTATTTTTCGAAACTGTGTAATTTCTTGTTGTTCCTAGCAGTCTTATTCACCATTTTCTGACACCCACTGTTAATGGTCTAGAAGGGGGGGGGAAATATTTTCCCCCCTCCTTTTTTCCCCCTTCCCGTTTACACTTTTTTTCCCGCCTTCCATTTTCTACTGTAATATTCTCGAAATTGTGAACATTAACAGAATTTGTTTTTTGGGGGGGGGGGTGAGTGTAGAAGTTTAAAAAAATACTCTTAATAGTCTAAAGTAAAAAAGAATTCCTCTCATATTGACAACTACTTGTGTCATGAAGATATTTTAATGTAATTTTCCTACTGTAATACTTATGAAATTCTGAACATTAACAGACATTTTTTTAATGGGGCATGGCCGTTTTATTTTTGCTTGTGTAGATTTCAAAAAATAAGTCTGTCAAAACAGTGCAATCCGAGTTTAAATAGACAGCAAGTAGCATTTCGTCCGGTATGTTCAGTAATATAATTATGAGGAATTTAACCTTGTAAGTGCATATTACATCATAATAAGGTTACCAATAATGTTTCTACACGATCACACGTTTTTATTTTCGTAAGTTTTTATTTCAGGTGTAAACTATTCAGTCCTAAACAGTAGGAGCAAAGCAATCTGAAATGCTTGGAATAAGGATTGTTTTGCACTTACCAACATGGCTGCTAAGCCCGCCCCCTGGCCTCATTTGGCTGCTATTTCTTCTTAAGGCATGTCCCCTCCTGTTATCTTACCTCTATGGGAGGCACTCCCTTACAGAATGACGTAGTTTGTGCGTCCCGCCTCTTTCGCTGTTTCTAAGCCAATAGCACTGTATATAGCTTTCTGCTTTTTGTTTTTAGATTGTGAGCCCTTTGGGGACAGGGAGCCAATTAACTTTATTTTTTTGCCTGTAAACCGCTTTGTGAACTTTTTGTTGAAAAGCTGTATATAAATGCTACTTGCTTGCTTGCATTACTGGCTAATTGGTCTTCTGTACCAATTTTATGATTCAACAGTTGCTGTACAGTATGTATTATTTGTATGTATGTTTATCATTCTGTATACAATGTTGTGTAAAATATAGATGGAAATGGAAAGTTTTGTGATTATTATAAATGCAAGCCTATGGGTTTGTACTCAGAAGGTAGTCCCTTCTGAGTACAAAGTGTTCAAAGAAATTTACTCCCTGATAAGCGACAGTGCAATTTTATGCATGTCTACTCAGGGATGTTATATGGGATGTGGTGGCACTGCGGGTTAAACCGCCAACTGGAAGGTTGGCAATTTGAGACCACGCAATGGAGTGAGCTCCTCCTGCCAACCTAGCAGTTCAAAAGCATCTAAAAATGCGACTAGATAAATAGGTACCACTTCGGTGGGAAGGTCACAGTGTTCCGTGAGCCTTGGCGTCTAATCATGCTGGCCACATGACCATGGAAGCTTGTCCTAGGACAGTGATGGCGAACCCCGGAGACGTGTGTCCGTGCTGACAAGCCAAGGCATTTTGGGTGACACACCAGGCAGCCAGGGATTGCAATTTGCGCCTCAGCCAGCAGCCTTTGTTGACAGCTGGCAGTTTCTTTTGTTTCAGCCGTTTAGAGCTCTTGCCAGCTGCAGGGCGAGAGCTTATGGCGGCAGGGCGCTTGACCGCGGTGTTGGTGAGTGCCGTGGTGGCGTCTCTGAGTCCGTGGGACAAGCAGCGTCGGAATCCGGCTGCAAAAAAAAAAAAAAAAAGGCCGCCGCTGCTCTCTTCGGCCTGCGTCCCAGCCCGGGGGGGGGGGCTGCAAAGGCTGCGGACTGCGGACTGCGGAGCTTGCGTCCCCTTTGCCTGTGACGAAAAGGTTGCGAGTGGAGATCGGGCGTGATGGGGGCAATTCTCCCTCCGTGAAGACAAAACAGCACCTGGACACAAGGACGCGAGAGCGCTGGGGACGGGAAGCGTTCAATGACCGTTCAATGGCGGAGCCGAAAATCGTAGGCGGGGGCACAGCGAGGCTTGGCTCCTTAAAGGGGCTGCTCTCCCTCCGTGAGGAAAAAAAACGGGGCCGCGTTCTGAAAAGAAGAAGTGGAGTGTGCAGGAAGTCAGGGACCCAAAGAGGCGTGAGGCAACAGGCAAGCACAGAGAAAAACGAGACCTGTGCCAAAAAACCAAAACAAAATCAGACCTGCTGCTGCTGGCCTGTGTGTGTGTGTGTGAGTGAGTGAGTGAGTGAGTGAGAGAGAGAGAGAGTGTTCTGGATCCGGTCTGTAAATAATTGTTTCACTTTTATTGAAGGGGTGGCAGGGGTGTGACACACCAACACAATCAAGTTAAGTATTTTCTGACTTTTTTGACACACGGAGCCAAAAAGGTTCGCCATCACAAACACCGGCTCGTTGGCTTAGTATAGAGACAGAAATGAGCACCGCCCCCTACAGTTGGTCATAGCTAGAACATTCGATCATGGGGAAACCTTTACCTTTTTTTACTCAGGCATACGTCCCATTGAAGTCAATAAGGCTTACCCCCAGGTAAATATTTAGGATTACTGCCAGTGATGTCATGCACCCACTACGCACCACTACACGAGTACCGGTTCCTAGAAGTTGAGCTGGCCCCGCCCACACAAAGCTGGCCCCGTCGGCTGGTTGGCTCAGCAGCTGCGCATGTGTACTGCACGCCCGCAGCCATTGCCTGCACTTTCTGTGAGGGGGCAGGCAGGCAGGCAGGCAGGCAGTGTGGTGGTGGTGGTGGTGGTGGCAGCGGCAGCAGCGGAGCGAGAGGACTGGAGGCGGCAGTAGCAGCAGCGAGGGAGACCCAGGAATAAGGCAGCAAGCGTGAGAAGGTAGGCTGCCTGGGGCTCCCGCTCCCTCCAGCCGCGCAGATCCAGCGTCCTAGTTCCTCCTGCAGCCTCCCTCCAGCCCCAGCCCCCACGCAGTCTTTTTTTGGTCGCCCGTTCCCCCTCCTGCTCCTTGCCGGCTCCTTGCATTTCACATTAAAGTTAAATGGCTCCCTGTCCCAAAAGGGCTCACAATCTAGTACAGTCTAGCCTGCTATTTAACCAGGGAACAGTTGAAGCAAAATATGTATATACACATCTCTAGAAAGCAAAGCAATAGAAGTTAAAAACACTAACCACAAGCTGAAGTTATTACAAACATGATCACATCCATGGCAACAATCGTGACATCACTTCCGGCTATGACCTCACTTCCGGTGGGCGGACCCCGACAAGTGCCAATCAAAAGTGAGTACCTGTTCCTAAATCATTTGGATGACACCACTGATTACTGCCTAATTTTAAGATTGCAGTTTCACAGGATAATCCTAAATAAGTTAATTTAGAAGTAAATTCCCCTGTAAATCCCAGACTTAATCCCCAATATCTCCAAGTAAGGCTGGTAAAAATCCCTTTCTGAAACCCTGTGGAGTAGCTGCCAGTCAGCATGGACAATACTGACTTAGATGGATAGTGAAACAGTGGTCTGATTCTGTATAAGGTAGCTTTACAGCCCAATTTTAACCTGGGCTGGAATAGGCAGGCCATCTGGTCTGCGCCATATCCAGCTCTGATTTGGAGGTGACTGTGGCACAACTCAGAGTAAAGGGATATATGTCCCCTTACCCAAGTAATGGCCCAGCCATCCCAATAGGGCTGCTTGGATCTGTGCCAGTAAAATTGAGAAGCCAGTGTAAGCCAGTATTTTATTTTTGATTTTAAAAAAATCCTTATAATTGCAGAGTCAATTGCTCCTCAAAGCGTGGTCCACCAGTAAAATTGTTCCAATTTTAATAGCATGATCCTATGCCCAGTAAAATGTATATAGTAGTGTTTCTGAAATTGTGGGTCAGGACACACCACAATTTGATGTCAGAAGCTGCAGAATTTACTCTTGCTACAGTCAATTCTCATTATCTACTAGGTTTAGTTTCCTGGAAATCCTCACAGATAGCGAATTCTCAGATAATGAACCATTGATCCTATGGGATTAATGGGGATAGGTGCAAGGGATTAATGGGGATTAATGGGGATAGGTGCACCTTATCTACCATCAGATCCTCAGGAAGCCAGCAGACTGCAGCAGGAAGTGCCAAAATATCACGGAATGCTGCAGAGGATTACGCCAGCCATTTTAAAAGGGTCAATGCTGGGCGCAGGTGCCATTTTGAAGGTCCCTGCAGCCTTTGGACAGTCTCTGCATGGTTGATAATGAGGACAGAGGCACAGTTAATGAGGATTCTGCCCCTCACAGATACGCAAATTTGCAGATAACAAGTTCACATATAAAGAGGACTGGCTGTATATTCCTTGTGTGAGTGTTAACAGTTTGAATTTTAAAGGGAGGCTTTAAAATAAAATTGTATTCAGTGCTTTTGCATAATATTTTGTCCTAATTTTGATTTCTGTCAGGGACTTTTCATGGTTATGCAGTTGCTGCAATTCAAGAATGTCAATTTGCATTCCTGGAGTGTCATTTTATTATGTCATAATGATGGCACTTCCAGCTATATCACTTCCAGGTTAATGACATCATTTTAGTGGATCCCAACAGGAGTGCCATTCTAAAAAGTGGGTCCCAGACTATAAAATTTGAGAACCACTGGTATATAGGGCTGCAGTTCCACAGTGACAGTGCAACCCTACGGACTGTGCAGCGTCGGCGCAACAGGGTTGTGCCGACGCTGTGTGCTTAGCGCTGATGCCAATCAGCACCCACGCATTAGCACTGATCCCGTTGCACCCGTGCAGCACCTCCCTCACGCCGACCAAAGCCGGCTAGCGCGCCATGACAGGGCGGCTCAGGGATTGGCAGGAGTGCGGGAGGTCCAGGATTCGGCTATACGCTCCCTTGCTGCGGAGAGGCTCCAGCCTCTCCTAAGCAGTGCTGGATATGGGTTGGGCCCGTCAGCCTCGCCATTCCAGCGCTGTTTAGGATTGCACCCTGAGTCCAAATCAGATTATATCCATTTGCCTAACTGATACAAAGCAAAATTATATGTACCATCTTTTATATAAACGCATGTACTTGTTGGCTGAAACTACTATATCGTTTTAATTGAAGAACATCTCTCAATCTCTTTGCTTACTGTTATTCTTATTTGCTCAGCATCTATCACATGCAGATTCTATCACATCTATCGCATGGGAGATTCGGATTACCAAAATTACTTACTGGGAAATGTTAGTCACCTTTTGCATTATTACTATGATCAGCTTCACAGTCCAGCCGCAGAGCTCTTTGAACAAAGGAAAACATATAACACTGCAGGACTCCAGAAACAATATGGGATCACCCTCAGGCACAGTGCTCTCATCCCTTCTCCCCCATCCCTCCGCAACATGAATAAACGAACACTGAACTACTTTGCAAAACTGTTAATCCAGTTTTTTCTCAGCTACCACCCCCTCCCCTGTTGCTCTATCTACAGCATGGAGTAGGATACTGAATTGTTTGGGCACTGACACTGTTAGGGCAATTTTATAACGGAAAATTACATTTTGCTCAGGAAAAAAAGACCTGAAATTAGAAAAGGCATGATGAATTCCTGCTGCATCTTGTAATGGGGGGGGGGCTTTTCAAGGTAAGGAAAGGTTTGCTCCCTGATTTCTGAGCTACACCGCTCTTACCGCCTGCCGGAACGCTTGTTAGGATTGCACCATCCAAGCCAGTAAAATCGTGGCTCTCCTCTGTATTTAGAAGAGCTCTCTCTTCAGCCTCTGGAAAACCACTGCCCCCAAATGAAACAAAAAGTTCCAGGCACTTACAATCTTGAATAAACAGCTCACTGCTAATGGCTGTTTATTCTAACTAATGAAAATGCCCCCCCATACTTTGTTCTATTTTTGACACTGAAGAAATAGCCTCACCGAAGCGAGGCCTCAAAAAATTAGTTGTAAACTCATAAATGTTCCTCTCCACGGAAATCTTTAGTAAAAGGCGAAAGATTTATACGATCTGAAGAGAAACCAGAGTATGAGTAAATGATTTTCAGGCAGTACTGTGGGACCATCAGTGTCCGCTTTTCCAGTTATAGTGACTCACATTGCCTACCAGTATAATTCTAGTTTTTCCAATCGTCTATTACATGTTTTTGCACTCGGAGCGATTTTAAGAGGCGCAATTTCAAAAAAGGGAGAAATTACAAAGAAATCATGTTTTTCAGCGCAATGCATCATGGTTGCAAGGAAACGCAAATGAGCTCACGAATTCTTTCCCCTTTGAACCCCGCCCCCTCTAGTTGGAAGCGGGCGGGAGCGATCCATGGAGTTATCGCGGGACTGAATGCCAGGGACGGAATGGCGGTATTTCCTGCATTGCAACAACAGGAACGCCTTAGCTTTCAGCAGAGGATGTTCAACTATATTTTTTCCTCGCTCGAAAAGGGATACAAATGAAATAAGGATCAGGCTCGTGCTCCAGCAAATGGATAGGGAAGTTGTGGCTGACATTTCCAGAGTGTAATGAGATAAATAGATATGGATATCTAACGCGATAATGGAGGGGAGCGAAGGCGGCCCTTGAGAGCAGTTTCTGCCAGGGCGATCTTGCCCCCAGGCGCTGTACTTCTGCAGTGGGGAAAGCTGTAATACACATGTTCCTATTCCTTGCAGAGCCTGAAAGAGATGGACCAGGAGCTGGTTTATTTGGAGGCAAAATATTTTGTCTTCTCTGTGGTGCCTCGATTTTTCTCTCAGATTTTTGCCTCAAAAGAAATAGAGGACTCCCCCTCGATTTCCTTTCACTGGAGGACTGAAGCTACGAAATATTTAAATTAACTGTTATTGCAAACACTGTGGTGATGTCCATAGCATAACATTGCCAACCAGGTGGCTGGGTGTTGCGTTGGTGTTAAGCCAAGAAAGAAAGAGGGGATTGTTTGTGTTTTTATGTGCATGTGTAGGTATATGCGCGTGCGCGCGCACACGCACACAAACACCTGTTTCCACATGTGACTTGGAGCAAGTCTACAGTTTAATATTGTCTTGCAGAACACAGGATCAGCCTCAGTTTCACTGATACTAAAGCTGGTCTGCAAGTTAATAGTAGCTCTTACATATTTGGTGGTATCACTGTGAGCTCTCTCTTCACACTTTCAGAGCTATCCAAAGAGAAAAGAGAAGTACTTCTTCTCTGCACACAGGTCAGTCCTCCTTTTCTACCAATGATGCTCTAACTGATCATTGGTAAAAAATGGTAACAGACAAAAACACCTCCCTTACTAGCCCTTGGGGTTGCTTGCCTCCAGTCCAGGTGACTGCAAACATAAACAGTAGCCACAGCCATGGTGACACCCCCAGCCATGCTAGGATATTTGCTCTATTACTCTGGTGACTGGCACCACCCCCAGCTACCAGCATAGCAACTGGAAACTCCAAATGATAATTTGAGCTTTTCCAGGAAAGGGGAATAAGAGGGCAGCACAGGCTGGGTAAACGGCAACCTGTTCAGATCCCAGCAGCTCCTGATGATGACCGACCTGGTGGTTTTCCATTGTCCCACCTGTGAGATGGGCTTCCGCTCTAGGCGGCTGCTAGAGAAACATGTGGAAAAGTTCTGCATCGGAAAAGAAACAACAATTGCAGTTGATGCCAGACACCGGAATAGGCAAACGCCTTGTCAGGGGAAGGAGCCAAAGAAAACTGAGACGCCGGACAGTATGGTAAAACCAGCAGCCTTTGTTGGACTCTGACTAGTTGAAAAGTATACAGTACTTTTCCGTGTCCAGGGCTGGCCCATCGTGAGGCCAACTGAAGCAGTCAGGGAGCAGATTGGTGGGGTCACCCATTTCTGCCTACTTCCCTCCATTGGGCCTCCTTCTTCCACTCCCTGGATTGGAAAAGGAAGAGGGGAATAGAGAGGAAGAGGAAATGTGGAGGGGAGCAGAGAGAGATTCCTGGAGCACTGGAGCATGGAAGGAGCAGAGGCTGGCAAATCATGCGGTTGGGGGGTAGCATTCAACATGCCACCTCAGGCATCAAGGGGTCTTGGCAGACCCTGCCCTCAGCTTCCCAACTTGGCGGTAGGGGTCTAGCAGTATAAACACGAAAGGTGTGAGGGAGAAAATGATGCTGTTCAATTTAAATGACTTTGTTAGTAGATAAAATAAGACTTGTTCAGATATTTAGGAAATCACCTATTTCTTTCATACTTCCAGGGTGGTTTATCTCCTGCTTGAACAGGAAGTTCTCACCACCCCCAACCTTTTATTAACTATCCATGAGGAACACAGGTTGGAATCCTCAATGCACTTACTAGGACTTATTAGGCACTTACTATTGAACACACTGGAACCTACTTCTGAGTAAATATGCTTCCAATTGCGCTATAAGAGGCAGGGGAATGTCTGCTAGCATTGGAAATATGTCCCTCTCATACAGAAGGAAAGGTACCTTCTATTTATGAAGATATATATATAACCAATAAGAGGTAAGATATTAAACTGGCCATCTCTATCTCTGTATGGTTATATATCAATAAAGGTAAAGGTTTCCCCACGACCGAATGGTCTAGTCGTGACCGACTGTAGGGGGCGGTGCTCATCTCCATTTCAAAGCCTGTAGAGCTGGCGTTTTTGTCCGATCATGTGGCCAGCACGACTCTACGCCGTAGCGCACGGAACACCATTATCTTCCCACCAAAGTGGTCCCTATTTATCTACTTGCATTTTAGGTGCTTTTGAATTGCTAGGTTGGCAGGAGCTGGGACAAGCAACGGGAGCTCACTCCGTCACGCAGTCTCAAACTCCCAACCTTGCGGTCGAAAGCCCAGCAACAGCGGATTAACTTGCTGCGCCACCACGTATATCAATACAGAACATATATATCTCACACTGCAGAAACAGCTCATATCATGACCTTCAAAAGGTCAGGTTATGAGGAAGCTTCACTGAGAGAAAAGGCTGTTTGCCTCTCCCTGTCTGTGTTTTCAGAGAGTTGTATGGCAGCCCAATCCAATGCATGTCTACTCAGAAATAAGTCCCATTATTATCAATTGAGTTTACTCACAGGTAAATGGATAGGATTGCAGCATGAGTGACCCTGTGTATGAGTGGTGGTGCAAGGGAATGCTGAACGTAAAATAAATGAAACTGTTTAAATGGTGTGGGCATGGGAGAGGGGGCAGTTGTATTGTTCATAACGAGTGATGTCATGGCCATTTGGCACCATCTTTCTGTCCATTTGCATGATCACATTCCACACAGTAATCCCGCTACAATTGAGGGCGCAATACTAAACCGGAGTTAGGCCGGTGTAAACTAAGCCAGCAAAGTTTAGACAGCACAAGGGACACTGTAAAGTATATTTGGACCACTCTCAGAGTCAGAGACACCAGCACACAGACGTGAGCCATCCTCCCTGACTCAGTCCAAACATGCTTTATGGTGGCCCTTGTGCTGGTCAAACTGCTGGCTTAGCTTATGCTGGCCTAACTCCAGTTAAGGATTGCACTCTCAGAGAGAGAGAGAGAGAGAGAGAGAGAGAGAATGCATGTCATATTTCTCATTCACAAATTATATTACAGTTTAAGTTGTGGAAAGCCTTGAGGGAAAGACATATGGATCTGACACAATGAGTAATAACTACACTATTGCTTTTGGGGGGGGGCTCTAAATCAGAGGGATCCCAATCTTCTAATGTTCACTAAAGTGTCAGTTAATATTACAGGCGTGCCCCATATCCACTGATTCAGTTTCCACGGTTTCAGTTATCCATGGATACTGGGGTGCCTATTAAAAAGATAGGGGAACATTAAACAAATCTATTTTTTCCCTTGTTGCAGCAAAATCACTGATATTCCCTTATCTTTAAAAAGGCGCCCTAGTATCCACAGTTTCAGGCATCCGAGGGGGGACACACCAGAAGAGAACCCCAGCAGATACTGGGGCATGCCTGTTCTAATTGTGGGAGTGTCTGAGATACCACAATTCCTCATCACAAAATTCTTCTTTTGTTTCTTGGGGACATGGGGCAGGGCCAGTGCTATAATTAGGCCAACTAGGTAGTTGCCTGGGGCACAGACCTCAGAGGAGTGTAGTACTGATCTTTGAGGAGCACTGTTTTATACAGTTTTTAAACACATTCAATGAGTGGGGATGTAGTTAGTCTTGCCTAGGATGCAAAATAGCCTGACATCAGCCCTGCATAGGAATGTTTTAGCAAACTGCACAGCTGCTGTCCTTTATTAGATGTTCCAGCTTCCATGACTTTGTATCTCAGTCACAATAGAGTTGCCTGTCACTCACCTCTGCTGCATTGATCTATTTTCTTTCCTGACTGGTGGTTTCTGTGGAGTAGTATCATCAACTACAAGAGCCAAGAGCAAAGAGACACCACTTAAGAGAGTGGCAAGATGGGGAATACGAGCAACAAGCCTATCACCTCAAAAGCCTTGACCTTACAGGAAGTGTTTCAGACAGCCAGGCCTTGAAGAAACTGACCAAAGAGGTACTGTGGGGAAAAAGGGGAGACATTCTAACACCCTCCTGTAGTTCATAAACCTATAAGTTATATAGAGCAAATTAGGATCAAGTCACTAGAACTACAATTAAGAGCCATGCCATTCAGTGGATAATTCATATGATCACTTTCTACATTACTTATGTTATTACTGTACTGCACTGATTTTACTTTTGGGCTGGTCTTTGACAATAATAAAGTTTTATCTAATCTACGGTCACTCTGAAATCTTTTTTAAATTATGTATAGTGACTTTTTTTGCTTACTTCACACACAACAATCGAGCAGAGGACGTGAAACAGTAATTTCAGTCCTCCAAGTAGAATCCTCATCCCAGGATACTTACTCATACTTACTTATCCCAGGCCTGAAAGATTACCTTGTAGTTGAGTTTCAATGGGATCAGTGTGACTGATAAAGAGGTTAAAACTGGGGTAGGTCCATTTTCTATACTGATAGCAATAGCCATCCTCGAGGGCCTGAAAAAGTTGTGAATGCTCCATTAGTATGATTCTGGCTAAGATTATTGCCGAACAATTTGCAAAGTCACCAAAAGCATTTCCGGTGACATGCTGTAATAAATTACCATGTGCAGCATGAATATGCACAGCCATTTTGTGATGATACAATGAAGCCACCACAAGCTGACGTCTAGGGTTATCAGTCTTGTGAGTGCTTTGACATACCTCTCAATACACCTGAGGCTGCAGCTTGTTGCCTTCTGGAAAACACTGGCGGCACAATCCTAACCTGGAATTAGGCCGGCACAGTTAGGCCAGCAAAGTTTGGCTGGCACAAGAGCCACCATAAAGAGCACTTGGACCACTTGGAGTCAGGGATGATGGGGCTCATCTGTGTGCTGGCCTCTCTGACTCCAAGAGTGGTCTAAACATACTTTATGGTGTCCCTTGAACTGACCAAACTGTGCTGGCCTAACTATGCTGGCCTAACTCCAGGTTAGGATTGCGCTCTGAAAATATTGAGTGACTCAAGAGACAGTGAGCTATGCTCACAATGCTAGATACATTTTCAGAGCGCACACAAAAGCAGTAATCATGCTAGAATAGTTATACTGGCTTGGGGATTACTACCACCATAAAATGGTTGTATATATTGGAAACATGATGAAACCTTTCCAGAATAAAAGTTGGCACCCACAACCAGTACCCACAAAATGTGTTTGCAACTAAAGGAATTCCTCTTTTCTTTCATAGTTCCACAAACTCAGGATGTCTCTGGAGGACACACATCCAACATTCAGGACCTTTCGGGCAGAGGTAAAAGAGTGTAAGGACTAAGAATGCACACCTAACTATCTGGAAGTAGGCATGGGGTGCAGTTCACATTGCAAACAATATCCAATAAGCATATATGACATCCATGCAACAACATCCAGTGCAGTAACCACAACAGCAGTCTATGTGCTAATTGGGAAAAATAACACTTTAACCCAGAAACAAAATATTACCATCTGATAGCTTTGAAAATGCAGTACTCCTACAACAAAGGCATGATCTTTAGAGAAAACTGGGTGCAAACAAAGGACAATATATAAATGTTGTTCAGTCTGATTGTGCAGAAAGCCACTAAGATATAACTTATTTATATTGAGTCTTTCTTCCATGGAACACCATGTAGGGTATGCAGCATTCCCAAATGGCCACCCACCCAGGTACTGACTAGATCAGTGGTTCTCAAACATTTTAGCATTGGGACCCACTTTTTAGAATGGCAATCTGTCCAGGACCCACCAAAATGGATGTAATGGCTGGAAGTGCAGTCATTGTGATGCCAGAGCCTGCTGCTTTCTCAGGAAAGAATAAGTTGGGTTATTTCTCAGCCATTTTCCATTAGCAAAGTGAATCAGAAATAATAAAAAAAACCCTATTTACAACCTTGACACAAGTAAAACAACCACACAGCCCTCCCTCTTTTCAGTGTCCAATCTTTCCATATTTTCAATATGGCTACTCTAACTGCTTTGAGGCCCATCTGAAATTGGCTCACAACCCACTATGGATCCCGACCCCCAGTTTGGGAACCACTGGACTAGATCAAGATGGGTCACCCCATAACAAGGTTGCTGCATCATGGATCTTCAGACCACCCCCTGGGTTATTCAGGCTTCTGGAATACATTCCAATGCAATGCTGTAGTGGTTTATTTTAGCTATTTGTAACATGGGTGTCTGGCCATCTCCCTTCCAGTGAACTTAGAGCAAAATGTTAGCAATGGAACAACCCTGAGAGATTGATTATGCTGAGAAAGAGTAATTTGCCCAACAAACTTCATAGTAAAAAAGGATTTGAATGGGTGTTGCACCCCCAAATTCAACACACTACTCCACAGTGTCAAGAACATGCTGAGCCCACCTCATTCACACTTAGCTCTCCACATACCATGTTTCAGAGGCACTCAGCCCTGAATGTTTAATCACAGATTCCAAGTTACAGCTTGTTGTCTTTGTTGCCCCCTAGGATAACGACCACAGAATACTCCACCAGCAGGAATATTGGCAGCGCCAGCAGCAAATGGTGGAAGCACATGAGCGCCAGCTGGCTGATATCCAGGCCAGGAACCAGTATCTGGAACAGCAAAAGAATGGTAGGAGGAAATGATAGCCTGTTCTGGATTGCCACCTTCTCGTAGGTACTCTTGTTCCTATTTCAGGTTAAGGATGTGATCTGAACTGGAGAGCAAACAGATTCACAGAGTGCAATCCTAAACTGGAGTTAGGCCGGCATAAACTAAGCCAGCAAAGTTTGGCCAGCACAAGGGCCACTATAAAGCGTGTTTAGACTACTCTTAGAGTCAGGGAGGATGGCTCATGTCTGTGTGCTGGCCTCTCTGACTCTGAGAGTGGTCCAAACATATTTTACGGTGTCCCTTGTGCTGGCCAGACTTTGCTGGCTTAGCTTATGCTGGACTAACTCAGTTTAGGATTGCGCCCACAGTCTCCACTCCTCACCAAGAAGGAACTGGCACATAGTCAATGTTCCACAAGTATTATAGGAGGGAGGAGGTTGAAAGAACCCATTCAGATTATTTGTAGCCAACCATGCTTTTCATATTTAGGAACTAGCCCATTTGGGAATAAACCGTCGATTTAGACAAGCTATACCTGTACTGTGTGGCCAATTTTGCATTTATCTAGAAATCCACAGGAACCTGTCAGAGTTAAAAAGGGGCAATTCAGCTATATCTCACATTGAGCAGCTACTGATGGATCTGAACGGCCAAGAGAGAAAGAACCAACTAGCTTTGGACGCCTTGAGGGAGCAGGTAGAACTTCTACAGGCAGCCACAAAAAGCAGGTACAGCTTCAAGGGAAGACAACCATTGGCAACAGAGTCGTACCTGGCTCCAAGCATTCCTGAGGGTGGGGTGATGTCACAGCATGGGACCCCCCCCCCCCCGTGTATTGCCCAGCCATGTCTCCCTGCACCTGGGAGGGAGGGCAGGGAGGGCAAGGGAGGGCAGGGGGGTGAAAAACATGTGGATTGTTAGCACACATTGCCGGTGCCTGTTTCACGCGTCAGCCCCCGCCACAGCCTTCCTCCGCCTTCTGCTGTGCAAGAATCAGTAGAGGTCAAGGGTCATAACAGGAAGCTTCACCACTATTTGGGAATGGAGGTGGTGGACAGCAAGCAGCTTCATCACCTGACTGAAGAAAGCAGAGAGACCTTTCAATCCTTTCCTATACTTCTTGCTTGGGTTTCTTTTTAGGAGCAAATCAGGACCTCCGGTTAATATGAAGATAGACAATGTTGTGGATAAGACAGAGGAGAAGGTCTCTTTCAAATCTCTGCCATTTCCTGCACCTGTTGGACCCCTCTCTTCAGAGATACAGTGAGTGTGGAGGGGCTTGTGAGACTAAAGGGGCAACTGCTTCTGTAATCAGAGATAATGTTATTTACTCTGTCTTTCATTTTGCACTGCCTGTGAAACTTTTTTCTCAAACCCATTTTGGGAAACACTGCACTTGTGACTTAGGGCACAATCTTAACCGACTTTCCAGCACCGGGGTAAGGGCAATGCAGCTCTGAGGTCAGGGAACAAACATTCCCTTACCTTGAGGAGGCCTTGAGGAGACAGTTTACCCTTACCTTGAGGAGACAGCTGTCTGTCTCCCAACTGCAGGATGCAGCACATACCCCATTGGCACAGCTATGTCAGTGCTGGAAAGTTAGTTAGGATTGCGCCCTTAGGTTGTTTAGGCAAGAGATGGTTCTGAGATGGGAAGCAGTCACTTTTCACTGGGTGAGAGAGGAGATGGAGGGCATGAGGTGTGGTCCGGAAGTTGAGCTGCCTGAAGAAACTAAGCAGGATCAGCCTCAGTTTCACTTTGGATGGGCAACTGGAGTGCTACTGATGGAGCTTACAGAGGTGATGGACCTCTCTGAAGGAATGCAGAGGACTGTGAACCTGTTAGCTGGCAAGAAATGGATAACGAGAACCTGTCTGAAGCTTGATTTGTGGTTGTCTGTGAAAGCTAACAGGAAGGCAAGAACTGTGCAGTCAGAACCACAACTATACCACGGAAATCACCATCAGTTGAAATTAAGAGTTCTAGGAGTTTCTATCATAGAATAGCACTTGTAAAAACCCAATTTGAAAAAGGGGGTTATGGTCAGCCTGCCTACCTTGAGTCTATAACCGTGCAATCCTAACCTAGAATTAGGCTAGCACATTTAGGTCAGCAAAGTTTGGCTAGCACAAGGGCCACCTTAAAGTATATTTGGACCACTCTCAGAGACAGAAAGGCCATCACAGATGTGCGCCATCCTCCCTGACTCTGAGAGTGACTCTGAGACTTCAAACACACTTTATAGTCCCTTGCGCTGGCCAAACTTTGCTGGCCTAACTGTGCCGGCCTAACTCCAGATTAGGATTGGGCCCTAAGAAAGGCGGTATATAAATACTGTAATAAAATTCATAAAGTACAGCTTTCCCTATAATTTCACCTTATGGGAGGAAAAGCTGCACATGTTGCATTTCTTCTCAAGGTGCAGCTAATCAAGGCACAGAGCCTTTGCTAGGACAAACTGCAGTGACACTAAGTGGAAACTTGATGATGTGGTCGTGTTTCTTTGCAGGGCCCTGTATCTGGCTTATCTGCAGGGTGGTGGCAGTGACCACAACATCATCAGCCAGATGTATGAGCTACAGGTGGAGGCCACAGCACTGGAAACGGCTGGAGCAAGGCCTGAATACAAGGGGAGAAAAAAGAGTAAGCTAAAGTACTCGGCCTAAGTTGGATAGCATGTCATAAACAAGGAGAGCAGGGCCGTCTTTGGGTCTAGCACGTATGTATTTTCAACAAGGCCTTACTGCTCCCAGATTATGTCACAATGCACCCCCAATGAGAACCTAGAAAGGCTGTAGAAACTCATCCCACTTAACTGTGGAGCAGGTGACTGATCATGCAGGAATAAGTTGCAGATGGCATCAAAAATCAACCAGGTCAGACACTAGCTGATGGATGAGACTCATCAGACCAGACCAGCTCCTTAATCCTTAGTACTGAAGGCAGTGATAGCACCCCGTGGACCATTGGGGGGAAACATGGGGACCCCGGAGCAGGGCTTTGACCCAGGACTGCCAACAACCTGGTAGGGGCAGGAGTAGTTTCTCAGGAGGAAGCCAGGATCAGCAACAGCGCTGTCCAGCAGGTCCTGAATGGTGGGAACTAACCTTCCCAAACTGGGCTGGCTTTGTAGAGCTGCAGGAGTTTTATAACCAAGCAGTTTTATAGTGAATCCTGCCCCTTCCTGAAGCCTCAGCAGGTCTTTGACCCAGAGCAGGTGTTGTTGCTAGTCTCCTCCTCCTGAATAGGGCTAAGAGGGGCTGCCTCGTTTGGCTCTTGTTTTGGAATAGGCTTGTGGTCACCTCTACTCCTGATGTCTTGGGGTGACAGTGGAAAATCCAGAGTTGGGTTGTAGGTTCAATACGGGGAAAAGGATATTCGGATACCACCGCCTGGGAATAGAGGGGTGTCTTCAAGTGTGGCTTGGATTGACTGTCAGATGACATTGACTCCCCTTGGTACCAGGCTGTGTTGGGGCCAGAGTGTGGTCATTCTTCCCCTCTGAGGTTACCTCTGGTTTGGGCTCAGGGCATAGGTAGGTTCTGATCTTAAGCAGGATATTGCCTATAAAAGTGTATGCTACAACGCATTGGTACATCTTTAAGATGCCGCCAGACTCTTTGTTATGTAAACCCAGAAACATTGGCAAATACTTCTTCCCTCCTCTTCCATCTGATCAAGTCATCCTTGTTGCTGATTGGCTCTCATTTCTGTCAATGCAGAACACAAAGGTAGCCCCAGCACCTACAGACAGGGTTTGGATGCTGAACTCCTGACTCTTGAGCTGGAAAATCAGAGGCTAGAGGATGAGATATTCAAGATGAAGATCCTGAGGGACAGAAGGAGAACAGAGGATGGTAGGGCCCCTAACATATTTTGTCAAAGCTGACCCAGTCAGCCAGGGCACTAATGCAATAAATGTCAGGTTCTTGTTTTACTTCATAAGTCTCTCTCTCTCTCTCTCTCTCTCTCTCTCTCTCTCTCTCTCTCTCTCTCTCTCTCTCTCTCTCTCTCTCTCT
>JAJKFI010000055.1:4949883-4961479 GCA_029204185.1 Lerista edwardsae
TATTATTATTATTATTATTATTATTATTATTATTATTATTATTATTACAGGAACCCATGGGACCATCTGCCACAACTGTAAGCCAGCACTTCCTTGATCCTGCTGAGGCCCTGGGACCAGCTCCGTATGATCCAGCGTATGTTACCTTAATTATGTATATTCTAGTCTTATCCTAAGGGACATGGTCTGCTCCTTCCAGAAGAAGTTACAGGTGGACCTCACTTTTACATAGAATACTGTTTGTTCTAGCAGTCGGCTGGGTATTGTAGAGTGAAAATGTTCTGCCTTTCTCATCTGATTACCATTCATTCTAAGCCAGTGGCATTCCTGAGGGGGGGGGCAAGGGGGACAAATGCCTGGGTGCTAAACTGAAGGGGTGGAGAAATTGCTGTCACTTGCCCCCACTTGCCCCACTTGGCGCCCTGGGGTTACCCCCAGTCAGGTTGCCCATATTTTGCCCTCGGAGCAGTGGGGAAAGGCCAAGCACATATTGATTTATTTTGAGTAAGCCAAATACGGGTCTTTTAGGTGTCAGCAGATCCTGAGAAAGCAGCAGCACCAGCTACTACACAATTGTGACAAATTCTGTCCTCTCTGCAGGTCTGGTTTTGTGATATTCTACGATTTCCTTTTGGGCCTGGATCTCACAGTCTACCAGATTCGCCTCATTTCTGGCCTGTATCGTAATGGACAAGAGTTGGGCAAGTCCACCCCATTGCCTATTGTCTCTTCTGATATGGGCCAGTCCCCACAGTATGCGATGGATGGACGAAGAGGATGTTGTGCCATCTTAGCAGCCAGACAGCCAGTCCCAAGGTCAGTTTCAGTGGCTATTCCCATGATGTTTCTTCTCTCCTGCCCAGCAGCTTGATACTGGGCAGCCATTTCTAGCTGACCTATTTATTTGTTTTTATTTTTTAAATGAATATACCACTTTTCTGCTATAAATCGTGACCAATACGTACCTTTCGTATGAAGTCAGGCTACACCATTTGAGGCATTACATGACAAAAGGAGGTGTGATTGAGACTATGCCTGGTGTGAAAGTAAGGGATAGAGAGAAGTTGTTTTTTTTCTTTTTTTCACAGTACTAGAATCAAGGATAATTAAATGAAACTGATTGGCAGGAGGTTTTGGCCAAACAGAAGGAAGTTGTAATGAGCTGTGGTGAAGCAGCCATGCTAGAAAGCCTTGTCTTCCCACTCTGGCAATTAATATGGCCCCCCAATATGCCATAATATACCCTCTTTCAGTCCGGTTTGGCACTTACCAGATAAGAGGCTTTCTCCTCTTATTTGTAGTGTGTACTGTGTACACTACATGAGATCCAAACTACATGTGCAAAAATCTATATAGTAAAGGGCATTTTCCACAGAAAAAGTGCATGTTAGGATGCAAAACTCGTCGTTTCTTTATCTCATGCAGGTTCCTCATTTTTTGTGCTACAGAATATCCAAGTCTCCCTTTGCCACTTGTTTTCTTCCTCATACTTGAGTTTGGATTTTTCTCTATGGTTGCAAAACCCTCATGGATGTTGATATCTGTGAGTTGGTACGTGAGAAACCATCCTAGACCATCTGGGGCATCCTGACATCATTTTGGGGAATCCTTCTTTGAGACAGCTGCTACTCTCATTAGTACCTGCTTTAAGGGTTCAATCCTAACCTGGTGTTAGGCTGGCACAGTTAGGCCAGCCGAATTTGACTGGCACAAGGGCCACCAAAGTGCATTTGGGCCACTCTCAGAATCAGGGAGGATGGCACACGTCTGTGTGCTGGCCTCTCTGACTCCGAGAGTGGTCCAAACAGACTTTATTGTGTCCCTTGTGCCAGCCAAACTGTGCCGGTTTAACTCCAGGTTAGGATTGTGCCCTGAAAGGCAAATGTCTCTTCCCTCTCACTTGTGGCAAGTAGGAGAGAAAGGCAGGCAAACACAGACCTAGTTTGAATGGTGGATCTGAGAACTTTGGTCTTTGCTATTTATCTTCACCTTTGGTTTGGCTTGAGATGGAGGGAAGCACTATTTCCATAGCTGAAGCTACTCTTCCCAGTCATTGCCAAAAGTCTGTCATGATGATGCAGACCTCTTAGAGGGAACAGTGATGGCTGGCAATATGAGAGGAGGGACCGATGCAGCTTGTGTCAGGGAGAAAGGCCTGGATTGCTATGAATGTGTGGTTGCAAATCCAACATGAGTTTAATCTCACAGATGTGACTCATGGATGTATTTTCCCATGGGATACATGCATATTTGGTTGGGGCTGAGCGTCATTGAAAGAATAGTAGTTTGTGCCCCAGCATATCATAAAGCACATATGAAAAGGAACTGGACCAGGGTTTGCAGAAAAAAAATAGCCATGTTTGTGTACTGTATGTTACTTCTGTTTGTAATTCCCTTTCAGAATCCTCCCTTCAACCTCCATCAGCCTGATCACTGAGCTGCAAGCCTCTGGAGGCTTTGATGCTTATGGGCTGGAGATCCAGAATTTGGTGCCAAGGGGGTGGACCAAAATCAATATTTTTGACCATCTGCATCAAGTGATGAGTGGGCACTGGAAAGTCCCTGTCCGGGTGCTTCCTATGAAGCCAGGACTTACTGCAGAACAATTGAATGGTGTGCCCCAGGTGAGAGCCTTCGACAAGGATCAGAACAGATTCCCTCAAAGCCAAAGCAGGCTCCTTTCCCAGTCTGTTGTGCCCTCTCCACCATGGAGAATGTGTCCCAGTAGGCTGAGAGGGTTCCTGGTCATGGTGAACCATTGATTTTGGCTGCATCATCACCCTGTTTGGGTGCAACATTCTCAGATCTCATTTCTTATTTACCAGCACCTGCAGAAAACAGCTTGTTCCAACGCCCCTAGATCAAACCAAGATACAGCAGCTCAACCTCCACAGTTATTTTTCCTTCTGTTTAATTCTAATCTGATCTTGTTTCATCTCATAGGTTGGCAAAGCAGAGCTTTTCTTGCGATTGGTGAATGCAAGAGATGCTGACATGCAGTCAATGGCCGAGATCCATCCTGGCAATGCGCCCCTGTACAAATATGCTCCCACAGTGAGTAGGACTCCATGGTAGTTGCCACTTCCCCCTTCTCTTTTATCCTCTTGGCTTGGCCTTGAATGGGTTGAAGGTGGACTCCTCTTGAGGAACTGCTCTGAGCCTTGTTGGTAAGGAGCACTGAGACAACAGAACATCTGTTCTGGTAGCTGTTCTTACTTTTCCTTATATATTGAATTATGGGGATTATTTATGTAGTCACAGAAGCGGTATTCCAACTGGTCAGATTTGGTGTTAGCAAAACCAGTCTTTGAGATGGTATGAAGAGAAGATTTCAGCCATCTTTGGATGACGCTCCTGTGTAGTCAAGGAGGGGACCTGGCCCTCCCATCTCAGTCTTCAGTATTTCTGCATGTGGTTGTACCTATGATGCTGTATCAGGTGGAGTGGGCGGTATGTGGGAATGCTCCAGAGGTGGCCATACGGCCACATCCTAAACCCATCCGCAAGGCCCCAATTTGGGCCAAGCGATCTCCTCGGATCTGCACCCGCTCTTTAGCGGGTGCAGATCTGAGGAGCCTCTCCTCTGCAGCGTTGGATATGGCGCTGCCAAGTCGGCCTCACCATTCTGGCGCTGCATAGGATTGCGCCCTGAGTGCTTCTTGTGTAAGGAATATTCTGTACCTAGCACAGTGAAACATATTCACTTTCCAACAATTAAGGGATTTCTAAGCCTGTAGAAATGGCACCAGATAAATCCTCCTAATGAAGACCACTTGAGTAGCATTAAGACTTCTTTTTCCAGCATATTTGCTACAGTCTCTGCTGCTTTCCATGTTGCCTGTTTAATTCCATTGTGTCTTGTTTTCAGGCATCCAGTTGCACAGCACCCCCTGCAGACTTTCCTCCATTCCGGCGCCCTTTCCACCCTGCTTCCACCAGTCCACCCTTTTCTGTTCCCCCTCGCACTGGCTTTGTTGATCCCCCTCCAGTTCAGGAGCAGCCTCTCCAGTTAATTAATGAAAGGTGAGAAAGGAGGAGGACCCCACCCCACATTCTCCCTCAAGGACTCCCATCTAATGAACATGGCTCACCATAGAAACACTAGTGTGCCTCTTTGTGTGTATGTATCTTTGTGTGTCTTGTGCTAGGACCAAAATAGAAGGATAGATTGGGTACCATCAGTGTGTGTGAGTTTCTCCATATCTTTCAAGGCGCAATCCTAAACTCAATCCTAAATTGAGTTAGGCTGGCATAAACTAAACCAGCAAAGTTTGGCCCTACAAGGGCCACCGTAAAATACATTTGGACCACTCTCGCAGTCAGAGAGGCCAGCACACAAGATGTAAGCCTTCCTCCCTGACTCTGAGAGTAGTCCAAAAACGCTTTATGGTGGCCTTTGTGCTGGCCAAGCTCCAGATTGCGCTCTCAATGTGCTTTGTGCCAAAGGGTATTCAACTGCACTGCACGAGCTTCTGTGATGATGATGATGGGGCTGGATTTGCTCATTCAGCATTTTCAGTTCCCACAAACAATATCCACCCTGAGCTAAATCTGTGCTCAGTTCTAGGTTCATCTTTGCATCTGAGAACAATCACAGTCAACTCATACTGCAACTGACCACAGAAGCGAACTGTTAATAAGACAATCAAGAGTCTTGCATCATCTTAAAGATTAACGGATGCTTTGCAGTATGAGCTTTTGTGAACTATAGTGCACTTCATCAGCTGCAATCAGACAAAAGCTTCGGCTACAGTAAATTTGGCTGTAAGGTGCTGCAAGACTCGCTGTTGTTTTAGCTGTGACAGACTAAGGGCACAATCCTAACCTGGAGTTAGGCCGGCACAGTTAGGCCAGCAAAGTTTGACCACCACAAGGGACACAGTAAAGTATATTTGGATCACTCTCAGAGAGACCAGCCCGCAGGCGTGCGCCATCCTCCCTGACTCAGAGAGTGGTCCAAATGCCCTTTACAGTGAGTGGCCCTTCTGCTGGCCAAACTTTGTTGGCCTAACTCCAGGTTAGGATTGTGCTCTAACACAGCTACCCCACTAGAAATACTGATTAATGGTTCTATCGTACCGCATCGTATCAATTTTTGCAGGGAATGTCCCCTAAAGGCACTAATTTGACACAAACTGGGAACTTAGGTGCCCTAAATGCATCATTGTAGGAAGATTGTTGCCCATATTAGACACATTTATGGTGCATTGGTCTATCAAAGGCTATTAGCTAAAATGAAAACTAAATGCACCATTGTATGATGATCGTTACCCATATTTTTTCTTGTGTTGTATGTATTATCTTCCACTCACTACTAGATTAGACACATTCATGTTCATTGGTTTATCAGAGGCTATTAGCTAAAATTAAAACTCTTACAATCAGTGGTACAATATACTTCTGATTAGCAGATGTGGAGTCTACACCTGGTTATCTCCATCATATGTCTTGCTTATGTATGGGGAGAAACAGAATTCTTCCAGGCTGGAATTAAAACAACCAGCACCACCATGGAGCAAGTGCATTCTGGTGGTGGTGGGTGGTGGTAGTGGTGTGTGTGTGTGTGTGTGTGTGTGTGTGTGCACATGTGATGGAAAGCTTTTTAAAAATCATTTTTTAAAATACAAAAATCTTCTATAAAATCAAAAGGAATCCATTAAGACAAGTTGCTAGAAACCCACGCCCAGTTGTGCTGTTCAGTCACTAAGTCGTGTCCGACTCTTTGCGACCCCATAGACCACATCACGCCAGGCCTCCCTGTCCTCCACTAGCTTCCGGAGTTCGCCCAATTTCATGTTCATCGCTTCAGTGACACTGTCTAACCATCTCATCCTCTGCTGCCCCCTTCTCCTTTTGCCTGCAATCTTTCTCAGCATGAGGGTCTTTTCTAAAGAGTCTTCTCATGAGGGGGCCAAAATATTTGAGCTTCAGCTTCAGGAATCGTCCTTCCAGGGAGCAATCAGGCTTGACTTCCTATAGGATTGACCAATTGGATCTCCTTGCAGTCCAGGGGACTCTCAAGTGTCTTCTCTAACACCATAATTCAAAAGTATCTATTCTTCGGCGCTCTGCCTTTCTTATGGTCCAGCTCTCACATCCATACATTGCTACTGGGAAAACCATAGCTTTGACTATGCAAACCTTTGTTGGCAGGGTGATGTCTCGGCTTTTTGTTAAGTTGTCTAGGTTTGCCATAGCTTTCTTCCCAAGAAGTAAACATCTTTTAATTTCATGGCTACAGTCACCATCTGTGGTGATCTTGGAGCCCAGAAAAATAAACTCTGTCACTGCTTCCATTTCTTCCCCTTCTATTTGCCAGGAAGTGATGGGAGTGGTTGCCATGATCTTAGTTTTTTTGATGTTGAGCTTCAAGCCAATTTTTGCACTTTCCTCTTTCACCCTCATCAGAAGGTTCTTTAGGTCTTCCTCACTTTCTACCATTAGAGGGGTATCATCTGCATATCTGAGGTTGTTGATTTTTCTCCCAGCAATCTTGATTCCAGCTTGTGAGTCATCAAGCCCTCCCTTCCTCATGATGTACTTTGCATATAAGTTAAATAAGCAGGGTGACAGTATACAGCTTTGTCGTACTCCTTGTCCAATTTTAAACCGATCGGTTGTTCCATGTCCAGTTCTAACTGTTGTTTCCTGGCCCGCATACAGGTTTCTCAGAAGACAGATTAGGTGGTCTGATACTCCCATCTCTTCAAGAACTTGCCACAGTTTGTTGTGATCCACACAATCAAAGGCTTTAGCATAGTCAATGAAGCAGAAGTAGATGTTTTTTCTGGAACTCTCTTGCTTTCTCCATGATCCAGCGAATGTTGGCAATTTGATCTCTAGTTCCTCTGCCTCTTCGGAAACCAGCTTGTACATCTGGTAGTTCTCGATTCACATACTGCTGAAGCCTAGCTTGTAGGATTTTGAGCATCACCTTGCTAGCATGTGAAATGAGTGCAATGGTGCGGTATTTTGAGCAATCTTTTTAAGGTTTTGAGTAACTCAGCTGGAATGTTGTCACCTCCACTAGCTTTGTTGTTAGTGATGCTTTCTAAAGCCCACTTGACTTCACACTCCAGGATATCAGGTTTGAGCTCAGTGACCACACCATTGTGGTTATCAGGAACATTTAGATCGGCCTTATAGAGTTCCTCTGTGTATTCTTGCCACCTCTTCTTAATCTCATCTGCTTCTGTTAGGTCCTTGCCGTTCTTGTCCTTTATTGTGCCTACCTTAGCATGAAATTGTCCTTTAATATCTCCAATTTTCTTGAAAAGATCTCTAGTCTTTTCCATTCTGTTGTTTTCCTCTATTTCTTCGCATTGCTCATTTAGGAAGGCCTTCCTATCTCTCCTTGCTGTTCTCTGGAAATCTGCATTCAATTGGGTATATCTTTCCCTTTCTCCCTTGCTTTTTGCTTCCCTTCTTTCCTCAGCTATTTGTAAAGCCTCGTCAGACAGCCACTTTGCCTTCTTGCATTTCTTTGTCTTTGGGATGGTTCTATTTGCTGCCTCCTGTACAATGTTACAAACCTCCATCCAAAGTTCTTCAGGCACTCTGTCTACCAAATCTAAGCCCCTAAATCTATTTGTCACCTCCACTGTATATTCATATGGGATCTGATTTAGGTCATACGTGGAGGGCCTAGTGGTTTTCCCTACTTTTTTAAGTTTAAGCCTGAATTTTGCAATAAGAAGCTCGTGATCTGAGCCACAGTCAGCTCCAGGTCTTGTTTTTACTGCCTGTATAGAACTTCTCCACCTTTGGCTGCAAAGAATGTAATCAATCTGATTTCGGTGTAGACCATTTGGTGAAGTCCACGTGTACAGTCGCTGTTTGTGTTGCTGGAAAAGGGTGTTTGCTATGACTAATGTGTTCTCCTGACAAAACTCTATCACTTTGCCCTGCTTCATTTTGTACTCCAAGACCAAACTTGCCTGTTATTCCTATTACCTCTCGACTGCCTACTTTAGCATTCCAATCCCCTATCATGAGAAGGAGATCTTTTTTTGGATGTTAATTCTATAAGGTGTTGTAGGTCTTCATAGAAACGGTCAACTTCTTCCTCTTCAGCATCAGTGGCTGGGGCATAGACTTGAACTACTGTGATGTTGAAAGGTTTGCCTTGGATCCGAATTGAAATCATTCTATCATTGTTGAGGTTATACCCTAGTACTGCTGTTCTCACTCTCTTGTTCACTATGAAGGCTACTCCATTTCTTCTAAGGGATTCCTGCCCACAATAGTAGATATAATGGTCATCTGAATTAAATTCTCCCATTCCTGTCCATTTTAGTTCACTAACTCCCATGATGTTGATGTTCAGTCTTGACATCTCGTGTTTGACCACATCTAGCTTACCTTGGTTCATAGATCTGACGTTCCAGGTTCCTATGCAGTATTGTTCTTTGCAGCATCGTACTTTCCTTTCACTTCCAGACACATCCACAGCTGAGCTTCCGTCCGGTTTTGGCCCAGCTACTTCACTCTTTTTGGAGCTACTAGTACTCATGTTCTGCTCTCTCCCATGGACACCTTCCGACCTGAGGGTCTCATCTTCCAGTGTCATATCGTTTAGCCTTTTAGTTTTGTAATCCATGGGGTTTTCTTGGCAAGAGTACTGGAGTGGGTTGCCATTTCCTTCTCCAGTGGATCACGTTTAGTCAGAACTCTCTACTATGACCTGTCCATCTTGGGTAACCCTACATGCAGCGGTGTCATGCAGCCGGAATGCTGGGCGGGAGGAACAGGTGAGCGGCAGCCCGCCCGTTGCGTACCGCTCCATTTCGCCGTCTTCCCCGCCCCCACGGGGGTGGAGAAGATGGCGAATTGGAGCGGTACGCAACGGGCGGGCTGCCGCTCACCTGTTCCTCCTGCCCAGCATTCCGGCTGCATGATGCCGCTGCCTACATGGCATAGCTCACAGCTTCATTGAGCTACTCAAGCCCCTTCACCACGACAAGGCAGTGATCCATGAAAGGAATCCATGAAACGCCCAGTACATTGTTCCAAATAAATTTGTATTTCAAAGTAATTAACATGCCCTTTCATCTGGAGGGGCAGGATCCTTCTAGCCCACAGTTTCACCAAAAAAAAACATGAAGGAGGTGTGTGCTGGTGGTATGTGTGTGCGTGCACACCCACTGCTTCGTGCTGGCACTCACATGTAGTGAAGTTCTGCTGGCATGTACTGTACATTCATGCACAGAAAAGGGCAGCGGAATTTGGGGGAAGGAAGCAGGTCAGCTGCTGTATTGGGAGGCAGATTAGCCTGAGCCATACCCAACTGTGGCTGGGCTTTCTTGGTTCACTTGTAGTTACAATGCCCTGCATCATCAGTGCTGTTGTCTGGGTTTTGCTAAGCAGCCAGGTCCCGTTTAGTGTGGCTCCCTTTGCACAGCACTAGAGATTTAGAAGAACAAATACTGTAATAATATACAGAGGCGTTTCTACAGGGAGGGCAAAGCTCTTGAGTTTTTCAAGAAGCCTTACCCTGTTATGTAAATCCCTCCTCTCCCTTGCTGCTGTAGCCAGTAAGCAACGTCAAGATGTTGCTGTTCCCTGTGAGGATTGGCTAAAATGGTGCAGGAGAGGAGTGATTTCCACTGCAAGGTAAGGCTTCTTGCAAAACTTAGAGCTTTGCCCTCCCTGTAGAAACACCACTGATAATATACTAGCCACTTTTGTATTCCTGCCCCAGAAGCTCACCTGAGCCAGAGCTGGAACAAAAAGAGCAGAATGATTCTGGAACAATTATGTGTACATTGTTCAGGAGAAGCAGCCTTACCAGCTGCATCCTTCCCTTCAGTCAAAAAGCAATCTCTATTTTTCCTTCTCTGTTCGTTGCCACATACTCTGCACTGCGCTGTCCCATATCCGTGGTACTTGTTTTGTGGGGAAGCAATGCAGCATGCCCTAACTGTCTTGACTGACTTGTCATTCAATTTTGTTCATGGTAATTCTGATTATTTTCCATTGTTTGTGTTCTGGAATTTAGTCTGACAGTACAGTCCTAACCTGGAATTAGGCTGGCACAAGTCTCTTGTCACAAGCGCACCATAAAGCATGTTTGGACCAGTCTCAGAGTCAGTGGTGCAAATGCGCTTTATGGCATGTTTGCAACACTCCTGGGCTGGCACAAAGGACTTATGCTGGGCTAACTGCAGGTTAGGATTGTGCCCTGAAATGGGGGAGGCCCAAAGCTGAGGCCCAAAGCTCCCATACACAAAAAAGGAGTGGGGTGTGTAGCCCAGGCAGGTCAAGCAGCCTCCTCTTTGTCAGCCTCCAGTTTGTGGTGGCGGCTCGCTTGCTAGTCAGAACTGCTTTGGTTTTGCATGTTGTATAGTTGTCATGTAGTGTGATAATGAAATACTCTGACGACTCATCAGATCCTTGAAGAAAACTCTAAGGCAGTCATTCCCAACCCTTTTTTGGCCATGCCCCACCTAAGCATCTCTTAAGAACTTGTTCCCCCCTCCGTGACATATAATTCTTATTATACAAAAAATGAACTCCGATTCACATGGAGGAAGCCTAAAAAGCCATTAACTTGGTTTAAACAAGATTCCAAAGAACATGGCATCCATCATGGAAGAGAAAAATAAAAGATGGTACGGAAAGAGGGAATTTTTAAAAATATTCTTAGCTTAGTTTATGAATAATAAGATATAAGAACAATTAGTGGGCTTTCAAATTCACTGTTAATAGCTCATTCTCAAATTGCCCCCCCCCCCGTGGGGCATGTGCCCCACATTGGGAACTACTGCTCTAAGGTATATAAACACATCATAGCAGTGGTGCCTTCCCCCCCATGACTTCTTCCTTTCATCATTGATTACTTATTGTTACACCTACGCAATCAATTACAATCAATTACATTCTTTCTATGCTCCCCTAACACCTAGTTAGGTTGTGTACTTGATTATTTCCGCCCCTTGTGCTGCAATCTGCTTCCATTCATTCAGCTTCCCCCTTTCCCTCCATTTCTCCCCATTTCTCCCTATACTCCCTTCCTGGCTGTGGCACTGGCAGTACCCAGAAATGGACATCACAGGCTGCTCCATGGCCTTCCAGGTAAAGACTTTGCCCAGTTTGGCCTTTCCTCTGTACATGTATGTGGAAAAATCACCCCTTATCTCTACTTGCACAGCTTTTGCATTAGCTGAGTAGTGGCAAGACAGACAATGAGATGCTGCCTGGTCCTCTTAGCCCCATAAATAATCATCATGTGCCTGATGTTACTAGAAAACATCCTTCTGCTGGCCAGAGGAGGCACTACATGGTATCCTGAACACAGCCTGTTTGCAGGAAGAATGAATCCAGAAGACACATTGCTTCAGACAGGGATCCAAAGCCCTTGGAAGGCAACTATTCAGCTTCCTACCTCATTGCTCCTTCCTCACCTAGTCATAATGCACAGGGAGAGCTTCTAGCATACTTTCCATTTTGTTTAAAGGCTGACGGAGGACTGAGGGGAGTGGAGTAGGGAAGCGGATCTTTGCACTTGGGGGGCACTTGTGATATCAACAGCAGCAGCAATCCACTTCCCTACCCACTTCCCTCCTTTCTTCCTCGCAGAGTCCCTTTAAGCAAAACA
>JAJKFI010000055.1:4969868-5061481 GCA_029204185.1 Lerista edwardsae
AACCAACCAACCAACCAACCAACCAACCAACCAACCAACCAACCAACAGTATTTACAGTATATATCACTTTTCAGCCTAAGTTTGTGACTGCGTTTGTGAGCTGTATTGAAAGCTCTCATTTAGTCTTCATTCATTACCTCTTGTTTTGGTGGCTGTGCCCTACATCAGTGATGGCGAACCGTTTATGCTTGGCATGTCAAAACTGTGGAAAAATGCTTGAGACTGCCTGCATGTCAATCCCCCCTCCCAAACAAGAGACAATTATATTCATTTATTTAAACACATGCAATCATGTGTGGTGCTATGTATTATATAAAGAAACATCAAATAATTAGAAAAATGAGTAAAACAAATTCAGTTTTTCTCACGTCCTGGTGAACGCTGGGTGTGTCACCCCAAATATTCGCTATCACTGTCCTAAATCTAGCAAAGGGTTTTGCTTCAGGCTAAGGTGCTTGCAACAGAAGAACTGCTTGATTATCCTTTCTCATGGGCATTTGTTTCTGCCTTTTCCTTTTCAGAATTGGGCCAGACATTTCCACTGGAATCGACTTGAATAGCAGTATCTTTGATCCACTTTATAACTACTCAATTGAAATTCGAGAGCCAGTGATATCACCCTGTGCAACTCTCCTACTGAAGGTTAGGCTGGGTCAGGCTTCCCAGGTGACAGATACACAAAGGATCATTTGCAGGGAAGGTTAATGAAGAAGCTGGGGAACTTTCCTTACCTGAAATTGAGAATACTGTGGTGACTAGGCCTGGTCCAAGCTAAACTGGTCCCTAAAGCGGAACACAAATTTCATCCCCCAGAACTCTCACACACATTAGTGGTGTGATGTTCCTCTACCCCTCTTCTTCCTCCTCCTCCTCCATTTGGCTGCTTAGAAAAGCAGCTGGGTGGACAAGGAAAGGGAGGCAAGGCATGGCGATTCAGAGCCCTTACCTTCAGCTCTGGCACCATCTCCATCATCCACATCAGAAGCATCACTAGGGTTTCCGTCCCCAGGTACGAGAGCTCATTGCATCACCCCCATGATGGACCTCCTCTCATACCAGACCATACAGAATAAATTACAATATCGTACGAACAGCCTGAATGCAGTGGCATCACTAGGACTGGTGTCACCCCCATTAACTTTATTTAATATACAGGGTGATTCAAAATGAATGGGACAAAGTTCCATTTGCTGTAATGGAACTTTGTCCCATTCATTTTGAATCACCCTGTATAACAGTACAAGTCACCCAACAAATCGATAACCAACAAAAAACCAGTGGCCAACGTGATGACACACACAAAACTGTAGGAGTTCTAGTATTAGAGCCAATATATGGAAATGAGAGCTGACTCATACTAATACTTTAATGGTTCCCTGCTGTTCATAACAACTCCTTATTAGCTCTCAGAATAATCAGTTTCATTGCTCAGTTTTGAGGTAAGAAAGTCCACTTTGTGTTGCATAAGGCAGGTGTGTTTTCCTTTTCTGGTTATTTGGCTATGTTTGATAGAGTACAGATATTACCACACAGTTTGTTTCATTGCCTTTTGCATTAAATTACCCATCAAATGATATGTTCTGTAGCATGATGATATTTGAGAATACCATTTTCACAATTTTGGCCAGTAATGGTGTCTGTCTCACACATACACCCTGTACTAGAGATGTTACTGATCCACATCATACTATTTTGAAGTATGAACAGGATGAGTGGTACATGCTGGGAGCATAGAGGAAACAAGCAACATTGCTAAATCCCAGCTGCTTTCCTAAGCATGCAAGCTTTTTGTTTTTCCTCCAGTACTGCTGGAGGACATGTTTGGCTGCCACTGCCCGATCCTCTTCTCAGCAAGCGGGAGAAGCAGACTGAAGCCGCATGGGAGGTAGCCGGAGGGGGGGGGGAGACAACAACAGAGGGAAGATGTGGGGTGAGTGAATTCCCTCATCAGTTCTCTCCCCACAACTTGCCATTCAAAATGGCCATTTCAACTGACCGCATTGCTAGGCTAGCCCTGATGCTGATAATGCATTGGCCGACTCCCTACCCTAAATTGGAATTAATCGCCCTCAATACTTCACAGGTTTATTCCATTGACCGCTTAAGCTCCAGGCTTATCCTGATTGGCTGGGCATCTCTCAATCTTTTTGTGGAATCTGGCACCCACACAACTCCTGAACTAGGAGCCAAGGGGACCCAGGTAAGTAAAACGTTGAGTTCAGGGGAATTCTGGAGGTGAAATTGGCATATGGGATGAATTTCAGATTTATGATTGATCATCTCTGGGATAATGTAAGAAGGGTATGTATCTCCTCCATAGGGCTAAGAACACCCGGTTGGCTGTTAGTAATTTTGATTTTTTTGAAGCCCTCATTCTCTCACTGAATATTAGAATGCTACAGAAATAAGTTGCAGACTCCCATTGGAGTACGTAGCTTGTTGCTATGGTACCAGGCAGCAGGAGGGTTCCTAGCAGAACTAAGCAGAAATACCCAGTGGTGGGATTCAGGGGGTTCGCCCAGGTTCTATAGAACCGGTTGTTAAATGGCCCGGCCCCGCCCACTCGCTTACCTTGGCTGGCTTCGGGTTTTTTTTGCTCCAGCTATGATGTCATAGAACCAGTTGTTAATTCATTTGAATCCCACCACTGGAAATACCCAATATAACTAATGTATCGTCTGTGCCCAGATGCCCCACCAGACAAAGCTACTCTCTCTTTACAGCTCAAATTCAGATGGGGGTAGACTACATGTCCCCAGGCTATATTAGAAGGATAACTCATGAGTAGCTGATGCTATTACAAGTACAAAGCAAAAAAGGAGGCCCTGTCAGTGCAATTTTTGTTTCTATCAGGTCTCCCTAAACGATGGTGCTCATCAGCTCCGCATTTTTCACAACAGCCCCTGCCCAGATCAGCCCTTCTCTACTCATAATCTGACCTTAACAGGACGGTAAGCCTCTTCCCTGTATTCTTTCCAACCCCTATCCCACTTCACTATTAAAATCAATCTTTCCTAATGACTGTTCTCTCATTTGCTCTGTAGGTATATACCTTGTGCAACCCTGCTGGTGAGGATTTGCAAGGCTCCTGTAAACTCCAGCCAACAAATCTTGCAAAGAAACATGGTCCCCCAGAAAAAATGGGCCAAGCTGGGACTATTCCAGCTCCGGCCTGACTATTCTGATGGGGTCTATTATTCAGACTCAGCTAAGCCCACTGCAGGAGAAAGCTACTTCTATGAAGCCATGGCAAACAGGTGAACAGAGTTGGGCATGAGTTGGGCTAGTACAAGCTAGCAACCCAATCCTAACTCTATGCTGGAATAGGGAGGCCAGCTGGCTTGACCCATATCTGGCATGTTGTTGGGGCTGTGTGCAGCGCAGGGGGTTATCTCCTCACAAAACTGCAGTGCTGGGTGACCTTACATAGGCCAACATAAAACAGGGATCTCCCATTTTTGTACTGGCATTTATCTAAAGATCCAAATATTATTTCAGTCCACTGCAAATAACCAAATAGAATACTTAAGTACCGTGAAATTAAAGCGCCTGTCTCCAGTCTTATGGATCTAGGAAGTTTTGAAATAAGGAAGGCTTATAAGATTTCTAACAGGTTGTAAGGGTTTCTGCAATGAATGACCCAAAGCAAAATTTTAATTTCATCTGTCTGATTCACCCCCTGCCCAATAAAGGAGGCATTGTGGTTTTATCAAATGTATTGATCTGTAGATTGGAAAGGTTTTTGATTTGAATTTGGTTAATGGAAATTTTAAAAGATCATCCATGGCTCTCTTTGCAATTAGAAATGTAGAAGTAAGAACATGACAAACTTTCTTGCGTATATGAACGCAAGAAGCTGTCTTATAAAAGGAAGAACATTGTTACATCAGTTTGTATTGACAATCCTGGGACCTACTACACAGATGTACTCAATAACAGAGCTACAGCCTGTCCAGAAGTGCACTTTGGCGGAAAAGAATTTTAGAACTGAATGTATCTATTACAGCAGGTTAACTAAGTTTGTACCATATTGAGAACCATAGCTTTTATTTCATGTAGGGCAGCTGTTTCAGTTCGGGAAATGGTTCAGCAGCTTGCTGGATATAACAGCTTAATCACGAATGAGGAATTCTCTGCCTGGATTCACCAGAAGCTAAGCCGGGTACCAGGCAGCAGCCCACAGCCTTTCAAACTCACCTATATCTCCAGCTACATCACAGCCTACGGTGTCAAGGTGATTAAGAACCATGCTTAGATCAACACCCTGGTTAGTGCATAGAGTACTGAATAATAGTGGAGCAATTCTAATCTGTAAGCTGCATGGGCCCCAATGAGCTTTACTTATAGTGGACATGCAAGAGTTCAAGCTGCAAATACGCGGCACTGGAATTACATTTTTTAACGGCCGTGTCCATGTAATGCTTCCTTTTTAAAATAACCAGTCTTTCATAACGTCTGTACTTGAAAACAGAGTTGCTAACGTTTCAGCTGCCTTCTGCAACTGCTCCTTTAAACAGCTGTTTAAACTATAGCAGTGGTTCCCAAACTGTGGGTCACGAAACACAGAGCAGCCATATTGAAAATATGGGAAGATGGGATGCTGGAGAGTGCAGTGTGGTTGTTTTGCTTGTGTGTCAGGGTTTTAAATACTTTTTTTTCTTTGATTCACTTTGTGTTTTGAAAATGGCTGAGAAAGAAATCAACTTATTGCTGCATTCTCAAGAAAGCAGCACAATGATGGCATGTCCAGCCATGACATCACTTCTGGTGGGTCCCAGACAGATTGTCATTCTAAAAAGTCGGTCCCGGTGCTAAAACATTTGAGAACCACTGAACCACAGGAATTAGCAGATGACGTTTGTCCTAACAGACAAATATTATCATCTGCTAATTACAGATCCAACTTGTTGAAGACACATCTGTAGAGGCCAGCTGGGAAGATATTAATCCTCCTTGTAGATTTGCACACGTTTGATACATAGCTGATTGAAGCCCTCTATAGTCTTGGCACATTGTTGCCAAGGAACTGTACACACATTTCCAATTTTAATCAGTATTATACTATTTTTGTTCTAGTTTGCACTGGACAGAGCCATGGATTTACCCTGGTCTGGCTTGACCATAGCCCACTTCTGCTTCAACCCACCTGGGGCATTTTACTTTGGGAGCCAATGGCTGAAGTACGATTATCCCATCTTCGTTGAGGAGCTTGATATAAACAGCTACCAGCAATGGCCTGCATGGCTTGATGGCTTTAAGGTATTGCGTCTTGTGGGTATCTTCTAAAATACAGATAATAGGATCAGACTTATTGAAAGGCCACAGTCCAGGAATGAACCATATATATTTCAAAAGTGGTTGATCTGATCTCTGTATAGGACACTTTGTCTTGTTCACTATCTACTGATCACTCGCTATAGCCTTTCAGGTTTAGTTACCGCGTACAGAAGTTTAAGGGAAAACCAGCCCTAGAAAAACAAAGCACTGTAGAAAAGCCTGCTATAATGTATCAGTATTCCTAAAATTAGGTTCCCTACTGCTCACGCCCCCCCCCCAGAAAGCTCTGCTCAGTTGCTTTATTTGTGCCCTATACTGTGAAACCCTACCAACAATCCACAAGATTTAGTTGGACACGATAGCAAGGCTTTTCCATTGCCTACTCCTTTTTGGAACGTTTATTTTGCTTTTTTATTGTACGCACTGGCCTACGAGATATTTTCTAAGGAGGAGCAACAGTTAGAGTGCTTGTACACACATTGTCCTCCAAACCCAAGACATAAGATGCAACCAAGGATCATTCTTAAGGAGGCAGCCTGCTACCTTGCACTGCCACGAGCATTACACTTCTATGGAGTAGCATACTGAAGCCTTTCTTGCTAATGACCAGAATTAAATGAATAGGCTTCTTTAGAACAGCTGTTTCCTTCCTTTTAGGACCTACAATAATTTCTGCCTTTCAGTCCTGTCCTCATAGGGTCTACCATGAATATTCAACAGTGATTATCCAGCTGTATGAAAGTGTGGTGAATCCAGCTCGAGATACTGTGGGTCAAAATGAAGATGTTCGAACAGCGCAGAGGAGAGTCATGCCAAAGAGGAATCAGTTACTTTACACTGTAGGAAGTGAAGCATGGACTGCTCTTCATGTCTTCTCTAGAGGTTACTGCAACACCGGCATTTACCAATTGCCCCTTTATCAAGGCTCTCCCAGCCAGGTATGAGCAAAAACTATTAACCAAAGTTTAATCTCAAACTACAGTTTAAGAGCCTTTATGGTTACATTGCAAATATGAGTTCAACTTATGGTTCTGAATAAAACTTCTTCTCTCAACTGGAAAGTACATTAAAAAAAACTTCAGAATGCAAGAGCGTCTACTAATTTTTTAAGAACTTCTTTTATGGTACAAGATCTCCATTGGACCATGTGGCTTCAAATCATCTTTTCAGTAATCTTGCAGGGATTACAAAGGGAGTATCATCCCTGGCTTTAACCTGCTTTTTGAGAAGCAGAGGCAGGAATGATGAGCCAGTAGGCAAAGCTGCCTTACATGCACCATGCCCAATTTGCTGGGACTGTAAATACGCCAATGTTTAACAGAATGGTGAACAGTCAGTTGCCCATAGGCAAGTGGAAGAATGGTAATAGTTTACTCTGTGCATTTGTTCTTCCTTGAACAGATCATTCTGCATTCCTTAGCTCAAGGAAAATGCAGGACTATTATGAACAGCCTGCTTCATAAGAAGATGGTGAGTGATTAAAACACACATGCAAATCTTTAAAAAACTCATGTAGTAATGAGGAGCTGAAGTTTATGAAAAGTGTAAAGGTAGTATCCTTGACAGAGTTCTGTTCCTTGCTAGTTTTGTAAATGGGCCAAAGCAGGAGAGATCTTATTATACAAGGCACAATGGCCATACTGCAACAGACACAGAACAAAAGTGGTCCTAAGGGAGAAAGACTGGGAAAAAACAACAACCAGTTGCTTGAACCTTTGAGAGTCACTGTATCAGACATACCACTAACCTACATAGACCAATTATCTGTAGTTTCTCTATGAACCCTCAATTCAGAATCTGAGCCAGTGGGGGCTTGGAGTCATCTCAACAGGAGCAGCACTACACAGTAATTGGGCTGTCCCAGCACCTCAGCAATGCCTTTCTTCCAAGGCAGCCCTCTTGGTCTACTCCTTCCCCTATAACTGCCTCCCTCTGGCTCCCCCTCCAAGCCCCTTAAGCAGAAGCTGGTGAAAGAACAGTAGTGGGAGAACTCTAACCTGCAGGTTGCCCTTTCAGTAGTGACATTTCAGGAGTGCTGCTACTGAAAGTGCAACCCATAGGATAGTCAGCACCATCCTTTCAGCAGTTCTGCTTTTGCCAGGGCATCATGTCACAGCTCAGCAGCTGTGCTAGGACAGCCCAATTATTATGTGAGCCAGACAAAGCTTCCAGGGGCTGTACTTGCTCCATGGGCTTTGTTTGACATACCTGCTTAAGATGGATTGCAGGCCAAGTGGGGGCTGTGCTATCCCCAATGTGCCAATGGATGTGCTGTAACAGTATATGCTATGTGCAAGACTGAATTTACCAAGACTTTTTTTAAATCAATGAAGTTTAACTGCTGACATGGCAGACTGGCACTTTTAGGGTTAATCTTAATAATTGTGTTATCCACTGGGGTCTGATCTGTTTTGTTTGATTTATGCTTTAGTACAAAGCTTTTACCTTGTGCTTTTACACCGAGGCACTCCCAGATGGCTTATGTGTACTAGAAAGGAGAAATTCTTTAAATCAACAATTCCCAAGCTATGGGTCAGTAAGTCACAACCCTATTTTTGGTGGTTCACCAGACTGCCAGAGCAGATTAGGGTGTGCATCAAGGGTTAAAGAACCTGCTATGGGAGGGGGGAGCATGATTGCCCAATCACCATTATAGCTACCAAGGCTTAAGTAGCTGGTAAAGTGAAATTTTTTTTGGTGGGCTGAAGTGTTTAGAAACCACTGCTTTAAATAATATTGTATTTATTTTAAATTCTCCTATAGATCCAGCTGGTGCCAAGTGCATCTGTTATTGTACGCATTGCAGATGGAAGGTGGGATCAACTATCATATACAACAGAGGCAAGTGATTTAGGGATTATAAAAGGGGATATAATAGCGCTATTCCGCAGCACAGTTGTACTCTCTTGGAATATTTACTAGAGACTACGAACAGTAACACATGGTAAAGACTAAGACCCATTATATTCTACTCAGTCTTGTCCATTTCCACTACATCAGGACATTGATGAATCCTACTTGCCAAAGGCAGCTCAGGGTCTGTATAGCAAGGAACCCTCTGGCAGCAAAATTGCTGAATTAATGCCACAGAAGACATCAGAGAAACAGGTAACAAAGGACTATAAGCCAGTCTTATCAGTGCTCAAATGAATGCAGCAATTTTAAATTGGTCATGGCGTAAGTTCTATATAGGACCATGTAATTTATCCTGATCTATACATCTATGAGGGACATGGTGGTGCTGTGGGTTAAACTGCTGTTTTGCTGAGCTTTCTGATCAGAAGGTTGGGAGTTCAAGACCATGCAATGGAGTGAGCTCCTGTTGCTTGTCCCAGCTCCTGCCAATCTAGCAGTCCAAAAGCACATAAAAAAATGCAAGTACATAAATAGGTACCACTTCGGTTGGAAGGTAACGGCATTCCTTGCACTATGGTGTAGTCATGCCGGCCACATGACCACAGAAGCTTGTCCTCGGTCAAACGCTGGCTCTTCAGGCTTAGAAACAGAGATGAGTACCGCCCCCCACAGTCGGTCACGACTAGACCATTTGGTCGTGGGGAAACCTTTACCTTTTTTATACATCTGTATTGCAAGGTTTATGTAGAAGTTAATGTGATGAGCTGGACATTATTTGGTCAACAGCTGCTACAATCACTCCTCAAAGCTTATTCTGATATAAAATTAGATTCCCATTACTGTTTATGCTCAGAATTACCTTTTCTGTATCCTGCAGGTGAAATACCAGTTTAAGGTAATATATATGCTCTGTTTGATTTCAGACAAGGCTACTGGCTTTGGAACAAATCTGAGACGCAAGCTGACATTTCAGATACACCAGAAGATCGGTTGGCAGTTTTTTTAAACATAATTTACAACACATCTTTTATACACCCGAAATAAAAATTACATTGGTTTTTTTAATTTGCTGTTTGTTCCTGTGGTCTGCCCTCAGTTCTTAAATCAGATTTGCTAGTTGCCATAAGCAGTTTACATTTTCTTGTTCTGGCAGGCTTCCTATCCTAAAGTTTTTAAGTTCAGTTATTATTGTGTTGACATTGTATTAGTTAGCAGCTCAGCAGAGGAGTTTTCAAAATAAGCCCAGGGAAACAAATCACTAACTACTCCACGCAAGCTTCTAGTCTGCAATATAGGTCACCATTGTCCCATAAATGCTGCCTAAATCTTTACCATCCAACTTCAAGACAAGCTTGCTGTATCAGTAGTAGGACTTGCAACAGCACTTCAACTGTTGGCAATTGCCCTAAAATAATCCTCTACCCAGCTGGTGTAGACCTGGTTGAGGCAAGTGCAACAGCCGAGTTATTCGAACAATGCATACCCAAGCATTGTCTGCATAAGATGCAACTTATGTATCAAATAAGGCAGTGTTAATGTTGAGTACATCTTTATTGAATAAAAAAGTTGCCAAAAGTGAAAAAATACATTATATACAAAACCCTTTGTCCTTAGGAGGGAGGGAGTGTCCGATATTAAAGAACTATCATACAGCACTTTGAACCGATTCAACTTGTGGCCTTTCCTCTGTCTGTAAAGGAAAAATATAGGTTAGTATGTGTATTTTTTTCATGCCAGTAAATTCATGCAACTGGTCTATAGGATATCCTTAAAGTAGGGCATTCACTGGTCATGTAGCACTGCTGTATATTGACAAAAGCCTTTAAGTCAACCAAAAATGAATTTTGTTGCACTTCAGAGATATTGTGCAGAATATCCTGCCCAACAGCACTTCAGAAAGGTGAGTGCTTTCCAAGTATCAAGAAGAGTGCTACTATCTGCAAGTATACAGAAATCTAGTCTAGCAGCTTCTCAACTAAGGTCAAACACAGACTGCAACATGCATTCTAACATGGGCAGGCTCCCAGCTTTAAGTAGTCGAAGACCAGCAGGCAAATTAAAGATAAGCAGGAAAGGTATGCCTAGGAAGGAAAAGTATACACAGACTCCTGACTCAACTGCCCACCTCCTCTTCCATTTTCTCTGCAATCTCATTTCCACTAGGAGCAGCATCACCACCACCATTGACAGCCGGTTCTGGTTTAGATTTCTTAGCTTCATTGTCTCCCTGTTGAGTCTCTTCCTCTGGTTTCCTCTGAAGACAAAATTGTTTAGTCCTCACCAAGTTCAAATTTAAAGCCTTAATAAAATGCATCTAAGTGCCATTGTGCATAGTGTCTAAGCTAATGATTGTCTGACAGCAAGACTGGCATTCCAGGCCATAGCAGGGATAGGGTGGGATGAAGGGAATTACAGTGTGAATTCTGTTTTAAGTAGGTTCCCATCTGTGCCAGTTTAGAAAGAATCATCATCTGGTTCCAAGTTAGCCTACACACAGAAGCTTTTTTCTGCCAGGACTAGAATTGGACATTAGACTCAATCTGCAAAACAGATTAAAAGGCACCTCGAGTAAACATTTAATGAATCTGTAACACAATACTATAGGACAGTAGTCTCCAAACTTCTATCAGGGAGTTGGGAACCTTGTCAGTTGCTGTGGGAGAGGGGCAAAGGCAGCAATGCAATCCCCAATATCATACTGCTGCCCTGATATAAGGGGCTTACTTTTAACTCTCCAGAGTGATGGCCTCTGGAGGGGGTGGGGAGCTCTCACAATACCCCTGCACGGCTCCCCAAGCCTTGCAATCTTGCAAAAATGCAACTGAGACCCACTTCTGGGTTGCAATTGCATTTTTACAAGATTGTGAGGCTTGGGGAGCCCTGTGGGGATATATCCTTGGGCTCCTCACCCCCTCCAGAGGCTATTGCTGCAAGGGGAGAGTTAAAAGTAAGCCCCTTGGATCAAGGCAGCAGCACGATCCTGGGGATCATGTTGCTGCCTTCCCCCTCTTCCTATCCCTTCAAGGGGTATTGGACAGTGCTTCCCAGGGTGACCCACCACTTTGGCAAGCACTGCTATAGGATATATTGCTTAGCAACTTTCACTGCAGCAATCTCCAGGTACAGATCATGTAAACGTACATGGCTTCTTTTGGAAAGGTTTGCTTTTTTAACAATTCTCCATTTCCACTTGAAATAAGGGAACCCAGCTCAGCCTGGTTTGTTTGGTTGTAAAGTTCAGTTTCTATGGATTCCATACTTTCTGCAATCCGAACCTCTACCACCAGTCAATTCTGCAGTTCCTTAACACAGCCAAGCTTTCAAGTGCCTGCAGGACCCACACAATTAAGCTCTGAAATTAAAACCAGAGTGGGTCAGGTAGGCAATGAATTCCACAAAAACCATCAGAAGCTACCAAGCAAGCAGGATGGTTCCCAGACTGATTGGCTCCCAGTGGAAAGGATCATATGCAGGATTTGTAGACTGTTAAACTAAGCTTTTAAGGAGACTCTTTGCAAGCCTGTGATTTACAATGTTAGTCTTAATGTATACGTACCTTTTTTCTAACAAGATGAGAGATGTCTGTAATACACTGAGATGCTCCATCAGCTGTTTGTCCAACTGGGACCTATTTCAAAAAGCAGAAAGTAGTTATCAAATATCACAATATAACATTAAAAAGTTTGCTCTTCGGTCAGTGCCACTTACTGTTGAAGTCAAACTGCTTTCAGTCCCTTGAGAAAAGCTAGATGATGATCCACCAACCTGGGGGGCAAAGAGATCAGTCAGTCTAATGTCCATTGCTAAAAGCAATCTCACCACTAGAGCTCTAGAACTCACATGGGAAAAGATCTTGGTTGGCAGTTCTAGCTTTCCCATCACCCCTGCATCCCTTATTTTTATTCTGTAGTAAACAGGTCTTACAAGTTATATGATCACACACTTGGAAGTTAAATTTGTAATATAAACCTTAAGACTGAGAAGCTAGTCTGCAAAGTTTCTGTGAACAGATTTTCCATGTCATGTTATGAGCAAAACTGCAAGCTGCTTTATAGAAGAGCTTGCACCAAAGCCAGCTACTATAGGTTTCACACCTGACCTCAGACCAGATGCCTACAATTGTTATAGAGTTGAAGTCCCTGTGAACATAGGCTTTTAGACAAACCTGCTTTGCTTTCCTTGCAACCAAAAGTGCTACTGCTGCCAACACAAGTTCTCTTGACACGACAATTTGCTATTTTACAGTTCAGCTTTCAAAACCCACATGCCTGCTTTTAGACAGTCATTCTTGCTAGTACAAGAAGTTAAATAGGCTAGAACTCACCAGAGTTGCTTTCAGAGCCAATTCAGCCACTCTTGCACTTTTTTGAGACTCCTTTGAATCCTCTATCTTTTCTTTAATTTCAGGAAGCAGTCCCTTGAGTTCCTCAATTTCCTTCTCGTCAGACAAGCCCTCCCCTTTTGCTTTAAGTCTTTCTGTCAGCATTACTAAAATTGGAAAAAATGTTAGTATTTTTTGCAATTGAGTCAGTTCTAGCCCTCGCATCATATTTGGGGGTTTTCTTCTACCAGATTCATTTATCCTTTTAACAGTTCTTCATTACAGACATCACCTAAATCCCTAAAAAAGAATGACGCAAGACCACCAGTATAGTGTTCAGATTACATCAGTGTTCTTCAACCTGTGGGTTGGGGCCCCACTGGGGTTGCAAAGCCTCATTTTGGGGGTTGCAACAAACTTTCAAAGCCTATGCAAGAGATGGTTTGGATCCTATCCAAAAATGGTACTGCCTGTCCAAAACTGAGTTGATATAATTCTGAACAACCTCTTCTTGTTCTTTTGCGGCTCCTAAGGCCAGTCTTGCTTAGGCTCAAACCTCACAGGATTGTTGTGAAGGCTCAAGAGATAGGGGAAATGGAGCAGGCTGGGACATAGACTGGGCAGCAATGGGAGCAGAGGTCCCAGGGGGTGGCATGGGATTGGCGGTTGGTCCCCAGTCCCATACTTCAGTTATTTGTTTATTGGGATAGCGGCATGAAAAAAACCACTGCTTTACTTTAATATGGGCATTATTTGCTTCAATCTACAGTAGTAGAGGCTTTAACTAAAAACCACAGAAGCTGAAAAATGCCAATCTACTTACCCATTCTTTTATCAATGACATCCATTGATTTGCTGAACTGCAGCACTGCTTCATCATACTGATTGTTATAGTGATAGGCCAATCCCAGGTGGTAGTGAGTCTCTGCAAGAAGGCGGTCATGAGCCTCTAAATATTTCTGCTGAAGAGTCAGACAGGAGTGGAACTCTTCTATAGCTTGGCTGTAGTTTTCTGCACAAGTAGAGCAAAGAGGTGTCTTTTCAATACATAACTTTAAGATATTCCTCTAGTTTATTCCCACTTGTAGACTTACTCAAATTTTTCCAGTGAATTGTGCTTTAAACAGTTGTGTGGCATACAAAAGGAGCATCAAGATAACTATTCTATTCCCTGATGCAGATAATATGCACAGGATATTACGCCAAGACATAGTTATGTCCAAGATATGGAAATTTGGGCAGTAGCCCAAAATGGATCAAGTGTTCATCACTTTACCTTCATATGAACATGCTCTCTGATGGAGACTTATAATATAGGCAATGGACATGCAAAGTAATGCATAAATAATATGCAGTATACTATTAGAAGTTAGTCCTCTGCATGCCTGAGCAATTTTAAAGTAGTTACCAGATTCGATGCTAACTTCTCCTAGTTTTAGGTGAGCCTGAGCAGCATGGAGTTGAGCCTCTTTAGTGTCCTGTCTAGATCAAGAAGGTAGAGTTAGCTGGTTTGTTACAGCTCCCCATATTAATCAATATTAATTCATTCAGTGCCAAGACATACCTTTTATATATTACTTTTGCCAATTCTAGCATATCCCAGGCCAGCTCAAGATTGCCAACTTCATCTTCTTCACTCTCCTGAAACAAAGTTATTTAGAAGTTGTGCTAGAGACTTTTATAAAATCTGCTTCGTATCCTTTAGGAGACAAAGATATTGCATGCCACAGAAAGCGAACAGACTTTTAAAGAAGCAAAAATAATTCCAGGTAAAGCAGGAAACCTAGCTGTGATTTTCTAGTTTTCCACAAGTTACAGAGAACTCAGATCTTGTATCATGCTGAAGTTTCTGCCTACACCGAAGCTTAGTGTGTTTCAGAACTTCCCCCAGCCTTCCAAGGAGGAAGGGGGCTGTTCCATCATACGAAGTATTGGATCCGTGGAACTTATACTTCTTCTGCCGGTTCTGGAGCCCAGGGTCACAACAGCCCCACAATGTTGGCAGCAAACAAATGGCTGGCTACCAGCCAAGTCAACATTTGGAGGCCAAGTACAGGAAGGTTTGGAAGCCATGTTTCCTCCTTTACAAACATTGAGACTAGCTACTATAAGAGAATGATGCCATACTAGTGAGGTCCTACATATTCTACTTGCTGCCTTCATACTTGCTCCTTTCTCCACCATAAACTGGTGGTTTTAATTACCAAATCTCAAGAGTAGAATTGAACTTTTTTTGATAGCATTGTCAAAATGGCACTGAACACTATTCTTCACCGACAAATGGAATTCTGGTAAATAAAACTATTCTGTAATTTAATCCCCATAACAGAGCAAGTGCAGAGAAGAGATCACTTTGGATCCTCACCAGCTGTAATTCTGAATTCCATATAAGAGCATATTCACAGCCATCTACCAAAGTAATCCACTTTCCCCATGCTTTACAGATTTCACATTGTAATGTCCCATTCTGACAACACCTGCAGCAAGAATGGGAATTTGATTAAAACATTTCAGATATTGTATGCGCCATCTGAGCAGTGCCAAACCTAGTACAATACTCTTCACTTACTTTTATTCACAATCATTTGTGACATTCAGAACTACTGGAGACAGTTGTTATAAGACTTTTTTCATGAAACAGGCATATATGCTTGTTCAAGTTTATATCTTACCTTTTCTTCAACAGTAGTGTCATTTTCATTTTCTCTTTCCTCATCAACTTTGTCATCGTCCTCTGACCCTTCTGTCTCTACAAGAAGAATTGCTCATTATAAATCTATTTTACTTGGCTCTTAATTTCATTGATCAAGTCTACTTTCAATCTACAAGCTTTATTATGAAGTCTGCAAGAACAGGAGAGAATTGCCATATGCTTATATAAAAAACCCTAGTGTGCTACAGGTAATTACATTTGAAGTCTACTTTAGTACGGCCCTGAAGGCTTAGTAGGTTACTTTCCTTTCCTCACTTTTACACTCTGTGCCTGTTCTACACATACTGCAGCTTCCAAATTTCCTCCCGAATTAGTGTATCAGATTGGCTTCCAGAAGTATACACAACCTTCATATACAGCTTCATTTATGCCCAAAGATCTATGGAGCTGAGCACTAATCCAACATAGGGACTGGAAGCTGATCAAAACAGATATATTAAGATACTGAGTGCACTCATCCAAATATTTGATATACCAGTTTCCCCAGGTAATCAACTCTCTTTAGAGCCTAGGAAGGTTGTGTAGGTTCTGAATCTATACCTAAAATAAGTGATGATGGAGTGTGTGGAATAAACTTAACCAAAATAAAACAAGAGGAGGGATGTGGATGAAAGTGGATCTTATCTGGGATTATAAGATTTTTAAAAAAAAATGGGGTTGCATTCCTCTTAAAGATCAAATTTGCGGTTTAGGAATACAGGGATATTCTGGGACACCTATAGTGCTTTTCATCAACTTCACAATCCGTCACCCAGTCACATTTGCAGGATACCCTCCATAGGAAAGCCAACCTAGTACTACCTTTGCTTGTTGTCCAGCAAATGCCCAAAGCCAACTCAGAAGGTTTTGAAGATTCATTCCAAATTTTGAATTCCAATTTTTCCAACAGCCTATTTATTTGGGCTGCCTTCAAACATTTTTGTACTTTATATAGTTGTTCTCTTTAACTGTACCAAGTATCAAACCTAATCAAGACAGGAGATGCTTTAATAAAACTGACTCCCTCCAAAACCGGTGGCATGGCTCCCATAGGCTCTTTGCCCTTCTGCAATCTCTAAGGAAAGCATAGCCATTTTAATGACTGTTGGGAGGAAAGTAGTCCAGCCTCTTTTTGCTACAGAATAATTTCCTACCCAAAACCTTCATACCTCCCTAGGTAACCTGACACTCACAGAGGCCCACCTTGTAAGGAAGTTGAAAGCATTTCAATTGTCATGATTTAACCCTTTCCTTCCCTGCTACATTGTATTGTTTTACACAGCAACAGAAGAAAAGGTGAGCAAAAAAGTTTACATAAATATTATTTCTATTATCAATTCATCTGATTTGCTAATGTGTAATATGCAGCTTCCTAAGGCAACTGATTGATTGCATTGGACACCAGTGCCAATAATTCAGACAGGCTAGTTCAGACAGCTATTCTTCAGAAAAAAATGAACGAGGGACCCAACATTTACTACAAATTATTTACCTGCTCTATACACCTCTGGGAAAACACTGCTTAATAGCGCATGTGACTAGAAGCAGCAACTTGGAACTAAAGGCAAAACCAAGATGTTTGCCAAGCTTGGCTGTGGTAGCCAACTGATTCAGCAATCGATAGGTGTGTGTCTAGATACTGGATTACAGAGCCAAATTCTTGTCTAATCAAGCATTTAAAAGTTCTAAGATTCATAGGGTCATTGGCAAGAGGAAGTATATGCAAACTTGCTTCTGCATTTTACCCATGTTTTAGTATCCTTGTCAAATAGATACATTATAACAATAGCTTATATTTACATCAATTTTCATAAATTTTAAAATTTCACAAAGAAAAATTCAAGATGTTATAAGGTAGTAACAATAAAGCAAGAAAAGCAGGAACTGAAAGCTATGAAGTTTGTACTTTAGCTAGCTGCAATCGTAAAGCAAGCTAGATTTAAGTTGCGGATAGAGATCCATTAGCCTCACTTTATTTCAGTGAATCTTGTTGTCCAGGTGTCATGTCAGAACATGAAAAGCTATGCTCTAAATTGTTAAGAATTAAAATTGTACTAATACCAAAGCATGCAGTGAACATCCATTCAGCATTGTCTATCAGCCATTAATTTCTATAGCTACTGTTCAAGACTTGAAACATCCCAGAATCGCCAATAGTTTTGCTAAGAATTTTAGTTTAAACCTATGAAGTCTGTTACTCGCTAAGTGTCACACCATTAAGTGTTCCCCAATTAGCCCTTCTGTTAGTCTAAGGCAGAGAGAAAATTCTGAATGGATTAGTTTTTACTAAGGGTTAGCTCTCTAAAGTACCCACAAGTATCTTTTGTCCCTGTTACCTTCGCCCTCTCCCATCTCGTCATCCTTTTCTTCCTCCTTTTCTACCTTAGCAGATTCAGCTTTTTCTTCAGTATGCACTTCATTTGATGGCTCTGTGCCCCCTGCAGGAGTAATTTCATTTGCATCTGAAGATACTATTTCTCTCAAATTCAAGGGCTCCTTTAACTCTTCCTTCTCTTTTGAATCCATCACCTGTTCTGTACCAGTCTCCACTTCCTCCATCTTCTTAATAGCTGGCTCCTCTTCTTTTTCTACTGTTGGCACTATCTCACCTTTAATTTCCTCAACAGCTGTCACTAGTTCTTTTTCTTCTACTGCCTCACTTGAAGCTTTTACTAATTCCTCTCCTACTGGATGTTTTTCTACAGTAGTCTCTACAGTAGTCTCTGCCTGCTTCTCAGCAGCCAGGTCTATAAGCTCTTCTGCCGCTTCTTCCATCTTTTCCAGCACACCTGCCTCAATTGGTTTTTCTTGCCCACTTGTTTCTTCTACAGCTACTGGCTTTTTCTCTACAGCCACAACTTCCCCAGGTGCTTCTGTTGCTGCTGGCTTTTCTTCCCCAGTTGACTCTTTTTCAGCCACAACATTCTTTACAGTGGCATCTTCCCCAGCCTCTTCTGCTGCTGCTGGCTTCTCATTCCCAGCTGTGTCTTCTGCAGCCACTGGCTTATCTTCCATAGTAGCATTATCTAAGTCTACCTCTGCAGCTACTTCACTGGCTCCTTCCTTTTTTTCCTCAGCCATCTCTACCTGCTTTTCTGCTTTCTCCTGTTCTTCCTTGTCCTCTTTAGGAGTTGCACGTTCTACATCCATAGCTTCTTGTTTTACTTTTTCTTCCTTAATTTCTTTCATTTCTGCATCTTTGTTTTTCAGCAGCGTTCCAGCTTCAGTCTGTGCCACAAACTCTTCAGCAGTGTTCCTGGATTCCTCCTTTTCCCCCATGGCATTATATACCTGCTCTCTTAATTCCTCCCTTGCTTCTTCTACATGATTAAGGAAGATCAAGCACAAACAAATCTTCGTGTTTAGTGATAAGCATTCATGATCTTCACATCCCACCCTCAGTCCCACTGATGTTTTGTGGGTAAGCTACAACACTCTTGAACAATCCTTTTGAATTTCTAAGCTGGGACCAAGTACACTGCCTTTACATTTAGGGCTTATGAGGATGTGCTAAAGCAATGAGGCTTATGCTAGCAAGAATCGCAGCCAAGCAAGAGATGCCAAGCTTTGTCTAGATGAAACACTACAGAGGGAGCTACAAATTAGGAGTATGCAGGAGGAGTTTGTAGATAAGCCACCCACGCTCTTAAGTGAACTTGGCTTACCACATAGATTTAAGTAGCTAGATTAGAGGCTACTGAACTATAAAAATCTAGGCCATATTGTGTTATAAGCAGTCTCAAGTTATCAGTTCATTCATGCATAAAACACTTGCCCCATTAGTTCACAAGGCCTTAAAGACGGCAGCCAGCCAGCCAATAATTTTAAGTATAAAATACAAATATTTTTACCTATAAATTAAGCTAGGCTGGTAAAGATCAGGTGGCTGGGTCTGAATCAAATGTCAAATTAATAGCTTTGCAAAAGCACTGAACTTATCAAATGAGCCAATTTTTAGAGCGCCTTACAAAATAAGTTGGGTCAGTTTACAGTTTAAAGCTCTGCTAGGTCACTTTAGTTTTAGTTGAAGAGTCACCTACAGCAACAGCATAGTCTGTATTCACTTAGAACAAACATAGCTTGGCACCTCTAAGATGTGTTAAGACAGCTCTACATACCATCTATATTATCAGCACTTTCTACCATTGAGTCTTCTGCCTTTTCTTCTTCTTCTTCCACCTGTACTCCTTCCAAGGCATTTCCCAGCACTCCATTTTCCATTCTAGAAGAGAACAGTATAACTCACATTGTTGTACATGCACATTAAACAGCTGGAGAATGTGCTAGATCAGATAATCTAACTGAACCAAAATAATAAATTTAAACATGACATGGCATTAAAGCACTAGTAAAGTGATTATAGACATTCACCCAATTTTGACTGCTTTTGCAAAAAAAGCCATTACTTGGAAGGTAACTGGTAGGCAAACTTAAATTCAAGATTTTAGAACTCAAAAAGGCACCTTCACCTAGGTGGACAATAGTAGTATTTCTCAAATTGTGGGTCAGGACCCACTTGGAGGGTAACAGAAAGCTGGGATCAGGCAACTTGGAAGCTGCAGACCTTATTCTTGCTCTATTCCTTTTGTGAGTGTTAACAGTTTGAATTTTCAAGTGATATTTTTCTTCCTAATTTTGTTTTGAGTTCAGTGTTTAAACATACTATTTTATCCTATTCTTTCTGTCAGTGGTGTTTTATGGTTTTGCAATTGCTGCAGTCCAAGAATGTCAGTTTGCACTCCAAGAGTGTCATTTGATTACATCAAAATGACAGCACTTCCTTTTTGATGTCACTTTCAGTTGTAACATTATTTCCAGGTTAATGGCATCACTTCTGGTGGTTCCCGACACAAGTGCCATTCTAAAAAGTGGGTCTGTTGCTAAAATGTTTGAGAACCCTTGGCAAGAAGATGGTGAAAGACTCAAGCCAAAGTTATGCACATTGAACAATTCTTATGGAAAGAAGTTAGGAGATCCCTGTTGGCTACAACTCCTCAAAAGACTTTGGGGACACAGTAGAAAGATAAGTGAATTTCAGTTTGTTGCAGCAATGAGACACAATCTAAGTTACGTCTTCTATTCTATACTGAAGTGCTTACTGTAACACATTTAAAACACCATATAGTCCAGTTTCCCTCCTTTTCCACAATCCATTGTAAAGATGGAGCAAAAAGTTGAGAGGATGCTCCAGCCTGAGGAATAACTGAAGAGTTGACAACTGAGCAAGAAACATTTGCACAATTGTGCAGTAGGAAGAAATTAAGTATTGGAGTTCTAAGCAAGAGAATTGTAAATTGTGAAAAATGGTAGCCTCCTCATGTAAGCCGCCTTGGGCATTTGCCTTGGCATGGGAAAGGTGGGGTATAAATTCTGCAAATAACAAGTCAGTCAATTGTATTGGCAGACAATGGGATCAAGACAAACTAGACTACCCAACATCTTATGAAACTGGTCACAAGAAGAGACTGATGCTACTAGTTTCTATAGCAGCAGTTCCCAAACTGTGGGACAGGACCCAATTTTTGGTGGGCCACAAACCTGATAAGGCAGATTAAGCTATGTGCATTACATGTTAAACTGCTACTTCAGGGGCATAGCAGGGGAAGCACTGCTGTCCAACTGCAATTGCAAATTAAAGCCATGCATCTTGACATTCATAAACCAGGATGCAGCCTTTAGGGCTCAGTCCAATGAATGCAGGCTCCAAATAAAACAACTCTCAAGAAGATAAGTGCCTTGGATCTTAACTGCCTAAGCTCGTTTCAAAGGCCAGCCAAAGGAGAACAAAAGACTACCAGACACTGGTAAAAGGTCATAAAAGATACTTGATGAATGTGGAGCTCAAACACACACTCCAGAAGGCAGTTGCTCCCCACTATAGTGAAAAGGTTAAAAACAGAGGCTTTAGAGGCCATTTTCCCTATTCATCCCTGCGTAGCGTCTTTCCTAGTGGCTGTTGCTGGTGGTATTCTGCATTTTTTAGATTGTGAGCAGTCTGTAAACTGCTTTGTGAACTTTGTGCTGAACTTTGTACTTTGTACTTTGTACATTCCTATGTACTGTTTGAGTGAGAAGCTGATAAAGTGAAACACTTTTTCAGGCTCATAAAGCTAGATGGATTTCAATACAGAGTTATTTGAAAAAGTGGGTTGTGGTGCTAAAAGTTTGGGAACCACTGTTCCATAGCTTTCAAAAGCATTAATACATCCACAATGTCTTGAGTGCTGATACTGTGTACAGTAGTCACTATATGTTTATCAGACATCTGATATAATTGTGTCCTGCTTTGACTTCTAGACCCACTATGCTATCATCTATTCAAGTCATCAATGAGGGATCCAATTCAAGACTATTATGTTCTAGAATTTGTTTCCTCAACCTCCCACCCCCTCATATGTAATACAGTGCTCCTGCCACTAGGCCTGTATTACTTGTACTAGCACATTTTCATAGCTCTGCAGGAGAATCACTAGTGACGCTACCAAAACATACCTTTGTCCCACCAATTAGATACCTTAGCTTACCTTGCTAACTCCAAGAGAGATTTCCCATAGAAAAAGAAAGCTTCTGCACACTCATTGGCTGTTTCACCATACTTCTTACCCCTAAAAAGAAACATCTTTACAGATTAGTTGTCTAGGAAACGAAGACGTTGCAGAAGACTAAATATGAATAGCTTCAAAGAATGAGACACACATGAGTCACTTGTTTTTGGACATGGCACCCTAAAGAGACTCAGAACTGGCTTTGACTAAAGATTGTACATTAAATGTTGCAATGCAGATCAACGTTAAATATTATACTGATTCTCAAAAATTAAGTGTTATTTTTTCCTCAAAAACTAGGCCTTATTTGTATACATGCAATTTGGCCAATAGTGGAAAAATCAACCAGCTCTATGCCAACTGGGAGAAGAATGCATGAAGTTGTATTACTACTGGAAAATTAAAACAGCAAGATGCACTGAATCTTTGTTATTTTCAAATCTTTGAAAATGCACTTGAATCTTTGAAGTTTCAGTGAAATAAAAAAATCCAGTGTACAAGATTTGTACAGCGTACAAGATTTTCCACCTATTAGACATACAAACATTCCTCTTTATCATCTTAGCATTGCCAAGATACAGTTACAGATGGGACAATGCATAAAGCAAATTGAAGCATTCCTAAAGTTGTTTTGCTTCAGAAAATATACACTCAGTCATCCAGAACACAGTTAGAATCACCCTAGAATTGAACTGCATAACTATGTCAAATTAGCCAAAATGAAAGTTAGTCATCAGGGTAAATCTTAAACATTCAATCTGCAGGGAAATAAGCATTTGACAAAAGGGTATAGTATCCCATTACTTACAGTAGGCTAGCCGCTTCCTGAAATGCATTAACAGCAGCTGGAATATCTCCCATTACCAGGTTTTTCTGCCCCAAGCCCAGTAGTTTCTTGGCTTCTCCATCTACATCCATACTGGAAGTATGAAAATAAGTTGGTTAGTCACAAATTTAATTGGAGAAGAAATTGTGAAGATGTAGCACAGTCAATCACTAAGATGCCTTAATATAATGGGACAGTAAGTGCTCTAAAGTTGCTTTTGTGCTTGTCTTGCCCCTTTAATACAGCCTGTGGTATACTGCAGACGACTCAGTCAATTTTGTTACAAGAAGAGTTAAATTCATGTTTCAAACACAAGTGCACATATATTATGCTTATAATTTGCCACCTTACCTCTCAGTTTTATCTGTAGAAGTGGAGGGAGCAGCAGATTCTTCTGCCATTCTGAAACTGAAAATCTGATAGTTAGCCAAGAGTACTCCTAGTTCCAGTTAAGAGATTAGAACAGACTTTTAAATATATTAACCACTATGGAACCTACACTCAAGTACTTGGGTATCATTGTCTCCATAGACCTGCTAGTGCCTACAACCGAAAGGTACCCCCTCTTTATACAAAACGGCATAAAGTTGACAGTCCGAAAGTCAATACCATCAAGAAAGGCATGGAGAGTGTGGTTCAGATTGGTTAAATCTGAAACTCTTGATTTTAAGAGCTTAAAACATTTTCCTATAGATGCCAGCCTGCCAATTTCTCCTGGAATATGATCAACCATGAGAACTTTAAGATTCATTAAGTACAGTGCATGTATATGCAAATCAACTACAGAACCCTCCCTTCCCCCAGTCATAGTGTATGTCCAGCAACTACTGTACTTCTGAACATTAGTCTACTCCAGTGTTTCCCAAATAATAGGTAGGGAGTTAATTTTTGGTGGGTCGTAAAGTTTGTGAAACTTTTTAAAAAACTTTGTAAGCATCCTTGCCAAGTTTGCAGAAGAAAAGAAAATGGTTAGCTGAAATGCTAACCTGTGCTATGAGATAATCTTCATGTCCCCAAATTAAAATGTCACATTACCCTACTTTCCTCTATTAATTAGTGTGGTAGATCACATGTGAACCTAGTTTCAGCCTTTTGTCTGGCCTGAGACGCCCTAACAGCGCATCTTGCTCCACAGTTCAGCCTTTTGGGCATCCTGGAATGACTATAAAGGTTTGGTGGGAACAGCCCTTGAACTTCATTTCTAGAGAGGATCTAGCAAATGTCTACACATACATACTCTATGTACCATCTCTAGCAGCCTCAGCTTTCTAGATCCTTTGTCTCGTGGGTCACAAGACATCATTTTAAAAAGCAGGTCCTAGTGCTAAAGAGCTTGGGAATCAATGGTCTACTGCATTACTTAGGACATTTCCGCTTCTGAACACTTTCACATTAGATATACACCTCATGATACATGCCAGTAATCATGCTTACAGTTTTCTAGCTTCAGAGTCCCACTTGATCATTAAATTCACTAGACAACTTTGCGCAGATTATTCACAGCTTGACCTATTTCACAAGGTTGTTGTAAGAGGTGAAAGAAAAAAAAACTATGTACACAACAGCCTTTGAGGAAAAGAAAGAGTGCAAGACATCCTGGAAGACATCATGCAGGGTTACCCAGGATTGAATTCCATCTTAATTACACATTTCCTCAACAGTTTCAGGCATTGGTCTCATTTTCTTTACCAGAGTCTCATTACCAGAAAATGAGACTCAGGATCCAAGCAAAGTCAGGCTACAGCATTGTGTAACTATTAACATGAACATCTCTGATCTAGAAATTACTATCCTATTCAATTTACAACCATTAATATTTGCCTTCTGAAAATTACAATTCTTAACCGAAGAGGTGATCAACAACAACTAAAGAAAGGGTCTCATGCCAACGTTTTATTACAGTACAAGAATGAAAAAATTTCTTGGAACCTGACAAATTACAGCCTTTCTGGTATATGTGTGTGTCTTGGGGGGGGGGGCGCTGACTGAAAGGTCAGTTTCACCACACAATTATTTCAAGCGTTCGTTCCTTGAATCTTTCCATTTCCTACACCTGGTTAGCAAAGCAGGTCTTACAGGAAGCAGGGCTTACCAGTTCTCTAATACTTCCTATAAGTACCAAATTGCACCTACAGGAGCCTTCCAGCATAAAGCAGTCTCACAACTTTAGGGTACTATATATAAATAGCTTATCAAAATTTGTATGCAGATGTCGTTTTCAACAGGCTGACTTTCACCAGCTTTCCGGAACAGCGCAAGCGGCAGAAGGCAGCGAAGCTCTAAAAGCAGCTTTTCATTTCAGGGCTGAGGGCAGAAGGGGCGGCGCAAACTCTCTCAGGAGACAATAGGCTCTCTTTCCCGCCTCCCCTCCTTCAGATCTTTTGGCGCCAAATCTCAACGGTCGCTTTTGACAGGCCGCGACCGATTACCACGTGACAGGGTTCTTTCCTTCTTCCCCGCCCTTCTCTCGAGTCTCGGATTGATGGGCACTAAAAATGGCGGCCCAAACCCAAGTCAGGTCACGTGGCGTCTCGGTTTAAGCAGAACCACCTCCTCTTTTCTCCTCCCCCACCCCCACGCCGGGAAAAGACGGCACGTACCAACCGGTATTGGGGGGGGGGGGGGAGGAATTCCAACACTAAAGGTAGGAAGAACTGAAAGGGGAAGGATCTACTGGAACTGCACGCGCCAAGGGAAACGAAGCAGAAGCGAGGAAAGCGGCGGGAGCACCGAGAGGGTATTACCTGTGGTGCTGCCACAGCCTGTTCCATGAACCAACCTCCTTCCCGCTTTTGTAATCAGTTCCCGAAGAGACAAAACCCTGACTCGTACCTCCCTATTACCGCCAACAGGAACAATAACAATACAACTCACCAGAAGACCCCAACGTAGAGACAACAAACAGCAGACAAATGCAGCCCACCGCCCCTCCAGATGCTTATATAGCCCCCTGAGGACACGCCCCAGCGGCGCGAGGCACGCTCTCAGGACAAAAGAACTACAATCCCCAGCATGCTTTGCAGCGGCGGAACAGTACTTCGGGCACGCCAGAATGCGTTCCAAGCATAGAGGTAGAAGTAACAGGAGGAGACATGACGTCATTTCCTTGAAGCCACATGGATCAACCAATATGGTTGACTCAGATCATTGCCGCCAAAGAGGAGGATTGCCGCGAATTCAAATCTCCCTGCACGTGTGTAAAAGTTAATATCAACCTTTTTAATCATGCCTGTGTGTTCTGCATACGGGTGTGCAAATCGCTGTACAAAAAATGAGATTTAATTTCCACAGAAAGATTCATGTATTCACATTACATTGGTTCAATAAAACTACAGTTCACTGAAACAGTGAGTGCATTATTTTTGAAGCTGTGTAATTTCTTGTTGTTCCTAGCAGTCTTATTCACCATTTTCTGACACCCACTGTTAATGGTCTAGAAGGTTAAAAAAAAAATATTTCCCCCCTCCTTTCCCCCCCTTCCCGTTTACACGTTTTTTCCCACCTTCCATTTTCTACTGTAATATTTTCGAAATTCTGAACATTAACAGAATTTGTTTTAAGGGGAGAGGTGAGTGTAGAAGTGTAAAAAAAACCTCTTAATAGTCTAGAAGTAAAAAAGAATTACTCTCATATTGACAACTACTTGTGTTATGAAGAGATTTTAATGTAATTTTCCTATATATTTATGTAATTTTTGCCCACCCTCCCCTTTTTTTTCTTTCCTTCCCGTTCACACTTTATTTTTGCTTGTGTAGATTTAAATAAAGTCTGTCAAAACAGTGCAATCTGAGTTTAAATAGATGGCAAGTAGCATTTCGTCTGGTATGTTCAGTAATATAATTATGAGGAATTTAACCTTGTAATTGCATATTAAATCATAATAAGGTTACCAATAATGTTTCTACACGATCACATGTTTTTATTTTCGTAAGTTTTTATTTAAGGAATAAACTATTCAATCCTAAACAGTACGAGCAAAGCAATCTGAAATGCTTGGAATGAGGATTGTTTTGAGTCACCCAACATGGCTGCTAAGCCCGCCCCCTGGCTTCACTTAGCCAGCATTAATTCTTAAGGCATGTCGCCTCCTGTTACTTCTACCTTCATGATTCCAAGGCATACAGGGGAACGTAGTTTTCTGAATAATGCCATAGAAACCCTTGTGCATACTGTAGCCGCCGCCCCCCAACCCTCGCGCCCAAACCTCGCCCCCCAAACCAACCCCCCAATGCCTTGTTGGCATTTTGGGATACGTAGTCTTAAGATTCAGAGCGTGCATATCCCACTCTCAATGCTGCAAGTAGGTGCTTAGTTTGTAGGTAGTAGCAGAGTGTACTACTGCGAAGTCCTATGAAATAAAAAGCATTTACAGTTACCGTAACGTCACTGTGGAAGGCTGAACGCCATAAAATTGTTTAGCTACTTAAGAACTTCCGGTCTGTTTCCTTCCTAGCTTCTCACTGCTTTCACCTCCTCTGTTGTGGAACACTCCTTCAAGCGGGGTTTTATCGAGTTAAGAAAAGCTGGTTCTTGGGCCCCACGTTCCAGCATGACAAAGAAACAGAATGCGAAACAAGGCTATGCAAATAAAAGCCGACTCCCGCTGAGTTTTATCTGTTAAAGAGGTTGCAAGCGGAGGGGGAAGCAGGGCAGGATGTGTTCCCTCTCCTCCGACGCTAAGGCCTTTACCGATTTAGCACTCTCCCCCCGACCCGAATCCAATGGTATGACTGAGTTCGTATCTCTCTAGTAATCGCGATGGGTCCTTCTTGATAAAAGCACTAAATGCTTTTTTCTCATCTCTCTGTATAAGGAAATGCCCACCATTCAGTACTCTGAGGAAAAGCAAAGCGCTTGGTCTCGGAGCCAGCAATGCAATGGAGGGCACCAGCCCTTGCTACTAATAACAAGGTCTCTTAGCCTGGTCTCTTCCATTGGGGTGGATTGTACAACGTATCTCTTTGGACTCAGTCATTGACCAACACTGACACTCACCCATGATGGAAATTGGTGTAACCAATGAGGAAGTGCACTTCAAAGCTCATAGGAACTCATTAAGAATATACTGTATATCACTTTTCATCAAAGAAATTCACAAAGCAGTTTACAGAGCAATTAGCAACTCATTGCCAGATCTCTAACCTGACATGTGAAGTAAATTTAAGTGTAATTTGAACATATTAACTGTAAGGCCACTGTGAGCTACTGGGAAATGGAATGATGAGTCGGCAAAATCCACCTATCTATGGCACATATTTCTGTTAAACTTGTTTCTTTCAGTGATAAACGCTTGTAGCATCTGAAAAACTGCACTGTAAGCTGAAAAAATCAGCATAAGCTTTCATGGGCTATTAGATTCATGCCAGCCATCCAGTTTTCATACAACTGCATAAAGTTATCAATTCTTGGTACACAGCAGAAGGACACACAGGTACAGATCAGTCTCTACCCAGTAGGATAAACAGACACTAATCTAATGATATCTGATGATATTCAGACAACAACAGATGTACCTTGTAGTCATCCAAGATGATCCAATGCTGACGTGAGAATCACTGTTTTGCAGTGAAGTATTTGCAAAGAGAAATGCCCGTAAAATACTGCTGAATTAGTTTGTCAAGAAACTGGACTTGTACACAGTTTGTCTTGAGCACCACGCCCAGGAACACCCTCCCACCCGAAAATGATGTGATACTGGCGAGCGGTGCACTCATCGCTTGCCAGCTTGTGAAGCCAGAGTTGCCATGGCGTTGGTGGTAAGGCCTTCCTGAGGCCTTATTAGAAGCACGTTATGGCGTCTTTCACAACAGAGATGCAGGTGGTATGCACATACCACTCGCATTAAGACTGATAGGATCAGACCCTTAGTTTTGGGGCCTTAGTCTCTTCCCCAACACAGTCTCATAACCCCACTACTGTTGCCCTCTCTTGTAGAGTTCTATTCTTGGTGTGGGAAAAGGCAAGGGGACCAAGAATGGATTTCCCCTAGAAGTTACTCTTGAACATTTCCTCAGGTGTTTGATAAATTTAGTCTATGTTCTTTCTCCCTAATCCATGTTCCCTTTAATTTCTTGCCTCTGATCCCAGTATATGTAAGTGGGAAGTGTTTCTTATGTACAACCATTTATTGCCTGCAGATGGCTCTACTGTCACAGCTAACTCTGGCTTATAGTATGTAGTAGTCACAGTTGCTTGCTGTTCCTATTTTGTTACAATAACCTTATTTCATTTATTTAAAATATTTTAACCTGGCAGCCTAGATGCGGCTTACAATTATGAGTTTGTATACAATCTTTATTGCGGATGTGTTTTCTACAGCTTAATCCTATGCCACAGCAGTGCTGGTGGCCCGTGCACTGCCTTGGCAGTGGCTGTTGTGCTAGTGCTGTAAGGCACTTCACCACTAGCAGGGAATACATGGTGCCAATGGAGAGGCCTGTGCCTCTAGGTGCAGGACCTCTGCGCCAGGACGCTGCCAAAGAAGACTGTCAGAAAATTTGCTGGAAAATGTGGTTAGCATTTTGGTTGTGCCCTCTATTTCATACACAAACCTTGTTTCATGCACAAAGTTATTAGAAGTATTGTATAAAATTACCTTCAGGCTATGTGTTTAAGGAGTCTATGAAACATAAATGAATTTTGTGTTTAGACTTGGGCACCATTCCCAAGATCTCTCATTATGTACATGCAGGTATTGCAAAATCCAAAACAGCTCTGGTCCCAAGCACTTTCGATAAGGGATGCCCAACCTGTATCTGTGATTTTTCATTTTATTGCTAAAGAATAGACGTAAGAACACCTTACAGAAAACATTTTATCTGGAAAAATTTTTATTGTACTAAATGATAGAAAGGCAGCTTTGAGTGAAGTTTTATCTTTTGTCTTGTAAGATGCTACAGTTTAATACGGCTCATTGAAGGGATAGAGGGGGTGTCCAGCATCTCTTGCTATCAGTTTGCCTCCAACCTGTGAAAGTCCAATCAAAAGGAAACACAGTTACTATTATGCCAGTAATGGAATAGCACTTATGAGGAAATTGTACACATCTAGTGACATAATGGCCAATGCTATTTCTTTGGTAGCTTCTAGAACTGATCTCTCTGTACCCTGCAACTGTACCACATTGATTACAACTGCAAGACCAATAGCTGCTAATTGCTACCGTTTAGGCTTCCATTGTGGGGGGGGGGCTGCTTTCAATGTTGGGCTCAGTTTAAAGCAGTAGTTCCCAAACTTATCTGGGTCATGTCACCCCTGTAGCCTCTTCTTCCCGGCTCAGCTGGACGCCACCATCTTACAAAATCTTGCAAGATCCAAGATGGCAGCACCCAAATCTTGCAACATTTCAAGGTAGGAGGTGACAGATAGGAGGGGGTGACCAGGGCATCCCATGGCACCCCTGTGAGTTCTGTGGCACCCCAAGGCATCATGATGCACACTGGTTTAAAGTCATTGTTTAAATACCTGGTTTAAAGTCATTGACAAACTGGTAAATACAAACAAAAAACTAATGGGAAGAATAAATTTTTGGACAGGCTTTTCTTATTTTGTAGAGTGGGATTATGTTTTCATGTGTAACTACTGTAAAATAACAAAGTTTGAAAAAAAAACTTTGGAGACATACTGTACACATGCACTATACCCTCAAGACAGATTAAAAAGGGAAACACATTAAGATCTCTAAGGGGAAGAGAAAAATCTTCAAGGGAATGAGAAGGAGGCACTGTACTATAATCTTCTGAGAACAAGATGCTTTTAAGGAATAATAAAGCCTTGGATAACCTTCTAAAAGAATTTAACATTTACACTATTGTTTACTTCCTTGCCCTGAGGGCCATTAGAGGGACATGCAACACAAACACTTTTTTTTAATGACTTATGTTTCAAATTAAAGTTGCATTAACAAGCAGACCAAAAAATAAACCCACAAAACTTTCCATGGATGAAAGACCATGTATTTCATGGCCTTTTATACTTTACTGTCTAAAAGGAAAATATTTGATCCCATTTTCATATGGAAGGAAAATCCTCTGCCTCTTAGGACCACTTCATGAATTACGCAGGCAGTGTCAAAACGGATTTCTGGAGCTACATGCAGCAGGGCTCATCGAGTTTTTTAAGTAGTTATGGATCAGCCCAATGTCATAGAAAGGGCACCACAGTGGGTGTGGGAAATAGATACAATCAGGACTATTTGTGTGGTTAGCTGCTTGCCTTGACCACTGTTCTTCAGAAGCACTCTATGGCTTCAGCCACACTACCTGCATTCACATGCAAAGCAGCCTCCTAGGACCTTTTGAAAGCAAGGGCAGAAAGTGGTAGAAACAGCTGTTGCCTGCACAGTAGATCACTCCGTATTCTGCTTAGACTGTTCCTATTCAAATAAATCTTGAATAAGGACTGCCAAGAGGGAAACTCCAAAATCTGGGTTTGACAGAAAAGGTAAAACATTGAATTCACTACCAGGAGAGATACAGAGCCTCAATTATGACAAAAATGCCTTATACAGAGCAGCAGAAAACATTACCGTAACCATTGGCACAATGTATCGCCAGTTCTTATTCAGACTCCCAATATAGGTCATCTCTTCTGAAGTCAGATTGAAGTCAAACACCTAAAACCAGAAGCAGACACACTACTGCTTATTTAAGCTATTTTTTCCATTTGTTCCAATCTTTAAGTCTCTTCAACTCTTCTTACTATTACAACAGTACAGCAGACTCAATTGCCAAGTTCCCTTGACCACACATGCTGCCACAATCTGTGCCAGTTGTGGTTTCTGAACATCTTCAAGGGCAGCCCCACGTAAAGCATGTTAAACAATCAAACTTTGATTTCTCCAGTTCAGGGACCACCATGGTCAGGTCTGTCTGAGGGCCCAATCCTATCCAACTTTCCAGCACTGATGCAGCTGTGCCAATGGGACTTGTGTGGCATCCTCTGTTGAAGGGGAAGTCACGGAGGCCTCCTCAAGGTAAGGGAATGTTTGTTCCCTTACCCTGGGGCTGCATCGGTGCTGGAAAGCAGAATAGGATTGGGCCCTGACTCAGGTACAGCTGCAGGGGTAGGATAAAAAGTTCCAGTCTTCTAATAAGGTAACTTTATGACATCACCAAACCTAGGTTACTTAAATTCAAGCACAGGATGCTCACATTATTTCTGCAATGTCTGCCACATTGCCTGGTGCTTGTTTGTGAAAGGTACACCCACTTACTGTACTCTCCAAAACATGCAGAGACCAGGATTTCTGGGATTTGTCTGTTCTTTTTACCTACAAGCCACATATACATTTCACAGTTCTGCTATGATTTAGGGGAGTTTGCTTTTAGAGCAGCACCCCAGCTCCATCTGTTTACCATTACTAGTTAGTTACTTTAACTAATTTGATGAAGCTTTCTTTTGGTGTTCTTCCGGCCAGTTTCAGGCACTTTCTATCAGCCTGTGTGGATTTTTCTTACTATACCCCTACCCCAACCTTCTCATTTAGTTTCACTTGCTTTCTTTTGAATTTTTAATAAACTGGTCACATTTTGATTCTTGCTTGCCTCAGTCCATGTTGATGTAGGGGGTAGTCTGATCACTCTCAGACTCTACTGTGGTCTTGGTTTTAAAAATCCTGGCAATCAGGTCTTTCCCAGATGGTCCCCACTTGCCTGGCCTCTTTAACCTGAGCTGGTGGCAGTGGCTAAAACTACCAGTCTATCCCCTATTGTTAAGAAAATGCAAAAGAGAATTTTCAATTGTGCCTGTTACAGGGAGATAAGGATGTACGCCTTTAGATAAGAATGTACGCTCTAGCTCAGAATGTACGCCCTTGATCAGGCAGAAAGTTGACGCACAAGTACATGCGTAAGGAATGTAGCAACTTAAGTACATGCGTACTGTTCTGTTTCTGTACTGTTCCGCTTCTGTACTGTCCTGCTTCTGTACTTGATGCAATGACATCTACGCTTGTGCAGCTGTACATGGGGCAATGCCCCAGGAAGACTATAAAAGCCTTTCTGTAATTTTGTTCTGGGCCATCCTTGCCTTGTTGGGGGCAAGGGTGGACCTCAGGCTGAGTAAAGCTTTTCTCTAAACCTCACTCTGTGTCTGTACGTATTCTATCCGAATCACAAATACGAGTACATAATCTGGTGCCGTGACTCGGATAGTTGTGAGCAGCCACTGCGGGCTGTTTGCCTGCCCCGTGGATTCTTCGTCGGCAGGGACGTGGGGTGGAGGCGCTGACCACCCAGCGGCCGCGCCCTTGCTTTAAGGGAAGGGTTCTCGTCGTCGCCACCCCGGCGCAGTATGCCGTCGAAGGATTCCGTCTGGGCGCGAGACTGAGGTGTCAAGTGTCAAGGTGGAAGCCGGCTAAGGTAAGACCCTTGGGCATAGGTAAAGAGGGAGTCCTCGCCAGGTCCCTCAGGACAACGGAGTGGGGCTGTGGCTCAGCTAAAACCCTCCGGGTGTCAGGAATTTGGGAGGTGCGCACCTGTGTGTATGACTGTTTGAGTGAAAGGAATCTGGAGTTACCCCCTGTGTACCGTGTGCGGCCGGGTGTTCCTATTTCCCATCTGTGCCTTTGTTTGTCTTGAAGAATGCATGTATTGTTTTGTGATGGATCAAAAGGGGGGAAACGCTAAAATAAATGGTTTAAAAGTGCATAGACATTCTTACAATGTATGTTAGGTAACTTTCAGGCAGGATTTAAAAAGATCTCCCCTTGCTTTCAGTTAGTTCCAACTCACAGGAAAAAATACCAATGTACCGTTGCTGGAAAAGTATTCAAGCACACCTTTGTCTGGACCCCTAACTGCCCACTTAACCAAATGGGAAGAGACCTCCTGTGCAAGTTGCGGGCTCGACTAACTTTCGGCAGGGAAGGGCAGTTTAAACTTGAGGTGCCTGAAGAAGAGGCTTGCGAAGTGGAACTGCCTGTAACCAATACCTGGAAGTACAAAACTGTATGGGAGCAGTCCGAGCCGATGGCAACCCAGTTGATGATGCTTTCAGCCGAAAGAAAGAGTGAAATCCCAGAAAAAGTTTGGGCAGAAAAGGGGGGACTAGGAAGAGCCCATAACTGTGCCCCTGTCATAATAAATTTGAAGACGGGAGCCACGCCAGTCTCTCAGCGCCAGTATCATATCCCAAAAGAAAAGAGACGGGGACTGTGGCCAATCATCAAGAAGTTTTTAAATTGGGGAGTGCTTCGAGAATGCAGATCTCCATAGAATACAGTAAGTCTCCTAAAACACCTCCATAAGGGGGGTTACACTGTAGCAACGTAAAGAAGGCAACCCCCCCCGCGACGCCACCAGCTGAAGACAGTGCCAAAGACGACCAGTGGACGGCAGAGCCCACAGGAGACCTGTGCATAAAATTAACCAGACAAAGAGCTCCAAAAGGACTGACCAAGGAGAAAATCCCAGAGAAACCACCGAGCGCAGTTTCAGAAGAGAGGACGACCAAAGATCAGGAAGTCGAGGGAGAGCCCCTGGTGCCCGATTGGACGCATAAGCATAACGGGACTGTTTTGGAAAAACAGTTTTTGGTAAATGTGAAGAATGCTTTAAATTGTCAACAATGTTAAGTTGTTTAGCTGCTAGTGTTGTAGAAAAGTAATGTAAACAGTCATAAGTGATGGTCCCAATTTTTTAATTGGATAGGTGTGGCGTCAGTCTGTTGCCTGGAAGTTCACAATGAACGTTGAAGGGTTAACAGCTGCCACCCCACAGGTAATTAGAAGCAACATGAATCCAAAACATGGAAGCGATGGCCGCGAGGAAGTGTCTGGTAGTTGTTTCTTATCTGTCTAAAATATGTAAAACAAAAGTAACAGGTAACCCCCTCAGCAAAGAAAAATCATCTCAGACTGCAAGGCCTACAAGCACTAAAGAACATCTCAGCTGCGCATGGCGTTCAAGAGATCCGAACCACAACATGGCCTAAAGTAACTGACCTCACCTGAGGGATCGGCTGGTCAGTTACCTAGGTTGAAGTAAAGCTTTGCTGGCACCACTCCAAAACGCTGGTGTCCCTGCGCAAACGCTGAAGCTTGAGGAGAACTGCAAGCAACATGGATATTGTAATTTGTTTTTGTGTATAATGTATTTTCTAGATGTGTATTTAACTGTACTGTATTACTAAGATATGGCGTTGTCATTCTAAGACTCTATAACTTTCTGTAGCTCATTCTCACATGTTTTATGCGCATCTTTAAAAAGAAAAAGTTTGTGCTTTAGTGCATAGTGTGTGCTGACACCTGCAGGATAGAATTAGAATTGAAAATTAAGGGAGGCTTGTTAAGAAAATGCAAAAGAGAATTTTCAATTGTGCCTGTTACAGGGAGATAAGGATGTACGCCTTTAGATAAGAATGTACGCTCTAGCTCAGAATGTACGCCCTTGATCAGGCAGAAAGTTGACGCACAAGTACATGCGTAAGGAATGTAGCAACTTAAGTACATGCGTACTGTTCTGTTTCTGTACTGTTCCGCTTCTGTACTGTCCTGCTTCTGTACTTGATGCAATGACATCTACGCTTGTGCAGCTGTACATGGGGCAATGCCCCAGGAAGACTATAAAAGCCTTTCTGTAATTTTGTTCTGGGCCATCCTTGCCTTGTTGGGGGCAAGGGTGGACCTCAGGCTGAGTAAAGCTTTTCTCTAAACCTCACTCTGTGTCTGTACGTATTCTATCCGAATCACAAATACGAGTACACTATTCAGCTACTGGTCCCATAAACAGAAAAGCAGAGAGCAGGAAGGAATGAGTGTACATGCTTCATCCACTTGGCTTCTCCCAGTACCTTCCCCAACAGTGCTACACTGGACAACAGCAGACAGTCGGCTCCACAGTTGTTAAGTGGGATTTTCTCTAATGGTTCCAATGGAAGCCTGTTGAATTGCTTTTAGATCCAGATAGAGCAGCAGCTCTCAAACTTTTAGCAGCTGGAGCATTTTACACTCCAGAGAGGAATCTTGGGGAGCCCTGCCAGCACATGTGCAGAGTCTCAGAGAGCTCTAGAGTACCAATGCAAACTGGACAGGAAGCAGATGGGGGCCACTTAGTGTGCTCGTGGAGCCTCTGAAGGGTCTCAGTAAACCTCAGGGCTCCTCTCAGGAAACACTTTGAGCAGTGCCGCTCTTGTGTATGCAGATCAGACAGGATTCACTATAACTGCACTGACAAAAGCAACAATACCTGTTTACGAAGATTGAAAGAACAAAAGAACAAAACAATGTTTTTAATATATTTATTTCTACCTGGACCATTTGTTAAAGTCCAGGAAAAATATCAAAGAAATTATGATCACCTCATTTAAATCTAAAAAGAAAGTACATGATTAGAACAGCATCTGAAATATAATTTTAAAAGAATACATTAATACGATGACGTAGAAACAATTCAGGTCCTGTTAAAAGAGAGAGCAGTGCTGGAAGGCAAAATCTCTACAGCACGGAAAACAGATGGTAATGATCTGATGAAGTGATGGTCAGCTGCAGCAAACTGAACATGCAGATTGCAACAGTAAGATTTGTAGAACCAGTGCTCCAATCTCCAAGATCAGAGCCACATAGATCATCCAATGGGGGGGGGAGAAGAGGAAATCAGCTGCTGCCTTGTGTGGGTGCTACAAAGAGAAAATTGGAAAGTGCATACATGTGGTTTACATGTCTAGTAGCCATACTATTTGGCCTGCATGTAATATTACTAAGAAGAAACAGAACTGAAGCTTTAGTGCTGCTAGCCAAGACTGCCTGCCCTCTGCTTTTGGAAGGCCAGCAAGACGCCTCACTCACCTGGAGATTTTGTAGTATTCGTGCAGGGGTAACACTCTTGGGAATGACAACCACTTTACGCTGCACTTGCCACCTATTACAGGATAAAAGGAGCGGTTGTTATGCCTCCATACAGCCCAAGAAAAATCCAAAATGGTCTATCCTTGTTAGAATGTTAAGTTGGAAGGTACCTTGGACATCATCTAGTCCAATGCACTGCTCAGTGCAGGTAACTACTACAGCAGCCCTGACAGATGGCCATCCAGCCTCTGTTTGAAAAATTTCAAGAAGCTAGAGCCCCCCAATTACACAAGGCAGAATGTTCCAGTGCTGGATAACTACTCTAGTTAAGAAACTCTCATGTTTAGCCTAAACCAACTTCTCTCTAGCTTCAGTCCACTGGTTCTTTTCAACCCATTGGTTCTAGTCCTTTCCTAAGGAACTGCAGAAAGTTCTTCTTTTCTTCAGTGTGACAGCCCTGCAGACACTTAAGAACATAAGAAGAGCCCTGCTGGATCAGGCCAAAGGCCCATCTAGTCCAGCTTCCTGTATCTTACAGTGGCCTACCAGGGTCCACCACGGAGCCCAGGAGACAACAAGATGCTTGCATCCTGTTGCCACTCCCTTGCACCAGGCATTCTGAAGTAGCCTATGATTAATGTAAGGATGTTGCACAATCCATCATGGCCTATATCCCACAATGGACTTTTCCTCCAGAAATCTGTCCAATCCCCTTTTAAAAGGCACGTAGGCCAGATGCCATCACCACCTCCTGTGGCAAGGAGTTCCATAGCTTAATTACCCGCTGAGTAAAAAACTATTTCCTTTTATCTGTTTTAACTCTCCCAACATTGGGGTTCAGTGCCAGACACAGTATCACCTCCACATACCAATTAAAGCTCCACACCAGTTTGCTTGATCTCAGGAAGGATTCTCACAGGCAATTGTTGCTTTTGAAAAGTTGGGTCAAGGCACACCATCAGTTTTTTGACAAGGCATACTGTCCTACCAGTGGAGGGTTTACATCCCCCAATGGCCCTACAAAAAATGTCCCTCTCCTAAATTCCTGCGGCACATCTGAGAACCATTCACAGCACACCAATATGCCACAGCACAGTAGTTGAAAATGGTTGCTTTAGAGGCCATAATCCTGTTTCATAAGAAATGGATAGATAGCTCAAAACAAATAGCGTGCATGGTCTTCTGCCGTCAAAGTACCTTAAAAATCCCACTACCAAATGCAATCAGTTATTACCGAAGGAGGATCTGAGCAGGAGATTTATTATATTTTTCTGCCAACTTTGTAATCCCAGGTTCTTCTAGGAGCACTGGCTCATCTGGGTGCTTCCACATCCGATCAGGTGAACCAAGGGGGCTGTAAGCCGTTACTACCAGCCCTCGCTGATGGCAATGAGCAATCAGCTCATTCTGGGCTAGATAAGGGTGACATTCCACCTGTTGAAGCAACATAAGATAAGTGAACAGACTGCTACAAGAAATGATGAATGATGTTTTTCAAAGAAAGATCTCCAGCATTGGGTAGCTAGATGAAGTGGAAGTCACCAAGAAATCCAACAGCATTCCTTCATGGAACATTTCTGTGTGTAATGTGATCTACACTGCCCACACTATGCCTGCTCACAGTTTACCCTCCAGAGGGAAGAGAGGCACACATGCATCTATTTGCACAGGGGCAACTTAGTCATGGCCTTCTCAAGCCACATCATTTCTGTTCTCAAATGGCAAACCTTCCCTTTCCAGCATTAAAAAAAACTAAAGAAAAAGTTAAAGCAGAATTGCAGAAGAGAGATTTGGGAAGGAAAAAAAAGATGGCTAACCAAGTGGGGTGAATTAACTGCAAACAGAATGCACTGTACTCTTGACCACTGCTAGTTCTTATCTCTGCCTTGCAGGGCCAATAGAATTTCCTAATGGGCTGTAATCTTCAACTGGCTTAGTGTGCATTGGTCCCATTGATTAACAAATCATCCTTAGTACAAATTGCATATGTAGAATTTCATCTCTCTGAAGATGACAATTTTTTTTGTAAAATCAAACCGGGACAAAGAGCAGGTGCAATGGTGAAGTAGCTCAACCTTCTGGAAATACTTTTTTTGTTAAGTAATGCCATTTTTAACTCCCTGGCTCATTTCTCAAGCACCTGATCTTAATGATTCTCATTACCCTACAAAATGCATTTTATTGCCAGACTCTTATTCGCAAATAATCTAAGGAATGCGGGGAGACAGGTTATTGCTGAATCAATGCTGCCAGGAGAGGTTTTATTTTTACATGAGGCAAGTCACCCAAAATCTGCAACCCATCTACACCACCTTTCCCCTAAGGCAGTGATTTTCATCCTTTTTCATCTCATGGCACACTGACAAGGTGCTAAAATTGTGAGGCACACCATCAAGTGTGCTTTTTTAAAAACTATTGACAAGGCACACCATGCTGTCAGTGAAAGGCTCATACACCCCAATGGTCCTACTAATAGATGATGCTCTTCCAAACTCCCGTGGCACATCTGCAGACCACTCGTGGCACACACTGGTTGAAAATTGCTGTCATAAGGGCGGTGGCCCTGGCCACTCAACACTCAACACGTTTGGTATCTGATAAATTGCACAATCCAAACACTTCACAAGGAAGAGTTCACTGTTACAGTAAACAGTAAAGAGTTCACTGTTACAGTAAATTTGCAAACTATGTGCCATCATACAAAAATGCTGCTGCAAGAAATAAAGTTAAACTGCTGTGAATTCACATCTACAGAGGAGCCTGCCTGATGCATCTCTATTACGACTCTCCATTCCTATTTCCTTCCCATCAACCTCTTCAGAGGAGTGGGTAATTTTGAAGGTGTGACACAAACATTACTCACTCCTAATATAGAGATGCAGCAAAAATTACATAGCCTTTGAGGTGATACTCCCCTTACCAATCAGAAGGCACACCCATGAACCGTGATAGATAAGAGACACATTCTTTTGAGAGGGAGTCCTTTGTACCACATTGTAAAACAATTCCAGGTTAAGGGTCTAGCACATTTTCCGTTTAATCCAGAAAAAAGGTGTGTCTCAGCTATCAGAAGTGGACTGTATGAGAAGGTCAACCAGCAAAGGACAGAAAACAACCTTGTCCAGGCTTGACTTAACCAATCCCAACTGTTAAACTTTCCTCAAAGACGGAGGATGCACAAGTGTCCTTCTCAAATCTTGTGTAGGATTGTCCACCCTGCAGGTACAAAATTTTGGTGGTGGTCCCTGGCACAGCCCTCCTCCTTCCAACAGAAAAGGTCATTACTACAGCTCACTTTTCCATGACCTCCACCACGGAAGCATGATCCTAAAGAGCAACTTGCACTCTCTCCCTCTGCTTTGCCTTACCTGTAGCACAGCAGGCTTGACAGAAGCTATGTTGATGATATCATCAATCTGACGGCTATTGAAGTTAGACAATCCAATGGCCTTCACTAGACCTTTTGTCACCAGCTTCTCCATGGCCTTCCAAGTTTCTTTGTAGTCAATGTAGTCATAACGCATTGTGCCATCAGGATTCTTGGGAAAGAGGTTGTCTCCCCGCCTAGTGTACAACGCACACAGGAAAGTTATCTAGTACAGTCTGTGCCCAACTGAATTCATTGCAAGCCTTACTAAAAGCTAATGCACATTTTGCACAATCAATAAGCATCTCTTTCTCATTGTACCAGTCCCACTAACTGTAACTATTGGTTTAAACCAGCAACTAAAAACACTCCATACTATTATGAGTCAAACAAAAGAACTGGAGTCCTCTGGATTATTACCCACTTTATCAGGCCCTGGAAAGCATTTAGGAAAACATAATTCTTAGGGAATCCCAAGTCATTTTGCCAATAGTTTTAGAACTACTGCATATGACTTTTTGCAGGACTTCTTGTGCCTAAGTCCAAGCATGCGCAGTACAGTACAATTAAGGTTGAATGTAGACTCCTGAGAATCTTTCATTCCATTTTTTGTTTCTATAAGTGAATTTCAGGCCTTCAATAGTGGAGATAATTAAAACACAGAGAGAGACAAGAGCACCAGGTATAGTAGTGTATTTTGTAAGCTCAGAAAATGAGGGGACAAAGAGTTGGATTGGAAAAGGCTTACAGTATGAGTTCCATTCAAGAACCATTCAAGGGTTTTAACGATGTGGTCCAAACAGGAACATCCCCATCAGTACTGATGGCTGCAAATCCCCTTGCTACTCCAGCCCTTTTTTGAAATGATTCAAGCTCTTTCATATACACACAAAAGTTGTGAATTTGTATAATAATTTTAAATATGATAAATATTTTAATTATCTAAATCTGCATAACCAACATTCTACTGCATCATCCTGGTTAAAGTACTAATACTTTCTTGATGAGGAGCCCACCTAAGCCTTGTTATATCTTACAAAAAAAAAATACAGTTCATTTTTACAGCTTTTCATTCAGTTCAAATGCAGGCCTCTTTTATAGACATGCTCACAGACCCATGTGGGAACCACTTCAACTTGGTACAATGCCATGCTCCCACATGGGTCTTTCCAATAAAGTCAGCAACCTGCTGAGAGGCAGGATACGAAATTCAAAAGGGAAAAATGGCATGATCCACCACAACCACAGATAAATCAGATGCATTTGGATTATCTTAAACTATTTTAGATAAATTTGGAAGGAGGCAGCAGAGATACTCGTGACCATCCTGACACTGACACAACTCAGTAGCAAACAGCTCACACACACACACAAAAGTGAAATGCCATCAGGTATTGTAGCAAGGAACTCAAACGTATACAAAAGCAGACAGGCATCCATAAACCATCCATGGCCTCTATATTGCGGCTACATCCTTCAATGTTCTTGCACTCCCCTTTTCTTCCCACAGACACTCACTCAAAAGCATGTGGCCAGTGCATGAGGTAGAGATCCAGGTAATCTAGCTTCAAATCTTGCAGAGTCCTCTTCAAAGCTGGCTCCACGTCTTCCGGGTGGTGCTTGGTGTTCCATAACTTTGATGTCACAAACAGTTCTTTCCTCTTAACAGGCTTCGAGAAAGAGAAGGGGTTAAGGAATCACAGTTGGAACTTTACCCCAGTTATCCATGCATCAGTTACATCTCCTCTGAATTATTAAAATGTGCTGTATATGAGGCTGTCTCCTTGAAAGGCCATTCAGAAACCTGAACTAGTGCAAAATGCTGCTGCACAATTGCTAGCCAGTAGCAAACGTACAAATGACATTACGCCAGTGCTTTAAGAACATAAGAACATAAGAAGAGCCCTGCTGGATCAGGCCAAAGGCCCATCTAGTCCAGCTTCCTGTATCTCACAGCGGCCCACCAGGTGCCCCAGGGAGGCATGTAACAACAAGATGCTTACATCCTGTTGCCACTCCCTTGCACCCGGTACCAGTAGCCCACCACCTTTGTAAGGAGGTTGCACAATCCATCATTGCCTATAGCCCATGATGGACCTTTCCTCCAGAAATCTGTCCAATCCCCTCTTAAAGGCATCAAGACCAGATGCCATCACCACCTCCTGTGGCAAGGAGTTCCACAGATTAACTACCCGCTGGGTTAAAAAGTACTTCCTTTTATCTGTTTTAACTCTCCCAACCCTCAGCTTTAGTGGATGCCCCCTGGTTCTGGTGTTTTGAGAGAGGGAAAAGAACATCCCTCTATCGACTTTATCCCTTCCATGCATAATTTTGTATGTCTCAATCATGTCCCCCCTCAGGCGCCTTTTTTCTAGACTGAAGAGCCCCAAACGCTGCAGTCTTTCTTCATAAGGGAGGTGCCCCAGCCCCGTAATCATTTTTGTCGCTCTCTTCTGCACCTTTTCCAACTCCACTATGTCCTTTTTGAGATGCGGCAACCAGAACTGGACACAATATTCCAGGTGTGGCCTTACCATTGATTTGTACAATGGCATGATAATATTGGCTGTTTTATTCTCAACCCCCTTTTTAATGACCCCAAGCATGGAATTGGCCTTCTTAATTGCTGACGCACACTGGGTCGATACCTTCATTGAATTGTCCACCAGCACCCCAAGATCTCTCTCCTGAGCTGTCACAGACAGCTCAGAACCCATTAGCCTATAGGTAAAGTTTTGGTTTTTGGCCCCAACGTGCATCACTTTACATTTGTCTATGTTGAAACGCATCTGCCATTTGGCTGCCCATTCCCCCAACTGGGAGAGATCCTTCTGGAGCTCTTCACAATCGTCTCTGGTTTTTACCACCCGGAAAAGTTTTGTGTCATCCGCAAACTTGGCCACCTCACTGCTTATCCCTGTCTCCAGGTCATTTATGAATAAGTTGAAAAGCACGGGCCCCAAGACAGATCCCTGGGGCACTCTGCTTTTCACCTCTCTCCATTCTGAAAATTGCCCATTGACCCCCACTCTCTGTTTCCTGGCCCTCAACCAATTCTGGATCCATAAGAGGACCTGCCCTCTTATTCCCTGACTGTGAAGTTTCTTCAGCAGTCTTTGGTGGGGGACCGTGTCAAATGCCTTCTGAAAATCCAGGTATATGATATCCACAGGTTCACCCACATCCACGTGCCTATTGACCTTTTCAAAGAATTCCAAAAGGTTTGTGAGGCAAGACTTATCCTTACAGAAGCCATGCTGACTTTCCTTTAGCAGTACTTGTTCCTCTACATGTTTTAGGATTTTATCTTTGATGAGGCTTTCCACCATCTTACCCGGAACAGACGTTAGGCTGACAGGCCTGTAGTTTCCAGGGTCCCCCCTTCTCCCTTTTTTAAAGATTGGCGTGACATTGGCTATCCTCCAATCCTCTGGTACCGTGGCCGTTTGAAGGGACAAGTTGCATACTCTAGTTAAGAGGTCAGCAACTTCGTTCTTTAGTTCCTTAATTACTCTTGGGTGTATACCATCTGGGCCTGGTGACTTATTTATATGTAGTTTATCAATTTGATCTAAAACATCTTCTTTATTAACCAGTATCTGATTTAATTCCTTCGTTAGGAAGGGCTGTTCAGGCTGTGGTATCTGCCCAAGTTCTTCTGCTGTGAAGACGGACGCAAAGAATTCATTTAATTTCTCTGCAATCTCCAAGTCCCCTTTTATCTCCTCTTTCCCTCCCTCACCATCCAGCGGGCCAACCGCCTCTCTGGCAGGTTTCCTGCTTCTAACATATTTGAAGAAGCTTTTATTATTCCCTTTTATGTTGCTAGCCATGCGTTCCTCAAACGCTTTCTTGGCCTCCCGTATCACCTTCTTACTTGTCTTTTGCCAGAGTTTATGTTCTTTTTTATTCTCCTCACTGGGGCAAGACTTCCATTTACGGAAGGAAGCTTCTTTGCTCTTTACAGCTTCTCTAACTTTGTTTGTCAGCCATGCAGGCACCCTCCTGGACCTTGTTGAACCCTTCTTTCTTTGTGGTATACACTTCCGCTAGGCCTCTACTACTGTTTTTTTAAACAGCCTCCACGCAGCCTGGAGGGATTGGACTCTTTTTACCTTCCCTTTCAATTTCTGTCTAACTAGTCTCCTCATCTGAGGGAAATCTGCCCTTCGAAAGTCAAGGGTTCTTGTGTCAGATTTGCTCTGCACTCTTTCCTGGACATGCATGGCAAAACCAATCGCAGCATGGTCACTGTTCCCCAATGGCTCAGTAACACTTACATCCCTAACTAGGTCCCGAGTACCACACAATATTAAATCCAGAGTCGCCTGTCCTCTGGTCGGCTCCATGACTAGCTGCTCTAAGGCACAGTCATTCAGCTCGTCAAGGAATCCGGTCTCTCTTTCTTGACCAGAGCAGCAGTTGACCCAGTCAATATGAGGATAATTGAAGTCCCCCATGATTACAATCCTGCCTCTCTTGGTCACTGCCCTGATTTGTTTCCTCATTTCAAGGTCACCTTCAAGTTTTTGATCGGGAGGACGACAGCACACCCCCACTATTACATTGCTCTTACGGCCTGGTAGTTTAACCCATAGTGACTCCATGGTGGAGTCCAGCCCACCTTCAGTTTCTACTCTGCTGGATTCTATCCCTTCTTTGATATAGATGGCCACCCCTCCGCCAACACGCCCTTCCCTGTCCCTCCTATAGAGTTTATAGCCTGGGATTACAGTATCCCACTGGTTCTCTGCATTCCACCAGGTTTCCGTTATGCCTACTATATCAATCTTTTCCCTAGCCACCAAACATTCCAATTCCCCCATCTTTGCTCGGAGACTTCGAGCATTCGCATAATAACACCTATATACGGGGTTCTCTAAAGAGGGACTGTTTTTTGATCCCTTTTCCCCTCCTCTCCTTTTACTGGACAAACTGTCACTTACACTCAGCTTAGAAGTTCTATTTCCTACTCCTCCATTACTCTTTGCTACTCCTCCATCCTCCTCTTCCCATAGGGATAAGGAGTTCCGAACCGGACGCCACTCGGCTCCTGTCGGCTTTCCCCCGGGGATCAGTGCTTTGTCATGTGCACTGGTTTTTGTGTTGCATGTGAGTGAAACCCAAGATGCTGGTCGTATTCCTATAGCAGAGGCAGAGGGGGGGGGGAGAGAGGGAGACCAGCCTGTCCCTTAATATAATCTGAGAGAATTCTTTTGACTGTCCACTGCCAGCTGAAATGTGTTTGGCAGCAACATATGAAAGGGCCTTCTCCATGGTAGCACCCAAGTTACAGAACTCTCTCTTGCATGATGCGAGGTCAGTCTCCTCTTTGGTTCCATCTCAGCACCAACTAAAAAATTTTCCATTCCATTCAGCTCTTGGTTTATGATTTCTACTGTGAGTTTGCTTTTTTTTGTGGCTATTTTTTGCTGCTGCTATTATGATTTAATTTTGCTTTTCTATTATTATAGTGTTTTTTAATATATTTTTAGCCATTTTAATTGATGCTTTTTGTTAGGTTGCCTTAAACACCTCTTCTTGCAGGAGAGGAAAGTGGCAGGGTATATATATTTTAATAAATAAATGTTTTAAACTATTTCTTAATACATTTGACTAAGGAAGCAGTAGACATTTTACTTTAAAGAAGTGGTTTCCAAACTGTGGGTCAGGACCCACCATTGGGTTGTGAGCCAATTTCAGGTAGGTTGCGAAGCACCTAGAGCAGCCATATTTAAAATATGGGAAAATTAGATGATGGAAAGGGGGAGGGCTGTGTAGTTATTTTGCTCATGTCAAGGTGTTAAAGAGATGTTTTTCTTTCTGATTCACTTTGCTATTGGAAAATGACTGAGAACTAACCCAACTTACTGCTGCATTCTCAGGAAAGCAGCAGGCTCTTGGCACCTCCAGCCATGACATCACTTCTGGTGAGTTCCAGACAGATTGTCCTTCTAAAAAGTGGGTCCCAGTGCTAAAAAGTTTGAGAACCACTGCTATAGGAGATATAATTCAAGGAAATTGGTGCCGATGGGATAGAATGTGCTGCTCCCATTGGTTATAGTGTCTGTCAAGGATGAAGAAGCTATGGGAAATGATGCTAAATAGCATTATCAGAGGTATAACAGTATTTGAAAGATTGTTTCATGTTTCAATGTAACCATTTCAGAAAATAGGCCAATGTGCAACCTACTAATCCTCTCTCCTTTGGCATAGACCAAGTTCATGAAAATCATGGGCAAATTACGGAAATTATATACAAAACTTGAAAAGTAGCCATGCTTCTCCAGTTCGCAATATATTGCCAAGTTTTCCGTGCTGAAGATGTCCCCTTGATTAGAGCTTTTGTGTCATCTTTGCTACAAGCATGTGAAACAAATGCTTATTTTCTGTTCCTAAAACAATTAGAGTATGCTAATTGTGGATAATGTGGGAGAAGCTTCATTTCCAGGGGCAATATAGCATCATTTGACATTGCATTATATGGTAATTATATGCAGCAACAGAGGTCCGACAGCTATAGCACAGGCAGGGAGAGATCTGAGAGTCAAAAAAAAAAAGAGTTTTTGTTTGCAATAATGACAGGTTTACATGAAGAGGCAATTACAATAGTTTCTTAGTAAGCAGAGACCAATCTGAAATAAAACCATAAAACACTCCTCCACAGCACCCCAGGCCATTTACCATAACTTTTAAGCTGCATCCATATTTATTTCGAGTGCCCTTTTACCTTGTCAGCCCCGACAACCTCCTGGAGACAATCGCCTATTTCGGCTTCATTACTATAAGCTGTAGCACAGTCAATGTGGCGATAGCCTACGCCAAGGGCATGTTTTACTGCCTCCTTCACCTGAAAGCATAAAACAGAAAGATTAGTGCCTGTGAACATGTCTGTTTTATTTTAACTGGACAAAAGGCAATTCTAAATCTCCAACTGTCAACAAAATGAATCTTGTCCAGGCAGCCATTGTCAGCGTGGGTTGGGAAGTGTACATTCAGAAGATAGGACCATAGTTGACTGAAGAGTTCACTTTGCGGTATCTAGATAATTAGGAATAGTTGCCTACATGGCGAATAATAAAGCTAGAGAATCTGAAAGGAAGCAGCACTGTATGTGCTACCCAGTCAGGTCAGCCTCACTGCCCACCATTTTTTCCCTTATCAAGCAAGCCTTTTGTTAAGTTGAAGGGCAGAAAAACTGGAATGCAGAAGCATTCCTTTTATTATGACGCATTCTGAAATACAGGAACAACTGAGAAAATGTTCCATATCAACACACACAGCAAACTAAGAGTTACTCTGCTCCAGAGTGTTAGAACACACCCTCTATGTGGACTAGGCACCTGCTGTTAAGGGGTGACTAGGTATCCCTTGTGTATCCCCTACTAAGGGGGATTAGGCACCTCCTGTGGCAGCTATTCTTCCAAGGAACACTGGTCTATTTCCACAAAAAAGCTGGGGGGAAATGGGGACTCTTAAAAACTTGCAGAGCTTATTTCATCTTCTCTGAAGGGTGAAAAACTGCACACCAGTTTGCAGCAACAACTGCAAAAGGAGCAATGCTTCTTCTATAGCCAGTATCCCTCATCCCTGCACACAATACTTACGTGCAAAGAATGAATAATTTCATTACTGTAATAGGTGCTAATGAACTGTGACAGGTTCCACCACACCCCAGCCACCCTCATCAATCCCAGTTCTGAAATTCAGTGCAAGAAGAATGTATTGGAATGCAACTTGATAAATGTGGTCAACGTGCATCCTCTTCCTCTTGATGGGTGTGCTGTATGGGTACAGCATTTAACAGTTTAAGCAATTCAGCTAGGAAGGCACCAAGCACATAGAAGGCAAGCACTCTCCAGCATGACCCAAATCCTATGATCTGTGCTGCTTTGTCTTATCAGAGCTCTTTCTCCCCCAATTCCCAGGCAGCTTTCTTAAAACAAGAATACAAGCTTTAAGAACAGCCTTGCAAAGGAGAAAAATTGTCAGAAATAAAGTGAAGGTTGAGTATCTTATTATATCTATACTGCTTAGGCCCTCCTAAGCACCTCTGGAAGGTGTCTGGATTTTGAATTTGTCTATAGTTTGGGATAACTGCATAAATATAATGAGAAATGCTTCCTCTTGCTTATTTCACCACACTTATGGGTGTCTGCTGGCCTCTGAAATTTTTCAACAACATCGGTACAGGTACGCACCACAGAGAAGAAAGCTTACAGCCTATACTGGCACTGTACTTGGGAATGAGCACAAGATCTTCCATGTTCACACTACAGAAAGTTTTTAAAAAACCTTGGACAAAAATGTCTGGATTTCAGAATAGTCAAGATAAGGGGTAATCTACCTATGTAAACATTATTCCCTTCTGCTGATATTGAATAAAAAGAAATTAATCCAAGTTCTAACTAAGAGGTTAAAAGAGAAGATGTTTTAGATCTAATCGACAAATTAAAGATCAATAAGTCACCATGCCCCCATGGTATCCACTCAGGAGTTATTAAGGAACTGAAGAATAAGTTGCGGATTTCTTAACTATAGTATGCAACTGGCCCCTTAAAATTGCCACAGTGCCAGAGGATTGGAGGATAGCAAATGTCACACCAATCTTTTAAAAAGGAAGGAGAGTAGAGGGGCTCTGAGAAACTACAGACTGTTCAACCTAATGTCTCTTTCAGGGAAGATGGTAGAAAGTTTCATCAAAGATAAAATCTATGTTTGACATAGAAGAACAAGCATTGCCAATGGAAAATCAAGGGTTTTCTGCAAGGGTAAGTCTGGCCTCACAAATCTTTTAGAATTATTTGAAAAGGTTAACAAGCATCTGGATGAGGGTGAACCCATGGATATTATATATCTGGATTTTCATAAGGCATTTGACACAGTCCCTCACCAAGGCTGCTGAGCAAACTTCACAGTCAGGAAATAAGAAGGCAGGTCCTCTTATGGATTAAGAATTGGTTGGGGAGCAGGAAGCAGAGTGTAGGGGTCAATGGACAATTTTCACAATAGAGAGGTGAAAAGCAGATTATCCCAAGGATCTGTTCTGGGACTGGTGCTTTTTAATTTGTTCATAAATGACTTGGAGACAGGGATAAGCAGTAAGGTGGCCAAGTTTGCGGTGACACAAAATTTTTCCGGGTGGTAAAAACCAGAAAGGATTGTGAAGATCTTCAAAAGGATCTCTCCCAACTAAGGAAATGGGTAGCAAAATGGCAGATGCATTTCAAGTGTAAAGTGATGCACACTTGGGGCAAAAAAAAAAAAATCAAAACTTCACATCTAGGCCAATGAGTTCTGAACTGTCTGTGATGGATCAGGAGAAAGAACGTGGGGTGCTAGTGGATAACTCAAAAGTGTCAGAGGTAGTGTAACAGTAGAGGGCAACTAAATATAGAGTCCACTTTCTCCACTGTTTGGTGGCACTGTCAGTCCCACACAGATATTGGTCAAAAGATTCTCAAAAAGTAACCATCAGGTCAAGCCTCTGTTATGTCAGGAGTTCTCAAAGCTGCTCTGTTTAATACACCCTTCATAGAGTTCTCTGATAGAAAGAGAAAAAACATATTGCAAAGGCTAGAGAAAAAATCATGGCAGGAATAATAAATATCCAGATACTTCATTTTGTAAAGGTCTTGCATGTTCTGTTTGGAAGTAGGCAATACAATAACCACAAAAGGAGATAAGACCCTTTGGTTTACAGATCCATTTAAAAATAGATCAGAGCCTCTATTGTCTGTCAAATTTAATTTCCTTTTGGTACTGAGAGATTGGGCAATGAATAAAGCTTTTCACAAAACCTTCTGATGTTCCAGAAGGCCATCTGAATGAGATCAGATTTCTTTAGTCACAATGATAAAGCAATTCCAGTTCCCTTGCCATAAGCAAAACTGAAAAAATCTTTTCTTCCTCTTTTCTAGGTGTGATTTAGTCGCCACAACCATTCTGAAAAACATTAGTAATAATTATAAATAAACCATGAATGGCCCCACTTATGAAATCCTTCCTGCAGCCGCCAAGGTTCACACAGTCCTGTCATTACACTATACTGCAGAGAAGTGGCATGCAAGCACCTGACAGTAAATCCATTTAGCAGACGTCCGTCCCTGGCTGCATTTAAGAACTTGAAAATATTTTTATTTAAGGATGTGCTCTATCTCCACTGGCAGCAATTTTTATTAAGAAGGAATAAGGAGCAGGAAAATTTATGTGGGTATCAAGTGAGTCGTTAATGGGATGAGAACTAATGACTTAAAGAACATTATGCAAAAATGTCACCTCCATATCAGTGCTATAATCCACAATGAACATTAAAAGAGTCAGAGTCAGCAAATGGTGCCTTAGGGAACCAAGCCTGGCCACTTAATAGAGCTTATAAAACTTGAGCAAGAAATGGGTGTTCTTCCCTCTTCTTCCTTAGCTTCTTTTGGCAATGCAGAAAATCATTCAGAACAAACACTAGCTATGGAGAGTCAGAGGGAGAGAGATGCAATGAAAGGGCCTGTATGGAAAATCAATGCATATATGTCCAAGTTATAGCCAGTTGGAGAAATGAAGTTAAGCAATAGAGCAGTGACCCACCAGCCAGGGAAGTATGCATCTGTCCCCTTAAGGGATGGGGTGGGGAATGGCAGCAATGTGATTCCCAGGCTCATGCTGCTGCCAGGTTCAGAAGGGGGGAGTTAATTACATAAAGCAGTGCTGGCCTAAGGTAGCGGGGGTTTGGGGAGCTCCACAGACACCTCCACTAAGCTTCACAAGCGAAAAATGATCTGAATTTACTTTAGGTTTCACAATCAAAAACCCGAAGTGGGTTCTGATTGCAATTTTTATACTTTCTGAGGTTTAGGGAGCCCTGCAGAGGCGTCAATGGGGTCCTTCAAATCCTCCAGAGGCCTGTGCTGCCTTAAGTAGGCAATCCCCCTTCTGACCCTGGCAGCAGCACAATCCTGGGGATTGCATTGCTGCCAATGCCCCATATCAGCAAAGACCTACTTGGTTCCCAATTTCTGAGGAGAAGTTGCTCAGCGATCTGTTGCAAAGGCCATGGTTAGACTAGAATTCAGGAATCATTGATTACAGCCCAACCTTTACTCAATTGGACCAAAGTAAATCACAGATCTATGTGTGACAGCAGAAACACTGATACACTCCCTGGGTTGAAGATATGACATGCATACTCCTCAGCCTCCAACATCTTGTTATTGTTATTGCTATTGTTATTTCTAGAGCATGAAGCATCACATGTACTAGTCCTGTGTTTCCCAAAACTGTGGGTCACAACCCACCCGTGGGTCACAACCTGATTGCTGGTGGGTCCTTAAACTGACAAGCTGATAGCTGCCAAGGAAAATGCAATGAGCCATATGGAAAGCAAAACTGGCCCGCACTGTGTTTATTTGTGAGTAGTCCGTTTCAAAAGGCAAGCCAAGAAGAATGCAACAGCACTAGAATGATCATGATCCAATGAAAGCAGGTCCCCTCCAATACCAGTTGAGCCTTCTTAGCTGAAGATTTGGCTCAGCACAGGTCCCCTGACCTGCACTGAGCCAGACATGATTCGTCCTGACTCCTCTGGAGTTTCCCCTCCTCCCCTCGTCTTTGGAGGGTCTTCTGACTGAGCATGGCCCTCCATGGGCTTCAGAAGCCCTTCTCTGGGAGGCCTTAGAAGTTTACTTCTGGTTTTTCTGAAAAAGGCCTTAGAAGACCTTCTGAGTCTTGTGGAGGCCATACGCAGCTTCTGTGGCCTCAGAAGTCCCTCCAGAGGTGAAAGGAGCACAGCTTCCGTTGCCTCCAGAGGAGACCGGGTGCACTGAACCGCAAATAGAGTTATCCGTGGTTTTCAGCATAACTTCTGCCGTTTTCGGAACAGAACCCCCACAGATACCAAGGCACAACTGTACCTGAGAAGGAAATCCCCCTTCCAAACTGACAAATGTATTGAGCCCTATGGAAAGCAAAATGGAACCATTCACATGTGTTTACTCATGAGTAAGCAAATGTGCCTTGGCTCCTATCAAAGCTAGTGAAGTGGAATGCAAGGCCACCAATACGGTCCCTATCCAATGAATGTCGGGCTCACCAAAGAAGTGCCCCTCCATAGTAAAAAGGATAAACACAGAGGCTTGACCTGGTAAAGTGAAACTTTTTAAAATCTCATAAAGCCAGGTGGGTCCCAATAGTGTGTCATTTAAAAAATAGGCCCTAGTGTTAGAACGTCTGAGAACCACTGCTTTACATAATGTGAAATGAGTGTGTATCTTGGAAGCAAAGTCATGAAGCCTTGGTGAAGTGAGAGATGAGTGGGTAGGACCCATAAGGGACCATATGCCATTTTAGAGTGTGTGAGCCAGGCATGCATCAGATCTAAGGTTCTTCTCATTTCAAAAGCAAAGAATGAGTGCATTAATTCCATATTTTTTAATGCAAGAAAAAATTATTTTGTGATGGCGTAGGATGAGTGAATGTATTCTACTTTAATAAAGATGGCGGTAAGAAGAAGAAAAATAGATAGGCTGGTACTGCTCATGTATTCAAACAAAAGGGTCATCATCCTTAATGCCTGTCCTGGGATTCAGAGGCAATCTTTTCAAGGGTGGACCACTTCTGAAGTCAGTCTGCAGTGAAACATCAGCATAGATCTTGAATTTGGAGGTCTCCAATTACAAGACAAAGTATGAACATTTTACTTATTTCAGAACCGCTAGGGACTAGAAAACTGCTCTTTTAAGATGAAAGCTGCAGTTTCAGGAACCCATTATCTATGCCCGATTCCAGTGGATCTCAAACTTTTTAGCACCAAAACTCACTTTTCAGAATGACAATATGTCTGGGACCCACCAGAAGCGCCATCATTGTGATGCCAGAGCCTGCTGCTTTCCTGAGAATGCAGCAAAAAGCTGGGTTATTTCTCAGCCATTTTCCAAAAGCAAAGTGAACCGGAAAGGGGAAAAAAACCTATTGACAACCTTGACACAAGCAAAATAATCACACAGCTCTACCCCTTTCCAGTGTCTCCCCATATTTTCTATATGGCGGCTCTAGGTGCTTCACGACCCACCTGAAATTGGCCTGTGACCCACAGTTTGGGAACCACTGCCCTATTCCATAAAAGCATGAAGTGAGTAGGCATAGCCACACCTATGCCTTACATTTATAAAAGGTTTTGCACAATTATTAACCAATTCACCTAGTAGCAAATGATTACAATGTTTTACATTTCACTTGGTAATCTTCAGAATCAGGTTTAACAGGAACAGGCAGTCCTGATACCTTCAGTATCTAGAAAGTAGACATAGCCTCGGGATTCCTAGGAATACATAACTGATGTTTAATGCTTCTTTCAAAAGCCTTTTTAATTAGGATCCCAGAGACCTCTCCAAGCATTATTTAAGTCTGGCATGGGTTCTCAAGCTGTAAACAAGTACTGTATAATCTATTCTGATTAGGTATGCCATGTATTTTAAAATATCCCAAAGGTCTTTGCTATCATGCACATAATAAAACATTCAAAAAAAGGATTAAAACATTATATTAAAAAGCCTACAAATAAAGCGATACACTCCCAATTAATGTTTTATAAACATTATAACCCACTAAACCGAATCCACAAGATCAGGTGCTTCTGTTGTCTGTTGGTGCAGTGCCATGTGATGTTGCATTGTTAATAGAAGCCAGCCCTAGAATGGACAGTGTAAGAGCATCTGCCCTTGACACCATTGTGCTAGAAAAGCCTTCTTCAAAGCACCAGCACTGCAGCCTGACAGAGTTCATATGCTATATCAGAATGAGCCCTGAACAATACCTTCAGGGCCATTTATACTTGCATGCTAAGAGGAAAGGAAAATGCAGATAAAAAGAAGTGGCAAAGGAGTTAAGTTTACCCAAGCATTTGCACAACTGCTGCCTTCATGATAGTTATTCTTGGGTGAACACTCCAGTGGTGATCCTGGCCCCTGACCACCCAGGGCCAGGGCCAAAATGCTGGCCCCACCTGTCACTCTCTACCTTTTTCCTGTCCCCCTTCCTGATTGGCCTCCTCTGGAAGGCCTAAAAATGTTACTTCCAGTTTTCAGTGAAACCAGAAGTAATGTTTTGAGGCTTTCCAGAGGTCTCAGAAGGACTTCTGGGGGTCAGGGAGGTGGGAGTGGAAAAAGGGGGGGAACAAAAAAAACAGGTACCAGGGAAGTAGATCATGGGGCTGTCCCCTCTGACGGGTGATGCCCAGCACATTCCCAAGTACACGACTGAGTACACGACTGAACACATCTCTATTCAAGCTCATGCCTAATGCTATGGAACTTATTGCACTCTTTTCTGTTTCACCTTGGTCCTATCAAAACATCTACGAAACTCACTGGGGCAGTTAGAAAAATTTCTGCATTTTTTAAAAAAAAACTAAGTAAAATTAAAGATGTAAACAAAAACCAATCCTAATTTAGCACTAAATTCAGGTATGTGGTAAGATGAGGGTTTGTTTTTCCTTGTGGAGGTTGGCACATGTGGGTGGGAACAGGCAGCAAGTGAATTAAAAGCCAGCTTCATCATTTTACACATGCTGCCAAGCTATGCAAAATTTTAATAAGCACATAAAAACACCCCTCTGTACATAATGCAGACTCTGGAGCTTCAATCTGTTTTTTGTAAAGAGGCACAGTCAAGAGAACTCTATGCTAAAATGCCTGATCTAGCATAAAGTTTACTTAGCTACTGTTCAGAATGGAAACTGAAGAATACAGTATTTATGACTACATTTTTTGCTACTGCCATGTGTCAAACTTATGATTGCCAACTGATTCACTAGCCTTTGCCCCAAGCCTTTTACTGACATGCAGAAATTCAACAAGGTGACATTTTCCCCACCCTCTCTCAGTGACAGGAAAAGCTTCAGTAGCTTAATTCTGGTATTGTCAGATTTCTGTTCCAGGCACAAGAATAGGACCAGTAAAAACACTGGCAGTCCTATTTACAAGTTTGTGTTCTGGAACTCAAGTTACATCACAAGGGATTATAAAGCAGGAAGCATTTAGCCAACAAAAAACATTTGCAAAACCTGTTTTAAGCCTTTAACTTAAACAAAGTTATGACAAACTTAAAAAAAACCTCATGCACACAACTTGTTTTTCTTGTTAGCATTTCATCAGGAGACCATATTCTGTTTTGGGGAGCTCTGTTAGAACTGTTTCATGGGAATTATTCTTCCCTCCATGTAGAAAAATGGCAGGAAACAGGCTATTATAATTTTATTATTTTACTATTATTATTTTACCAGAGTGGGTGGGAGATAAGTCCTGGGAGGTGGGTGGATGTCTGTGGTTTAGTGCTAAACTTGGAGCAGATGTAATACAACATTGTGTTTAATGCTGAAAAAGGAGACAAAAATTGTGTCGAAAAGGGAAAAAGTGAAGGGCATACACAAGCCCATGAGGCGGTTCCAGTCCTTTAACCTTGGCTAAGAGAGAGCACAATGGGTAACATTGTGTGTGCCAGGCCATGTGACTCACCTTTCTTCCCAACCAGAGAAAGCATTTGTTTGTTTTTTTAAGGGGTGGGTGTTTTATCAGACATAGTACCCCACCCTCAGTGATACCCAATATAGCATCCCCATGACTACAGTGACACAGTCACTACTTGCATTACTGCCAAGCTGCTTGGGTTATCCCAAAGCAGCTTCCATAGTCATCCCCAAGCAAGGCACAACTGAACCAGACAATTTACAGCCAGTATTTTCATGCCAGGCTAGTAAATGCCAGGCTACTGGAGTTTTACTGTTTTTGTTCTCCCAAACACTGAATCCATTGCTTACCTGCCCAGCTTCAGTCTTCCAAGTGCCCAGTCCTACCAGAGGCATTTTTTGTCCAGTGTGAAGTACAACATAGTGATCAGAAGACATCTTTACCTAAAACAAGTGATTTAAAAGAAAAGTTAGCCTAGGATGCTATTCCAATCAGTTTCACCACACAAAACACGATCTCATGCAATGGATGCTACTGTGTTCCTACCTGTGCTGCTATGTCACCAATCAATTCAAGAGCATTTAATACAAGTCAGGTCACTGACCCATTTCGTCCGGCACTGTCTACCTGACTGGCAGGGCTCTCCAGGTATCAGCTGGGGACTTCTCTAGCACCTGGCACTTGATCTTTTAACGGGAGATACCTGGATTGAACTCAAAACCTTTCACAGTGTACTCTACCACTAAGCTATGGCATTTTCCATTTTACTGCCAATTCTCCTCAACCCCCAACAAAAAAATTCCTCTCTTTATGGCAGACTATTTAGGGAAGTTGTTAGTTGCACTATGGAAGAGGGGTTGGTCTACAAATGCGAAGCATTATATAAAAATAAAAGTCATAGAAGCAGCTTTTGCTGGCACAAAAATGAAAAATCTCTCACTTTGGCCTACCAGTGCCAAATTCTAACCAACTTTCCAGCATTAATGCAACTGTAATACAGTCCCAAGGTAAGAAAACAAACATTCCTTAACCTTGAAGAGGCCTCTGCATTTGCCCTCCTACCACACAATTCAGTGCACGCCCCATTAGTATGGCTGCATTGGCACTAGAACCGGTTAGGATTGGGTTGTAAGAAAGCTTGCCTCATGCAGCAATTTTTCAATGATTTAACAATGAAAAAAATCAAACAAACATCCTCCAATATCATCAGAAGTGTTTACAGAACATAGAAGTTCCGAGTGGAGAAAAATAGCCTCTGTCAGTTCCTCTGGAGGAAGTGGTATTGTAACTCCCCTTTAAATATAGGTTGGAGAGATTTATGGAGGAAAAGTCCATCACAGGTTACAAGCCATGATGACCATGTGCTATCTCTGACCGTCAGATGCAAGGGAACAGTAACAGGATACAGCTCTCTTGTTGTTTTGAGTGCTCCCCAAGGCATCTGGTGGGCCACAAGAAGGTGGACTAACCTCTAGCGATTCAAACACATTTATTGAAGCATACGCTTTCATAAACTAGAGCCCACTTCCAAACCACTGACCCTCTTTCTGCCCAGCCTCTGTTGAGAAACCCACCAATGAGAGATGGAACCCCCAAGGCATCAACCACATGCAACTTCTCTAAGGGATGAGAGAAAATGGTTTTGTTTTTTGATACACAAGTGGAGGGAACCAGCTCCCACATCCCAATCTCAGCCATAGAAAAGCTCCTGCTTAGGGGGATGCAATTCACAGTTGGAAAAAAAAACCTTGCGCTAGATGCTTGCCACCCTGTTTAAGGCAAGCAGAACTGGATAGTTCTCCATCTCTAGTTGAGTTCCTTTTTACACTGCTTCATTATGGTGAACTACACTTTTAACCTAAAACAAGTGTGATTTAAAAGAAAAGTTAGCCTAGGATGCTATTCCAATCAGTTTCACCACACAAAACACGATCTCATGCACACACTCCCCCCCCCCAGCTTGATACTTGCAGCTTTGGTGAAACTCCTCTTTTTCCTAAAATTGGGCAGAACAATTAAAAAAGGTTCTGAACAATTTAGTATCCTGGGGAAAAAGTGCCTACTAGTCCACACCAGGTTTGCTAACTGGCATTACCAGGTGATGCCATTCCTCAGAAATGTTAACCTGCCAATCTCAGCTAATCTGGTTGCTGTTAAAAAGATGGCAGCAGGCCACCTCAGTTTTTTCTGGTTAGTTGGCAGCCACTATAAGCTATCAGAGAAGGAAACAATTTTTGAGCTTTTAAAATGCTGTTTTAAAAACTGTACTGTGAACAAGGGTGTATTTAGGAGTTCCTCAGAAAGGCAATGGCCTTTTTTGATCCCTTATTGATCCCCAAGAACAACTGTGCCCAGTGGTGATAGGGCCACTCTTTGGGGGACCAGTCAAATACAAAGAGGGTGCATGGAAGACAATTTGCCAAGGGTCCCCTGAAACCTGACGGTAGTTCTAGTTTGCAAGGTGATGGGCAGTAGGACCCTTGTGGACATTAAAGATAGGGTGGCCTTAAATTAGGGAAACAGCTCAAGTTATTCCTTGCCAAGTAGGAAAACTTGTTTTATTCAGAAACAAGTTCTGCACCCAACCTCCCTGGCTCTCAGAATGCCTCTGGAAGGCTGGAAGTAGTCACTTCCTGGTTTTCCCAAAATCCTGGAACTGACATTTTTAAGCACTCTAAAGGCCTTAGATGAATTTCTGAAGGTTGGGTAGGCCTCCTGGCCTTCAGAACATGCTCTGGATGTTTTCTTTCCTGTGATCTGCTGGTTTTGAGATATTTACTTCAGCACATTTAAGTAAGCTGCTTGTGTAGTGGGGGCACGGGAGTCCATTAAAAGGTGTGCTATATTTCTGCGTTGTGTATTGATGCTTGGAGGAATCCTGGAACTCTTCATTCTTCCAAGTTCTGTCTAATGTACTTATTTAAATTTTATATTTAAAATTTATTTATTTTTCTGGCCCTCGACACCATGCCAGATATTTGATACGGTCCTCCAGCTAAAAAGTTTAGAGACCCCTGCTTTAGAATCTAGTTTAAGATGATGCTATAAGTTTGCACATTTCCACAAGGAAATCTGTGCAGAAGCAAGTGGACAGGCCTGAACCTGCAGCTTTCATAACTTTACTATATCCGTCATCCTCTGATGAAGTGTTAGGTGAGCTCCCTTGCTATTTGCCAAAGCAACGGTCAAAGTCTGCTTTCATAGCCGCAAACTCCACAAGGAGTTATATAGTACTTGATTTTCATTCTCAAACATATCCAAAGCATGTTGGCTATAAACATGACGGCATTAATACATGCCTTTGTGATAAGAAGCAGTTCAGGTAAAACTAGCAGGCCTTAAGTACGCTTTCTTCATGTAGTAGTTTGTTTCATGGCCAGCTTACCACAGCACATAAAAATTGCCAAAAAATAAATTATGGACTGCTAACAACACTATCGGACTGATTTTTCCTTTGTTGTGTAAATTTATTTCCTGCACAGTTAGCACTAGATTTTATTGCAGTTATTGTTTTTGCAATGATGGGAAGGGAAGGATTCTGTATCCATGCAAAGCAAGGCAAAATGCTGTCAGCTCTGGCTTCCCAGACCTCCTGCTTTCAAAGCCTTTCTTACATAGAAGAAGGCTCCTGCTGATACAGTTGTACACAGGTCCCTTTGGCCTTACTATGTAGATCAATCCAATATTGCTCTGGATACCGTCAAAAAGGGCACATTAACCCCAGTCAGAAGCACCTGGTCTGTGTATATGGTAGAGGATGCCAGACCACTTTCCAAAAGGCAAGTACATACAAAACTCAGCAATTCAGAAATATAAATGCTTTTCAGCCCTTTTAAATGATTTTTTGCAGCCCACAGCAACATCCTTTTGCAGCCAGATCTGATCCTATTATGATTACTCAGAAGCAAGTCCCACTGACTTCAACTAGATTCATTCCAAAGTACATGCATATAGAATGTTAAAGCTGAAGTTAATCAAAAGACAAACATCTAGCAATGTGACTTATAATTTGCTCTGCTAGCTAAACTGTAAAGAAAATTATGCTTCCAACCTTGTCAACTTCCTCCATTTTTGCTAGAATCAGCTAGTTCTGTAGGACACTAAACACTTCCTGAATTAAAAATACCACCTACACAATTGAGATAGGATGTAATTAAAAAAGGGGTTGAGAATAAGACAGCCAATATTATCATGCCATTGTACAAATCGATGGTAAGGCCGCACCTGGAATATTGTGTACAGTTCTGGTCGCTGCACCTCAAAAAGGACATAGGGGAGCTGGAAAAGGTGCAGAAGAGAGCGACAAAAATGATTACGGGGCTGGGGCACCTCCCTTATGAAGAAAGACTGCAGCGTTTGGGGCTCTTCAGTCTAGAAAAAAGGCGCCTGAGGGGGGACATGATTGAGACATACAAAATTATGCATGGAAGGGATAGAGTCGATACAGGGATGTTCTTTTCCCCCTCTCAAAACACCAGAATCAGGGGACATCTGCTAAAACTGAGGGTTGGGAGAGTTAAAACAGATAAAAGGAAGTACTTTTTTACCCAGCGGGTAGTTAATCTGTGGAAATCTTTGCCACAGGAGGTGGTGATGGCATCTGGTCTTGATGCCTTTAAGAGGGGACTGGAGGAAAGGTCCATCGTGGGCTATAGGCAATGATGGATTGTGCAACCTCCTTACAAAGGTGGTGGGCTACTTCAGAGTACCAGGTGCAAGGGAGTGGCAACAGGATGCAAGCATCTTATTGTCTCATGCCTCCCTGGGGCACCTGGTGGGCCGCTGTGAGATACATGAAGCTAGACAAGATCCAGCAGGGCTCTTCTTATGTTCTTATGATGAAAATTATACTCCCCTTCAACTATTACATTTCTAATAATATAAGGAATAGTTACCTATTTGATATTGCTATCATGGATAACTAGCTTAAACCTCCAGACCCTATGATCAGACAATGGTGAGGTATGAAGTACCTGTCTCCTTTCTTGGGTGTTGCATAGCCTGAGACAAACAAATCTTGTCTAGACCACTGTACTGGCTTCAATAAAGAGCTTCCTCCTAAACCATAATTCTGAAATACTATGGAGACAACAGCTGAAACAGCTTGTAGGGAATGCTATTAATGGGACCATTAGATTGCCACATCTCTCAGGATATCATGCCCACTGCACAAGGACATGTATGAGAACTTAAAACATGGAAGCACTGAACACATTGGATTGTATGTATCCTCAATTTAGTTAAGACTCAGAAAGTTATTCCTGACTAAGGGCACAATCCTAAACAATTTTCCAGCACTGACATAGCTGTGCCAATGAAGCATGTTCTGCAGCCTACAGTGGAGGAGGCCTCCTCAAGAAAAGGGAACATTTGTTCCCTTTCCTCAGAGCTGCATTGCCCTTACCCTGGTGACAGAAAGTTTGTTAGGATTCAAGAACCCAATTATTAAACTGAGAGAGCCCAGTTATCATGTGGGCTGCCCCTTGAGTGTACTGCAAAATGTCACTTTGAAGCTCAGAAGCTGAGAAGTGGTCTGTGAAGTGATGCCTCAGCAACAGCGGTGCTGCTGAAAGGGTGACCCATGTGATAATTGGACTTTCCTAGCACCTTGATCGCTATGCTCTCTGTCATGCTTCTTGGTCTGCCCCTCCCCCGTAGCACTGCTTGCCTTCTGAGGCTGCCTTCCATCTCTCACTATCAGAAACTCTGCAGAAGCGACATTGCAGAAAAGGTGGCTCTAGGAAAGCCCACTTATCATGAAGCCCTGAGAAACATATCAGGCCATATGTCTGATACCCCAGTTCAGCCTATATAGCAGTATAGTTGTGTTTTACTAGAAGCAGGTCCAACTGAATTCAATTGACATTTCTCCCAAGCAAGTCTCTACAAATTCTAAACATAGTTAGCTCAATGGGACATACTTCTGAACTACTTCTGCTTAGGACTGAATTGTCAGTCTTATTATTCCTGCAGAATTCCTTTTGTTGATATTTAACTAGGTTCATGGATGCACAAGGATTTGAATTCAAGTCTACAGTTATCATTCTTCACCCTCCTCACTCATACTTTCAGGACAGATATGGAAAACATTCTGAGTTTAAAAGAAATCACACACACAGTTCGCATTAAACATATATACATGAATACAAAAGAGTGATACAGTAAAATACATTTAGTGGCCAACTGACTTTGAATTGTGTGACCCAGTATTCAACCAAGCTGTGCACTTCAATCCTGAATGCAGAACTTTAACCCAGGGGCAAGTTAGCAGATGCTGTTCAGGTTACTGATTATGAAACACCAACAGTTTCTCCTAACAGCTCTCCTGTAAGGCTGTTTGTGATTTTTTAGATTTCACGGGTATAGAATAAAAGCTGATCGTAACTTGCCCATCCCTCCCTGCCAAGTCTAGGAAACAACTAGAAATTGAACTAAGGACTCCTAGGAATTTGTCTAACCCTCTAGGCACAGTTATCTGCTTTGAAGACAATCTTTACTTGTTTTGAGAGTTGGTGTGATCCAGCAGATTAGATAGCAAAATCAGAGTTTAGATCCCAGTTGAGCATTGAGCTTGTATTGCTATTTAGACTGCGTTAAGGTACTGCCTCTCAGCCTAAGGGAGCAATCCTAACCTGGAAATAGGCCAGCACAGTTAGGCCAGCAAAGTTTGGCACAAGGAACATTATAAAAGTATGTTTGGACCACTTTTGGAGTAAGAAAGGTCAGCACACAGACATGTGCCATCATCCCTGACTCTGAGAGTGGTCCAAACACGCTTTACAATGACCCTTGTGCCAGCCCAACTTTGCTTCCCTAACTAATTCCAGGGTAGGATTGCACCTTAAGTTATCCATCTGTAAAAACGGGAACAACCGTGTCTTCCCTCATAAGGTCATTCCAATGGCAAAACAAGATGGCATTTGCAAAACATTTTGCATACACAGAAACTGGCAGAAACTTAAATTCCTAATTAATCAATCTAGATTACCATTGGGTATTAACAGAGGCAAGAATGTATTCATGAGCAGACCAATCCAAACTCCAAGCTGAGCTGGCACAGGCCCGCTGCACTGGCTCTCAAGTGTTGCAAACATGTTGCATAAGGCATGTTGCACTGACTTGGGAGTTGGCCGGGCCAGCATAGAGGCCTGTACCAGCTTGCTAGGGCTGAATCCAGCTCCTGCACTAACCAAAGGGGGGGTACATTTGTGCTAGGCATAGGAGGAGGAGGTGTTTTTGGGTAGGGCAGAATGGGAGGCGGATCAGGCCCGGGGGGGGCAGGATCACCAATGGCAGCACGCACTACATGCATGAGCCAGTAGTTCCATTCCAGACCCCCTACCCTGTGGATACTGGAAACCGCAGATACTGGGGATGCCTTTTTAAAGATAGGGGAACATCAGTGGTTTTGCAACAAGGTAAAAAAGAGGTTTATTTAATGTTCCCCTAGCTTTTTAATAGGCGTCCCAGTATCCATGGACAACTGAAACTGTTTGGATACCAAACCAGTGGATACTGGGGCATGCCTGTATATCCTAACCCCTGTATCCTAAATAGCTAGTGCAGATTCACGTACACCCAAAGGGCAAGCTGGGGCTCAACACAGGGTAAACATCCCCTTAACCTGACGTGACCTCCAACCCATACCTAATCTGTGTTGAATACAGGACAGACTACTGAGGCCTGGCTGTACCAGTGCAGGTTAGGATTGTGCCCTTAATAAATTTAGGGAGCAATCCTAACCAACCTTCCAGGACTGAGATAAGGGAACAAACATTCCCTTATATTACCTTACCTTATCTTATCTTTCTCTTGCAGGAAAGATTACACATGGAGAGACACTATCACAGGCCCAAATACTGATCTGGTGGCCAACTGAAAAAGCTTAAACACAAACACTTGTAGCAGCATGATCTATCATGATCTGGGGCTCTATATTCACATGCAAAACTGGGGAGGGGAAAAAAACCCAACTTCTTCATGAACTGAAAAGTTTCAAATGAATAAGCAGTAAGATTCAAGGGAAGAGATGAAGTTCCATAAATAAAACACAACTCTGACCATGCAGTCCAGAACTACTTGGAATCAGCGTATTTGGACTTTACGCAGGAATAGGTGCGTAGAATTATAACAAACATATATAGGACTAGATTGCAAAGCTGTTTACAACCCAGTTCTCCTAATCCCTTTATCCAGAAAAAAATTCCCAAAGCAATTACACACGCTTTCAGGAAAATTATGTTTTGAATTGCTGTCTTAGCCTATCAATCAATCAACAGGTACTTATATACCGCTTTTCAACACGAAGTTCACAAAGCGGTTTACAGGCAAATAGTAACAATAAAGTTAAATGGCTCCCTGTCCCAAAAGGGCTCACAATCTAAAAAAAGGCAGACCGCCAGCAACAGTCACTAGAAAGACTGTGCAGGGGTGAAGAGGGACAATTACTCTCCCCCTGCTAAATATAAGAGGAGCACCACTGGAAAAAGTGCCTCTTGCCCAGTTAGCAGGGGTTCAAATTTGCCTATCCAAATTTACTCACTGAAATCTGTGAGCCTTACTTTGAAGCCAATATACAAGCCAAGAATTGAACTGTGCACCTTAATAATGCTTTAAAACAGTGGTTCTCAAACAGTTTAACACTGGGACCCACTTTTTAGAATGACAATCTGTCCAGGACCCACCCGAAGTGATGTTAATGTCCAAAAGTGCCATCATTATGACACCAGAACCAGCTGAGAATGCAGCAATAAGTTGGGTTTCTCAGCCATTTTCCAACAGCAAAGTGAATCAGAAAGGAAAAAAGTCTATTTATAACCCTGACACAAGCAGAATAATCACACAGCCCTTCCCCTTTCCAGTATTCATTGTCCCATATTTTCAATATGGCTGTTCTAGGTGCTTCATGACCCACTTGAAATTGGCTTGCGACCCACTGGTGGGTCCTGTCCGACAGTTTGGAAACCACTGTTTTGAAAAACAGTTCAATTTCAATGGGATTAATCCTATTTTCATGCAGTACTCTCTTAAGGCTTTGGGATCAGATTAAATGACAAATGCATTAAACCTGTTCAGCTGCTTTTGCTTTTTTGTTTGTTTTAAAAATAACAAAATATTGTACAAGTTGAAACGGTACCACAGTAATACCAGTGGTATGGCTTGTTCATATAAATGATTACTCCAAGCCCCAGATACAGGATGGATATCATTTACCAGTTACACAGAAGCAGTGCATAGTCCTGGCAAGGGGCAAAAGTTTTGCAGACAAAAATGAGATGTAAAGCACACATTTTTAGATCACACAGTAGGGGATGCCTATCATACAAATGGTAATACTGTATGTACCTACATTTCCAAACAATGATTCCAGCTTCAAACTACAGAAGTTAACGTACATCCTTTTCATTAAAGAGATGGTGCTTGCCCATTCATATACTTCAGCAGACATTACTACCAACCAAGTATTTCTTAAACGTCACTATCAATACATACATGGTGGTGGCTGGATTAAAGGCATTCTCGTAAGTGATTACTGCATCTACTCTGTGGAATAAAGACTTGCTAGCATACACAAAATGGTTTTTGCTATGGTATCACTGTCAAGCACAGTGCAGCTTGACATTTTTACATTGAGGCCAGCAAACTCATAGCTTGCCCTAGTTCTTCGTGCAGCCCAAAACTATGCACGAGTTACTCAAATGTACATCTCACCACAAGCTCAATTAGGCTTACTTCCACACGGTTTTGCAGCTAACATACACAAACTCAGAAAAATTCCATCAATCCACTGAACCAAGTTCCACTAACTTACTTCCGAGTAAATAGGATAGCCTCGTGTTGCACGTCTGCAACCGCGTTGCACTTAAAGGCTGATAGATGCACAGCGTTCAGCGCCAAGGATTGTGTTTAACTTTTGTTTCCCCTGCTAATCGAATTCGAAGCCCCCCCCCCCATTTTCACAGAGACAAGGAAACAAAAAAGGAGGGGGGAGTTGAAAAGCATTGCATGTCTCGCATATCAACCGTACAGCTCTGCTATACAGTACTTTCAACCCCACCCCTGATTATGTATTGTCCTGGCTGACGCAAAGGGAAGAGCTTATATACACTTACGAAAATCACTCACCACGCTCTGCCGGTTAAAGCTCTCTCTCCCTTACCCGAGTTCAAAATACAGTGGGCAAGTCTCCTGCCTTCGACTTTAACGTTTCCGTTTCCGGGTTTGATATTTAACCGCACGCTTCTCAGCCCTCTGGCTTTTCTAGTCCACGCGGGCAAGGGGGAAACTGCTGTGTTTCCCTTATGTTGCAAAACTTACGGTAGAAAGAAGGTATCTGGCGCTGAGGCTTGGAAGCAAAAATGTCCGTTGAAGATACTTTGCTTCTATTTTGTAGGATTTGATTTATCCGAAATACAAAGAGGGCTTCTTGCAGCAAAAAAGGCGAATGTGTGAGGTTCTCTCTATTTTAAAAAACAAACGCTTTGGGTTTTGGAAATGGCTTGGGGTTTTTTACAGTGGCAGTCACAGTTTTGAGAAACTATCCAGAACAGTGGTCTTCAACCTTTTTTATGCCTCGACCCCAATAAATAGATAAATAACTGAAGCATGAGGCTGGAGACCCACCAATCCTGCCCCCACCCCAGGACCTCCATTGCCCCCATAGCCACCCATGTCTGCACCCACCTTCCCCATTTTCCTCTACCAAATGTGTCCTTGCAACAACCTTGTGAGACAGCCTGAGCAGGGCTGGGATTAGGAGCTGCAGGGTAAGACAGCTAGAAGAGACTGCAAGATTACATCAAGTACCCAGTTTTGTTAAGGCAGTCCCATGATTGGACTGGATCCAAGCCCTCTCTTGCACAGGCTTGGAAAGTTTGCCATGGCCCCCAAAATGAGGCTTCACAACCCCATTGGGGTCCCGACCCACAGGTTGAAGAACACTGATCCAGAGTAGACTCCAAAAGGATATGAACCACATTCTATCTCACTGTGTGTTGGTGTCACCTTGCACTTCAAAAATAATTTGTGTATTTTTTATTACGACAATTTCACACATACATGTTTGCTGTATGACCTGCAGTCAGGGGCCAAGAGCTGTGCCCACAGCAAAAATCAGATGTTGATCACTTGATGACTGCTACATCAAGTGATGACTTGCAAGACACTACCCATCTAACAGCAACAGAGCTTTTCTGCCTCCTCACATCCCCTCTAATCCAATGCTGTCCAGTTCCACTTTCCAGTCATCAAGTGAAAGTAATGAAGAGTGGAAAAAAAATGATATTTCTGGATGTGTGAACCATGTCCGTCTGGGGTAATTACACATGACAATTTATGCACAAGTAGGACTTCTGTAACATGTGAAGCTGGCCAGGATACAGCAAGAAAATGATAATTATTTTTTATTATTGGTGGAATGCCTGTGATAAAAACAGGCAGGCAGTGATTGGAAGGATGATCCATATGTTGCAGAGAATGCTGGCACCAGTGTCTGGGCAGATTTTAATTTTTAAAACTATTGAATTGCAACTTGAGCATTTTGTCCTGTGGGGGCCACTGAGAACTGAACATGTTCTGTTCCTACAGCCAAGCCCTTTGACGTGCCCCAAAAGTGCAAAACAACAACAAAACTGAACCAACTGCCATATATACTTGTAAAGCATAAATGTCTGGATCCCAAATGTATAGTTCAAAAGAAAGGTTTATTGTCATATTGGGTTCAAAATCACCAGGGGTTTATATTACTATTTAATTGATTTGTATCTTACATACTCAACCCTATGACAGGCAGGGTAGTACTACATGGAACTGAGGTTTATATATTGCAAGGATTCTGAGGCTGCAGGCTGCATGTTTTTAAATTACAGCTGTAGTCCTTATGAATCCCCACTGAAGACAATATACTGATCATGTGATTAGCTATAGAATCTTAGAGATATAAATACAAATTTATTATAGACTATATCTCTATAGTCAAAATCAAAAGCAATCAAAATGTGTGGTTAAAAATGATGTGTGAGTATAAACAAACACTACTGAAAATTAAAATCATTGCTGTTCTCCATAAAATCTGCAATGTGGTGTTTGTTGTCCATTGCAATGTGTTGTGTGTACTGTATTTGACTAGATTACCTTTGCATAGGGCCCATTTACATGCAGGACCCAATTGGAAGCAATTAGTCCAACTGGCTTAAAGCCGGCCCTGTGATGAATAACACATTGGTTGCACATAATTTTCCTATGGAGGCTCACGTTTGTGTAGATATTTGATAGTGTGTGTAGCAAGCCTTCTTGGTTCACACACTTGTTCGTGTCTCCTGTATGGACTTTGAAATTAATTATACTGTTTGTTATTGACTAATGCCTCTCAGTTTTGCTTTTGGCTCAGAGCAGCATTTTTCCAGTGGTAAATTTCAATGGGCGTTTTGCAAACCCATATAAAAAAAGGTTAAACATAAACGCCCAACGATAACAAGGTAATATATCCTGTGTAATGTTCTACTTTAAAAGGGATTAAACCCAGTTACAGGGAATTACGTTTGCAGGAAGATCTGTAAGATTATACTGAGTTTAGTAGGACTGATTTCTCAGGAAGCAGGAGAGCAGCCTATACATCTTGTCCTTGTACATTTTGCAGAGGTTTTATAACCCCTAGTCTCAATTGTGGTTATTCTGGAGAAGTTTCAGTGTCAATCCTTGTTTCCCATAATACTTTCCTAATATTTACCCCCATTCAAGCTGTTCATTTTTTTTTTTTTTTTTTTGTAATAAAGTTAGGGTAGCTTCAGTGAGATGGCATTAAAATTAAAATACTGGTGTAGATAACTGGCAGCCCAATCCTAACCAATTTTCCAGTGCCAATGCAACTATGCCAGTGGAGTGTGTGATGCATTCTGCAGTGGGGGGGGGGGGCAGTCATAGATCACAAGGTAAAGGAACACTTGTTCCCGTACTTCAAGACTATATTGCAGCTGCATTAGGGCTGGAAAAGATTGGACTGGACTGTAAAACATTGAACCACTGACAATAACAACTGGGATTTAGGGCAGGTGTTATTTCCCTCCGATGTGATTTATTGTTCCACAAACCTTCATGATTGGTGCATTCAGTTGGCCCAAATCCAGGAATCTTCAAGGCTCAGAAGCGAATCCTCATTTAAGCACTCACATGAGCACTCTTCCGTGGTGTTATTTTGCTCTTGGGATCAGAGTAAAGAAGAAACATCCCCAAGGAAAAGAACAGAAAAGTTGTACAGGGAAAGAAGTTGAAGAACTAGTGAAATTTATAACCTAATCCTATTGGGCCTTGGTGCTGCTGGCATGCAATGTGCTTTAAGGTGGTTGCAAAGTTTGACCTGCCATTCTATGTAGTGTAACAAGGTGGGGAGGGAGAGAAATGGGGTGGAGACCTGGGCAGGATGGTGATAATGATAGGAAGAAGTGGTGGTGGATCCACTGATATCCTACTTTCCTGGCCTCAATCCATCTACTTTGCGACAGCTAAGTAGCTGTGCAGATCCAAGTAGACCCATTGAGGCAGTGGAGGCTTGCCCTGCCCAGTGAATTTTCTAGGTGGCCTTTGGACTCACCCCCTTATGGGATGCAGTGTGCACCCAACTGGCATGGCTGCATCAGCAGGGGGAGACTTGGGCTGCATTGGGTTGCTAGAGGCAACCAGAACTGCAAGATTTGAAGTAATACTTGGAAATAGTTTCTACTGGTAAATGAGACCGTGAAATAATGAATTCTAAAGTAGAAAAACAAATAGGTTGTCCAGTAATTGCAAAGATCAATCTTTGCCATTATTACCACCTGCATGTTCCCTTTTCTGCAGGATGACCAAAATACCAGTTGGGTTTTGTTAACGTATTATATTTTTGATTAATATCCCAAACTTATGGTGCAGTAGCTGCCATTTCCTGCGTGCCCACATGTGACCAGGCTTGCCAGGAGAGATAAGTGAAGAAGCGCTGCGCTTAACTCCCTGGCCACTGCCTGGTCCCCTATGGGACTGTTCAGATCTATGCCAACGCTTTTCCTGGATTTGAGGAGCTATCTTGGTGCATGTCAGTTCTGGGATGGAGGGGTTGGATACAGGGTACACTGGTTAGCATCCTATATTCAGGTTTTGCACTCCTGGTGGAAAAGGCTGGGAAAAGGAGAAGGCACTGAAGGATGCTAAGTGTCCCATGGGATGTTCTTTGCCTGTGAGGGAGGTGTTAGCTGCTTTGCAGCTTTGCTGAGTGGGTTCAATGCCTGCCTACTCCCCCTGTCTTTTGCCTCTACCATGATTGTTTCAGGTAAGTCAGGTAAAAGGTGAGTTTGTCCTTGGTTTTGTCCTTTTTTCCTGGCAGGCCTCAAATATAGCTTGTCTGACTTCTATTCTGCCTTTTGGCTTATTTAGCTAGTGCTGTTGGGGTACCCCTTGTTGCTCATCCTAGTTTCTCTCCTCATAAAAGTGTGCTTTCCTCTCCACCTGGGCTGACCCCCTAATCCGGGAGTCCTGTATGTTAGTTGTGCATGCTTTCTACCCTCCATCGTCCCTTGGGAATGATCTTTCTTCCACCAGCCTGTTCCAGAATCCTTTCATGTCTGGCCAATGTGGAGCCATCCTCAGGAGAACACCCTGCGATTGGTGCATGCATGTTTCTATAGATGCTGGGTATGTGTGTGGCTGAGGGAGCGGCTGGCAGGGTTACTCCTCCATGAAGTTGCTCGGGCTCTCCTTGTACCCTTCCCCTTTGTGCTCAGTGGGTTAAGGATATGGCAAATGTTGCTTGAAGATTTGGACTTATCCAGCAAAGGAAGCACTACACCAGCACTACTTGGACATCGGATGGCACCTTAACTGAATACAAACCACTGAGAGTTGTGATGTATGGATTCCATGTCGGTATAATGCACAGAACAAGCAAAATGAACATGCATAGATTTCAACTAAATAAAGTCAGAAACTACTTAAACACACAAGATAAATGTGATTTCACAGATGGCCAATGAGAACTTTCTTCTTCATCATTCATCCTTGTACACTATCTTTTTAATTCATGTATATACCACATGCAATGGGGCATAATCCCAAATAACTATGGATAAAACTGCAGATTCATTGATCCCATGCAAAAATAAGTACAGTAATTAAATCCTGTTTAAATCAATGGAACTCCAAGATAACTGACAACTGATGTGTCCCATTGACTTAAATGGAGTGTAAGAGCAACTTACATTTTCCAAATCTAGGCCAGAGCATGCAGTGTGTTTTTGCAACTCACATCTCATTTATCTTTACAATAATTGTACATGGATAGCTTATTACTATATCCACTACTGATTACACTTCAGGAAATCCAGCAACTAACAGTGCAATCCTATGCCTGTGTACTCAGAAGCATTGTTCCCTTTAAACTGTACCGGTGTCCAGCTCAAAACCCAGCCAAGGAAAGCTCCACACAACTCAGAGTTTGGTGTTCCTGGAAGTCCAATACTGATGTCATTGTTGTGCATCCGGAAAGGCCACCAGGCTGCCATGCAGCTGGCAAAAGGATCTATGCAATGGCATGGGCCCTTTAGTGGGAATATTGCTCAGAAGTCCCACTGTGTTCATTATAATTAAATAGCCCAAGAAAATATCCATAGGACTGCAGCCTTAAGAACAGAAATGGAATTTTGAATTCTGTTCACACAATGTACTAATTCCAACTGACAACAGCTCTTCATAACTGTCTTTAAGCAACGTCCTTGAGTTCTAAACCACCTAGATAGCTATTACTAGCTGAAGCACACCTCCAATGAAGTTTAAAATATCCTGCTGGCGTTAAAATACTCATTGTCATTGCAGGCAGATCCTGGTAAGTCTTTAATAATATACAACAAAATGTACAATAAACTACATAAATCTAGCCTCAACTAGCCTTGGGCATTCTGCCTTGCTAAGAACGGGCTTAAATGAGCACACATTTGACACACATGACCACCTTTGAGCAAGCATTGCTCACATACTTTTAATAGCACCCTCAAGCAGCTATGTAGCTGATAAAGCTTAATTTTTGTTTCCAATGAGGCTGCCATTAAAGACACAGGAGCAGGGGCAGAGAAAGACTTGGCACTACTATAACTTTTGGCACTACATGTGTGCTTCAGTGGATTATTTTGTGGGAGGACACTGGCAAGATCAGTTCACCTGTGTTGGTTTGAAGGGCAGTTTACAGATTTCCTAACTGGCAGGAACAATGTTTCCTGTAGTGGCTTGTGTGTTATGTATGGTGGTAGTGGGGAACTGTGTGAGATGGTTCAGCAAAATTTCCCCCTGTTGGGGAGCTTATAAAGAGAAGCCTGAAGGAGCACCCTTACTCCTTCTTACTCTTACTACTGCCAATGTTTACCGTTACCAGATACAAACAGGGACAGAGTGCCTATACCTTTAACCATTGTATGGCAGAGGAAATTTTGGCTGGTATAGTACAGCTCAACATGTGTTTAAAAACCTGCACTTGCCCAGTGGCATTCCTGGGAAGGGGCTGGCGTCCAACCTCAAGAAGGCCCCCTGAGGGCTGGGGAGGCTGCAGCAGCCTCCCCAGCTCTCAAAAGACCTCCCTGGGGACCAACCTCCTCTGCTTTAAAAAAAGAACAACAGCCCCTGGAGCGTAATGGTAATGGTACCCCTGGAGTGGTAATGGGGGGGGCACAACTGAGAGCAGGAGTGGCCAATTTTGCTGCCCCTCCTGCCTGGCATCCTGGGGCATTTGCTCCCCCCATCCTCCCAGGTATGCCACTTCACCTGCCAAAATTCAAAACCTATACAATGGTTAAAGGTGTAGGCACTCTGTCCCCATTTGTATCTGGTAAACCTACTCATGGTAGAAAGCCTCAACCTCCTACCTGCATCCTTCTACATTCCTCTCTGCCCCTACCACATCAATCAATCACTAGTATTTATATACCGCTTTTCAACACAAAGTTCACAAAGCGGTTTACAGGCAAATAATAACATTAAAGTTAAATGGCTCCCTGTCCCAAAAGGGCTCACGATCTAAAAGAATGGAGAACACCACCAGCAACAGCCGCGAGAAAGACACTGCGCTGGGGTGAAGAGGGACAATTGCTCTCCCCCTGCTAAATATAAGAGGACACCACTTGAAAAAGTGCCTCTTGCCCAGTTAGCAGGGGTTAACCACATTCGGATCCCTTCTTCTCACCCTGTGTAAAAAGGGTGAGAAAAGGGCCAGTGTAAAAAGTTATGGCTGAAGAAGAAAAAAATACCACCTTCCTATTTCACAAAGGCAAAATGACGGAATCTTATCTGGAGGAATCTACAAATATTTCCTCTTTACTTGGGGAATTGCCCGTTTCCCATGACTCTGCATGTTCAGCTGTAAAATTCAGAACGATTTCCCAACAACGTTTCAGTGAAACTCCTGCAATTACCTCTCCCAGCCTTTCGTAATGGATTTTAATTTGCAGCATTAATCATGCCCGCGTCCAAGGGGGGCCCTGCAGTTAAAATTGAGTGATCTTTTCGCATTGCCTGAACACGGTCCCTGTGAAGCACCAAGATGTGCAGCATGGCAGAATGCTCCAGCTCCCATTCATTCACCACTCACAACGTCACAGCCGGTCCCATCATCACTACCTCGGCTAATATAACGAACCACGACCCGTGAAAAGGATAAAGTGCAAAGTCATGCTGGCGGTGCAGCTACTCAAGGAGGGGGGGGGAGGAGGAGGAGGAGCCAAGCGACCGGTTCTTCGTCTTCAAGTGTCTTTTCCTCGCGAGATTCTGGAAGGTATAAAGCCACATGGGACGATAGCCTCAAGGGCTGTATCTTCCTGCTGCTGTTGAGGCTTGGAGCATCGGGCGCTGTGCTGTAGGTTCGCGCTTTTGGGCGCACTCTTGGGCAAAGTAGTTTACACGGTGGGAAGGTTTTTTTTGTAGTCAACTGTTCTCTTACCAGCGAAACTATTGCAATTGATTTCATATCTCTTTGTGGTATAGGAGGCGGGTTTATTCGCTTGCCTCGAAGTTTCTGGATGCCTTTAAATGCAAGCTGTGCGTAGGCAATTTGGTCGTTGTGTAACTCGGTGAAGCTGAGATGTTGCTGAGATGTGCGTGATGTTTCTGGGGCTGATTAAGTAAAGTACCAGCATTACTTTTATTTGCCTTCGGAGGTCTTGGCTATCCTGGGTCCCGATGCCGGCTGCCTCGGGTGGAGGCGGAAGAAAGAGTCTTCTTAAAACCACCTGAAGGTTGCACGAGCAGGGTGTGGCGAGGCTGTAGTGCCTCGCGGAAGTAAGAAGCCATTTGAAGTGTAATTCGGCTTAATAGCCAGGCGTTAGTTGCGCTAAATGGCCTCATATTTCCTTACAGTAAATGCTGCGCGCTCCGCAGGTGATTGAAAGAATCGTAAGCTCCTAATGGCATTAAGAAGCATCTCTCTTCTGGCAACAGAGTAAGAGGCTAGTCTAAAACAGAATTGGGACTCAGCGCAGAGCTGTACCTCCGCTTTCAGGTTTTAAGACTATTTTCGTCTTTTATTTCGTGGGATGATAAACGCCTGAGTTAATGGTGAATTATGCTGTCGGCTCTTTTACTAGAACGAGCCCCGTTGACTTCACTAACACTGAAGGACAGGCATGTCACGAAGGCGAATGTGGTTCGTCTATAAACGTTACTCTGAGGTTGAGTCCTATGAAGTAACGCGCTTAAGCAAGGGCCTTGATCTCCGGAGGGCGGGTGTCTAATCCTGGGGTTTCTTAAACACAGAGGACTTCCGAGATTGTATCTAGAACTGGTGCTCTCGTATTGAAGTGTGGGAGGCACCTGTCTTGTATAAATGCAGGTGGAGAGTAGTGTCAAAATCTCCTGGTTCTGAAAGTGTGTGTGAGAGTTGCAATTAAGAAACGAGGTGTGGTGTGGACTTTGGGAGTCACAGCGTAAATTGTCGTCCCCCCCCAATGTCCATTGTAAAAATGTATGGGTTTGTTTAATTAACGGGGAGGCACTATCATGTTGCACAATGAACACTTGGCAAAACTAGTGTTTCACATTGTGCCTTTAGTGGTGCACAATTGGTGATCTGGCAATAAAAAAATCTGGGTAAAAATGCATTTTAAAGTTGTGGATATATCTATATCTATATATAAAGGATGTGTGTTTGTGTGTATGTTCCAGCATAACTCTGGAAACGCCTGGAACAATTTACATCAAACTTGGTATGCCTATGCCTTGCGATCTGGGAAGAAATACTGCGGGGGTAAGACACCCCTAGCACCCCTGGGGGTGGGAAGGAGGTGACATGAAAAACTGTCAAATGGCCAATATTAGTGTCCAATCCATAGTTTTCAGGGTTGCTGCGATGAACGGTGATGCTCCTGATGCCGTATAAGTCCACGTTTGGCCCCCATCAGCATGGGGGGTGAGAAGGGGAGACAAATACAATGGATGGGTGTGTGTGTCTGTTCCAGCATAACTCTGGAATGGTTGGAGCGATTTACACCAAACTTGGTATACATATGCCTTGCGATCTGGAAAGAAATACTGTGGGGGTAAGACACCCCTAGCATCCCTGGGGGTGGGGGTGGAAAGGGGTTGACATGTAAAAATAATTGAAAACTGCCAACATTAGTGTCCAATCATACTTTATGGTATGCCAGCCAAACGTTACTGGCCTAACTCCAGGTTAGGATTGCACCCTGAGTGGCTTATCCTTGAATAAAGGAGAAAGACAGAATATAAATTCTTCAAATAAATAGTCTATATATATATATATATATATATATATATATATATATGTGTGTGTGTGTGTGTGTGTTCGAGCATAACTCTGGAATGCCTGGTGCAATTTACACCAAATTTGGTACACATATGCCTTACACTCTGGAAAGAAATACTAGCACCCACTAGGGGTGGGGGTGGGAAGGGGTGACATGTAAACGTAATCAAAAACGGCCAACAGTGTTGAATCCATAGTTTTTTGGGGTCGCTGAGGTGAATGGTGACACTCCCGATGCTGTTGAAGTCCACATTTGGCCCCCATCACCATGGGGGGTGAGAAGGGGTGCAAGATACAGTGCTTGGAAATAGAATATCCGCAGCACGTTGATGGTGGCGTAGAGGACACCATTTGATTTCAGATTTCACAACTCATCCCACTTCTAGAAATACTGTGGGGGTAAGACACCCCTAGTGCCCCTAGGGGTGGAAAGGGGGTGACAATTAAAAATAATCAAAAACGACCGATATTAGTGTTGAATCCATAGTTTTTGGGATCGCCGAGATGAATAGTGATGCTCCCGATGCTGTGTATGTCCACGTTCAGCCCCCATCGGCATGGGGGGGTGAGAAGGGGTGAAAAATGAAATGTCCAAAATGATCAACATTTGTGTCAAATCCATAGTTTTCGGGGTCACGAAGCTGATTGGTGACAGTCCTGATGACATTTATGCCCAAGTGTCGTCAAATAGAACTCTGTAGAACCTTCTAGGAATTTGTAGAAATCATTATGCCCCGGTCTTGGACTACAATCAAATACTTGCCATGTTACCAGGCGTAGTCACTGAATACAAGTCTATCAGTACCTTAATAGATGCCTATGAGGCATCCATTTCCCATCAGACTTCCTAAACTTACTTGATCCAGCTGGATTGCCACCACATCATCTTTTACTTACAGTGGGATCTCCAGTTACTTTACTATGGAACCTCGACCCGCCAAAACTTTGCAACGGCACAAGGCTGTGTGTCAAGAAGATACTGTGTAATGTAATTGAAGTGGCTATACTATCTTAACAAGAAAGGGAGAGGGTGAAACAGTTTTTTTTCCCACGGATAACACTCATTCCGACGAATCTCCCTTTTAATTTTAAGAGATTACAATTTCTAGTGAGACTTGTATTCTCGATCATGATCAACAAGTCACAGGGGCAGTCTATTAAGTACTGCGGAGTGGATTTGAGATTGCCATGTTTCTCCCACGGACAACTTTATGTTGCTTGCTCAAGGGTGGGTTCCTCCCAAAATTTATGTATTCTTGCTCCTGGAGGTGAAACTAAAAATGTTGTTTATTATATAATCAAGTTCTGAGTTGAATTTATAAAAGATTTTACTTTATAATTTTTATACTGTACTTATACTTTTAATTACCTGTACATAAAATTACTTTGATTTTACACTATAGATAGAATTCATTCCTTTTCCTGTCTAATAGAAGCTTGGGATAAATAAATCCCCGGGCAACGCCGGGTCAGGTCAAGCTAGTATAGATATGAAGTGAAAAATGGATTGCTCAACACCAACGTGCTTCAGGCATTCCATTCTAGAACCACATTCTACAAAACACTTGCTGTACTTGACAATTGGAGTTGATACTGGGAATTGTATTTTTCCCCTGCAATAGACAACTCTGGTTTGAGTACTGTCCACTCCACACCTATCTGAAACCCTGGAAAGCTGCTGTCATTGTAGACAACACTGAGTTAGGTGGTCTGACTCAATGGAAGGAAGTTTCAGATGCTCAGTGGGCTTTATATAATACCCTTCAGACACCCATAATGTCTTGAATACATTTTCCCTGGGCTGGCATGTTTTCTATCCCCTCCCTTTCTCCTTGTCTCTCCCTGCTTGCCCCAGCTATCATACCCTCATTCATTCTCTTCCCTTGAACACAATGGGGCTTGCTTCCAAGTAAGCTTGTATATAAAATTGTACTGTTGCAAACAGATGTTTCTGCCTTTCTCCCTTCTGCTTTCTTGGCTTCTTATCTCTTGTCGGCTGTTCTTTTCTGCCTTTTTGCATAGTGCATCTTGCTGTGTGCCCCCCCCCAAGTTCTTATGTATTCTTTCCTGTAGGCAGCTTGCCCTGCAACAGAAGAGGGACAACCTTCCTTCTTTTAGAGATCTGGCTCTTCCTTTTTGAAGACTGTTGCTCTTTTTGCTTCCTGACAAGACAGGTGTGAGAAGGCTTACCTCACCTAGTCTCAGTTGCTGTCATTGTTTTTTTTTCTGTCTTGGGATCAGCCTCTTCCTCTTCAAGGGGCAGGAAGGGGGTGGAAGAGCTCCCCTTTCTATGTAGTGCCACAGATTTGGAAACCTTAGCAGGACTTCAGTGTCTGCCAGACACTGTACTAATCCTTGGGCATTTGCAGGGTATGAGTGATAGAGGCAGGCAAGAAGAGCAGTTTGTAAGACGCTTTACAGTGCAGTCTAATGATTTGAATAGACTTTCATTTAACTGAGCATCTCTTTAACTTTATTGGCAGGTTTGCCTGGATTAGCTGTAATCTGAGTTCACAAAGACATACACTTCTCTGATTAGATTTGGAGATCTAACAATACTGACTATGTGAAGTTCATACTGTATGAGAAACGTTTGGATCCATATAGGACAGTACTTGGCTTTGTTTTAAAGATGTAGTACTTTTGGGAGGAGGGGCACATGAGGGTGTGGTGTGGTGGTGATGCTACTTTTACCCTTTGTTTGTTCCTGCTGCACCATCCAGGAAGTTTATTGTACTAGTGTAACTATTCTGCAGAAGCTTGCTGAAAGTATGTAGTATACTTAATATCCTTTCCTCTTCAATTCTAACAGAGATGACTTTACATCAAAAATATAATTTTTCTTCAAATATGGAAGGTTCTCTCTGGATCAGGCTAAACATTGAAATCATTTTCTGTATGCTTACACAGACAACGTAGTTCTGGTAAAATTAACAAGTAAAATTTGCAAGTTAGCATTTACTAATTGATTTCTCTTTTGAGACAGGAGGAGGTCTGAGCCTTAGACGTTTTGCATTTCTCAAGCGCTTGTCAGAATGTCGTCAGGAAATGCTCACATTGGGAAACCAGCCCCAGACTTCCATGCCACAGCTGTTATGCCTGATGGGCAGTTCCAAGACATCAGACTTTCTGACTATAGAGGTAAGTGCAACAAAATATGCTGGAAATCAATAGTATAGAAAAGATAGCTTATATGTTCTGTGTGTAAAACCCTAATTTCTAGTAACAGATTCCCTTTCTGAACATGTCTTCTGTATTTAGAATAAGTGTTGCAAGTGTAGTTTTGATATGCTAGGGAGTTGGCAGCATGTATTTCAAAATGGCTTATGCCTATTGCAAAATGTCATGATGCCCAAGCCATAATCAGAATTGGTCTGATCCAGTGTGATTTCTCACTCTTAACTAGCTCCAAAGGAGGCATATTGTCTTGCAAGGAGCTTCCACAAAATTGCTATACAACCTCTCTGCATTGGTCATATGTGGTCTGAAAGGAACAGTTTTGTTCCGTTTACCTGGAAGTGATGCTAGTTTATTCTAGAGTGGTCTTGAATAAATATCATGACCACTCCTGGTTGAGTCAAAGGACTAACTTTTTTCAAACATCAAATGCTTGCTACATGCTTTGGCACCTGTTGACTTGGACGGATGCATACTTCTTTGCTGCTTCTATCATGCCCAGAAGGGGAATATGCAGAATGCCCTTCCTTTGCCTGCAGATAACCACCAGGTAGGTGAAGGAGCAGAATTCCAAGGCTTCTCCTATACAAGAGCATTCAGGTGTTGTCATGGTAATTTCTAGAGGCCCTTGGCAAAGAAGAAGAAGCAGCAGGCAGAAAACTGAAAAAAATGCCTAGGGGTGAATGTTAATATCTAGGCCAGTTGCTCTCAAATGTTTTAGCACTGGGACCCACTTTTAGAATGACAATCTGTCGGGATTCAATGATGTCATTAACCTGGAAGTGATATCTTGGCCAGCGTAATCAAGCAAGAAATTTTTTTTAGCACACTCCACATGACAAAATCAAATTAAGTAAATTAAAAGTTTACAATAAGTTAAAAATATTTAAAATGAAGAACCCTCCAAAGCAATTGCTGACCTTCTAAGTGGACAAGAGGCAGTTTTTCAAGTGGTATTTCATTATATTTAGCAAGGGGGGAGTAATTCCTAATCACCCCTGAGCAGTATCTTTTCTAGTGGCTGTTGCTGGTGGTAGTCTGCATTTTTTTTTATTGTGAGCCCTTTTGGGACAGGGAGCCATTTATTATTATTTGCCTGTAAACTGTTTTGTGAACTTCATGTTGAAAAGCAGGATATAAATACTGTTTAATCTGGTTCTTAAAAGTCCCCAAACATCCCAAAGGGTGCAACCCTATCCACACTTACCTGGGAGTAAACCCTATTGGCTATCAGTGTTAAAAACATATACATAGTAACCTGTTATAGATCTGTTACATTTACCCTAATGTTAGTTGGGAATGTTAGTTGCATAACATAGTAACAACTATACTATATTAAAAATAAAATACACATTAATGAGTAGGAGTCCTGACCCCCACAATTTAAGAAATACTGATCTAGGCCATAGCTTCCCCAGGAGTTAATTGAAAGACTGCGTGGCTAATGTTACCATTGGTTATGATCCAATGTAGAGTTGACTAGGAATAAGTCCTATTGCCTACAGTGCGATATACTTAGAATAAATATGCATAAGCTAATACACCAATGCATCTTTAATTCTGATATTTCATTTTTCAATGTTTATACACTTGTGTTAACGATTGCAATCTGTTCCAGAGTTTGACATGAATTGAGCTAGATCAGCACTTCTCAAAAATGTGCTCCTTCAGAGGCTTCACGAACACCCTTCAGGAGCTGCAGTGTTTCCTTTACCCAGTTTTGCCAGCTCCTGAACATCTGCTGGCAGGGCTTCCTGAGACCAAAAAGTTTGAGCAGAATCTTTAAAGAAATTTCAAAGAACAAATAAGGGCTAATCAAGTTAGTTTCTTCTGCTCTTTGCAGCCATGGCCCTAGGCAGGCAATCAGAGCAGTGAGATGTGATCTGAACATACAGGAAATGTCCTATACCAGAATACAACAAATCAAGCCTTTGCTTGCAAATGGGACAAAATTCTGAAGTTGCTGTGGCAGAGAAGGAGGTGTTTCCATGTTGCTAGTACAAAGTGTAGCAGTGGCCCATAAGTCATATATAGTCCAGACAATTGCCTGTTGGTGGCAAATAGCATAGGTTCCCTGTTGCAGTACACGCTTTATCACTAAAGCAGCGTTCACAGACTTGGCTTCCTTAATATTTGGCTCTATTCTTGCAAGGGCAGGTGCCTATATCTCCCTCCTCTTCAGAGCCAATGTAACCTCCGTTTGGCTCTGGCCGCTGAGAATGGCTCCAAAGAGGAGGGGAAGTGTCTGCTTGCAAAACTTAATGCTGTGATCCCCCTCTAGGTACACCACTGGAGAAAGCAAAAACAGCAACAGGATAGCAATTGAAGCAGGTGCTGTTAATGTTTGGATGCAGGAAATGGTGACTCTGAATAACTTGAGTGGGGAAAGAACCAGCACTTCCTGCAGAAAACTAATTTGATTGTTTATTTTCTAGGCAAATATGTGGTGTTCTTCTTCTATCCTCTTGATTTCACCTTTGTCTGTCCAACGGAAATCATTGCATTCAGTGACAGGTCTGAGGATTTCAGGAAAATCAAATGTGAAGTGATCGGTGCTTCTGTTGACTCCCACTTCTGCCACCTTGCCTGGTAAGAATTTTGGGCTTCAAGCTGTGTTCTCTCCCCACCCCTCCCAAGCACCTGTCCTACAGTAGAAAAGGATCCCAAGTCTCTTGTATGGGTGAAAAAAGCTGCTCCCAATAAATTCCTTGCTGTGCAGGTCTTGCTTTATTCCCACCACAGCCTCAAATGTACTAAATTCACATGCAAGTAAGGGTTAAGCACCCTGCTGCCCAGATTAAGTGAGAGCTTTTATCTGGTGTATGAAAGGGAGTCAGAAGTAGGAGGGGCATAAGGTACTTGTTCGTCAGCCGTGTCTCATGGGGAATTTTGCCACTTGGATTACAGAATGTGGGAAAGCTGCCTTGTATTTGGGAAAGCTGGCCCAGGCAATTGGTCCATCTAGCTCAGCATTGTCAAAACTAACTGGCAATGATTCTCCAGGGCTTCAGGTGGGGATTTTTCTGTGCCCTATCTGGGAGTGTCTGGAATTGAAACTGGCCATGGGCACAGTACATTAAGGTACCATAAACACGAACATTCTTGTTCTGGTGATGCCAGTAAGAAGGAACCATGTGGTTCCTCTTTGGATATTGCATGAGTTATGGTGGATTACACCACTAGGAAATGGTCGTGTCATTCCAATTACATGAATTGGGCTTCAGTAAGTGAATTAAAAGAGCTTTCAAGTTAATGATTGGAACCAGAGTGACTAACCTTATTCAGGTGTTGTGTACCTTGGTACATTGCACCTGGAAATGGGAGCATGCTGGCAGTAGGGTACAGTGGTCCTTTTCCTCCCATTTTTGGAATGCTGGCAAATCAGCATTCCAAAATAAAGGGAGAGCATATCTCCTTGGTCCGGTGCATGCTGTATCTGGCAATCCTAAGGAATACACATACCCATGTAATGACTGAACAGGACTAAGGGTTAATGTCCCTTAATGAAAACTGTAAAGCTACTGAATTGCATCTATGTAATGATTTCTTCAGGAGGGTAATCCTATCCCATGGCAAGTACTGTGCTTTTGAAAAAAAACTGTACAAAAGGGCAGGTTTGTTCTGAAAATTCTATGGTTTTTCTTGAAATTTCTAAAATACTACACTACTCTCCACAGGATTAACACACCTAAAAAGCAAGGTGGTCTGGGCAGCATGCGTATTCCCTTGGTGTCTGACACAACCCGTGAAATTGCTAGAGAGTATGGGATATTAAAAGAAGACGAAGGCATTTCTTATAGGTAAGGTTATTGCAGCAGCTTCTAAACTGCCTGATCTTCAAATGTAGTCTTAATATAAAACATACATCACAAAATCTATGAAACCCAGCCTGTGTTCCCTTGAGAATTCCCAATATACATTACTGAATTCTCCTGATTAAATTTTTCTCCTATATGAAAGGAAAGAACTCGTACCTGGCATCTATTAACAACTATGTCAGAGTAGTGCAGGAACACTGGTCGATGGTCCACAGTGAAGGAATACAGACAATAACAGTCTTCCTTCAGAAAATATATTTACAAGTATTTACAGCAGCATCACAGATCAGAGTCAGATTAGAGAAAGAGAACTTGCCCACTGCTTTTTATGCAGCTGTCAGCCAATCAGTTACTATATTGCATAATCTAAAAGTAGTCAGCATGAATCAGTAAAAAGGTAAAGGTTTCCCCACGACCAAATGGTCTAGTCGTGACCGACTATAGGGGGCGGTGCTCATCTCCGTTTCTAAGCCTGTGAGCCGGCGTTTTTGTCCGATCATGGTGGCCAGCATGATTCTACGCCGTAGCGCACGGAACGCCGTTACCTTCCCACCAAAGTGGTCCCTATTTATCTACTTGCATTTTAGGTGCTTTCGAACTGCTAGGTTGGCAGGAGCTGGGACAAGCAACGGGAGCTCACTCCGTCACGCAGTCTCGAACTCCCAACCTTGCGGTTGAAAGCCCAGCGACAGCGGATTAACTCGCTGCGCCACCACGTCCCACTAATGAATCAGTAGTTACAGATTAATTACAGACACCTGCATGTTGGTAAAGTCTGCTTTCCTTTCAATATCCTGACCTCAGTTCAAAGAGGGGTGCAGCAGGGAATCAGGCTCCTGCCCCTCTCAGGTCCTATTTGCTTTCTGAGCTCTTAAATTAGATTTCCTCAGCTTGGCTCAACAACAGTGTTAAGATTGATCAGTTTTGAACATTTGCTTATAGAAATGCAAATTCTCTATGCACACAAGGTCAATACTATTGAGTTAAAAATGAGTTTCAATGACTTTAATTTGTGCAAGGCCTTTGACATTGGCTTGCTTTATGAACTTGCATAACTCTGGTTCAATCTTAATGTACATCAAGCAGAGATTCAATCTTTAGCTTTAGACTGAAGGACAGACTTTGTTGCATGGGCATGCCCTGGTATCCACTGGGATTTCATTTCAGACCATAGATACTGGGGACACCTCTTAAAAGATAGGGGAACATCAGTGGTTTTGCTGCAACAAGGTAAAATATTTATTACCCTATCTTTTAAATAGGCTTCCCAGTATCCACAGTAAAACAGTGGATACTGGGGCACACCTGTACTATAATGCTATCCTAAACATTTAAATAGAAGTCTTTGCATGTGTCTTGGCTGAAAATGCCAAAAAGGTATGTATGTTCTGGTCCTTTATGAAATGTTTTATGCATAATGTACAATTCTTGCCACAGAACACTCATTGCACAGTTTTGTTTAACTTCTGGACTGCAGTGTTTGATCTACAAGTACTTAACATAAGAATGGAAATTGTGTAGAATCCTGAGTGCTAGCTTGTGGTTTGGGAATTATGTACTATTCTGTTAGCATGTGCTTAAAGTATTTTTCTGACTTGTGCCCATCTCTTTAAGGGGTCTCTTTATCATTGATGATAAAGGAATCTTGCGTCAGATCACAATCAATGATCTTCCTGTTGGTCGCTCAGTTGATGAAACACTCCGGCTAGTTCAGGCTTTTCAGTTTACAGACAAACATGGAGAAGGTAAGATGGTCTTAGTCTATATATGCCTGGTCTGTTTTAGAAACTCTCTAGCGAAAGGGAGTGTTGTCCATAAAATGGGAAATTGTGTTCTTGTTCAGAACGGTTAAACCTGCATAAATATAGACTTGTGATTCTGACACATTTGGACACCTGTTCTTTAAGCAAAGGCAGTGTGGCTGTAAGACATGAGAAGCAACAAATGGCACAGGAGTCTAAAGCATATCAGTTTTGTAAATGTGTGTATTTGGTTTGGTTCTCTTCCCCATATCCAAATCCCAAATAGCATTTGCATTTTCCCTCGAAACAAAACAGGTGACAGCACTGAAGGGGATTGCTTGAGCTTATGAAAGCCTTATTTGATAAAAGCATACCTTTGCCACACAAATGTGTCCCTGACTTTACTCAGTGCTTCGATATTCTGGGGTTGTTGAAAGAAAGGGGCATTTTTCTCCAGATTTCTAGAACGAATTACCTATTACTTGATCATAGTTGTGCAGGAATTTCTGGTTTCCAGTTTCCTCTCTGCAGATGCTCTTGGGATGTAGAAGTGGTGACTCCTCATCTGCTTGAAAGAGCATTCTAATCCTGAATATACTGAATAGTAGCCCAGTATCTGTTTAGATACAGCATATGTTTGCTTACTGTGCATCAATAAAAGTTCCTTTGCAGAAAGTCAGAAATGTACATAACTGACTCTTGGCAAGCTTTCCTCAGTCTGCACTTTTGAGTAACTAAAACATAACATTTATCGTTTCAGTGTGTCCTGCTGGCTGGCAACCTGGGACTGACACAATCAAGCCTGATGTTAAGCAGAGCAAAGAGTTCTTCTCCAAGCAGAAATAAATATACCCTATTGTGTTTTTTGTACAAGGAAACTATTCTATAACCTATGTAACCGCAAAATGTCATTGTCATTCTTATTTAAGGGGTAGCTTGTATTGTGAACTAAAAGCTTTGTTTGCAATTCATAAGCAGTTTGTTCTGAGTTAGTCGAACTGATTTCAGTAGTTTGACTCCTGGCCTAAATGGATTAAAACATTTCCATGGCTGACAATTGTGATCTGAACCAGGATTAAACTTGCTCTTTGTCCTTAGTTCACAGGAACACCAATGGTGATGCATATAGAACAGATTTTCTGGTATTTTGTACTGTCATTAAACTTTGGGGGGGGGAAACTAGAATGGTGTCAAATTCCTCTATTGTTCCCAAAACGATACAGAAAATTCAGAACTTCTGAAAGTATGCTCCTTTTAGTAGTCTATATCTTAAGTCATGTGTAGTGGACTCACAATGAATATACATAGCAAAAGACAAAAGTCTTGTATTTCTATGTATATTTGCTTAACTGTCCCTCCCATTTCTAACCAGAAATACTATAGTAGAAACCTCATGCTGTAGATTTAAAAGTAATTGTTTCCATTGTCCTTGCAATAGTGATTCTGAGTTTATCCCTCCCTGCCACTATATCTGTTGGCAGTAATAGCCTGTAGTGACTTAATATAAGGTCTGTTTAGATTAAATGCTTAACAGAGAGGAAAACTTTCCAAGAAAACTGAAGAAAGAGGATGTCTTTCACACAAATAGATGCTATAGCCTAGCTCCAGTATCTACCCAGGTAGTAGAATGCAAAAGCACCTACAAGGGGATATGCTAAGAAAACGAGCCGTAGCTTCTACTTTATTCACCTACCCTCTTGACATGTGACTTCAGACACAAGCCTAACAATTAGAGTTTTACTTCAGTGTTAACTAGAAGGGCTGCCATTGCTGAAGTTATTCAGTTGCTAAGTTGTGTCCAACTCTTCGTGACCCCATGGACCACAGCATGCCAGGCCTCCCTGTCCTCCACTAACTTCCGGAGTTCGCCCAATTTCATGTTGATTGCTTCGGTGACACTATCTAACAATCTCATCCTCTGCTGCCCCTTTCTCCTTTTGCCTTCAGTCTTTCCCAGAATGAGTCTTCTCATGGGGTGGCCAAAGTATTTGAGCTTCAGTATTTGTCCTTCCAAGGAGTAATCAGGCTTGATTTCCTGTAGGATTGACTGATTAGATCTCCTTGCAGTCCAGGTCTTTTCCAACACCAATTGCTGAAGTACCTTTGGCTTTAGATACTTTAAGGCCTTCTTGAATTCATATTTAAGTAATGGTTCTGTTCAAAAAGCCAAGAGATTCAAGCCTATCCTAGTGCTGATGTAGCCCTGCAACAGAGTGTGAGGCAGCTTGAGGTTGGGCGGGGTGTTCACTAAGCTTCCTCAAGGTAAGTTACTATTTGTTCCCTTGTTTTGGTGCTGGAAAGTTGGATAGGATTGTGCCCTGAAAAACTGCTGGGGAAGCTACAGTAAGTAGAATAAGACATGAACATGGATGTCAGTGTAAATTCTTAGCTTAGAGCACTAGAAAATGCTTCTAGCAGATCTTAAAGGGCAGGCTATCTCCAAGTGTTAGAGTGTATAGAGCAAAAAAGAATGGAAGTGTTGTTGCCTAACCCTTTAGTCCAGCTCAGCAAGACTCATTCCAAAGTCCTTATAACAGTGGTACTCAAATGTTTTAGACCAGGACCCACTTTTTAGAATGGCACTCCGGTCAGTACCCACCAGAAGTGATGTCATTAACTTGAAAGTGATGTTGTAGCAGGAAGTGCTGTCATTGTAACATAATAAAATGACACTCCTGAAATGCAAATTGACATTCCTGGACTGCAGCAATTGTACCACTATGAAACATCCCTGACAGAAAGCAAGGTTAGGACAAAATATCATGTAATAATACTGAACTAAAAACAATTTAGTTCAATTTGTTCAGTTTGAAACAATTGAAAATTCAAACTGAACACAAAAGGAGTATAACAAGAGTGAGGTCTGCAGCTTCCAAGATGATTGCTCCCAGCTTTCTTGGACCCACCTGACATCAGGTTGTGATCCACCGTGGGTCCTGACCCACAGTTTGAATAACATTGCCCTATAAGGTGCATTCATTCTGCACAGTCCAGTGTGCTTCCCTCTCACCCCTTTCCCACCTTCTTGTCCTCAAAGATGATCTTAGCTGCAACCTTTGTGGTTGATTTCCCTAAATATCTCTTGTGTGGCTGGGCCACCTGGGCTTTGCTGTTCTCATCAGCTAGATTTGTGCTGCCCCACCCAGCCTTTGCTACCTTCTACAACCTACCCCTTGCTTCTGCTCAACCAATCTGGCCTTCTCTGGTAAATGAGTGACCTGACAGCGGAATTCAATTCATTATCATACACCCTATTGGCTTTTTCTCCTGTCCATCATTCTTTGTGCCTGTTTTCCAAATAAAGCAGAATAGACTTGGCCACCATTGCAGCATTAGAAACTTGGGGGGGGGGGTGCTGTGTAAAGAGTAGCAAAGAAATCAAGCAAACCTTAAACTGCAGCTGTGCTTTCTTTATTGTTATTCAAATGTCTTTTTTTCCAAAAATATATGGTGATTTTGCGCATGCCACTTAGAAAGTCCCTGGGTTGGCCCTGCTGGATATACATGGTACACGGTTACAGAGAGATTTTTATTTTTCCAGTAATAGAAGGTTGCTAGTATTTTGAAAATTAATTACATCATTGCATGTCCCTCTTTAATCCTTAGATCAGTGGTTTTCAAACTTTTTAGACTGATCCACTTTTTAGAATGGCATTTGTGTCAGGACCCACCAGAAGTGCTGTCATCAAGCAGGAAGTGACATCATTGTGACAATCAAATGACACTCCTGGAATGCAAATTGGCATTCTTGGACTGCAACAATTGCACATCCCTGACATAAAGCAAGGTTAGGATAAAATATATAAATACACTGAAAAACAAAATAAAAAAAAACGCCACTTGAAATGTCAAACTGTTAGTGCTCACAAAAGGAATCTAGCAAGAGTAAGGTCTGCAGCTTCCCAGATAGCTGTTCCCAGCTTTCCATAACCCATCTGATATCAGGTTATGAGCCGCCAAGTGGGTCCTGACCCACAGTTTGGAGAATACTGTCTTAGATAGTGTTAGTTAGAACTGCATAGACAAGTGTTATTTTAAACAGGGATACTGCAATGTACAAAACTATCAGTCACAGTACATTCTCTCACAGCCCAATCCTATGCAAGACTACTCAGAAGCGAGTCCTATAGTCAACAGGGTTTACTCCCAGCTAGATAGGACTGCAGCCTTAACAACCAGTTGGCTTTTATGAACACACACACTCCCCCATCACCCACAGGAGATGTGAGACTGCTGGCAATTGAACTGGCACAATTTTCAACTAAACCCATTACCAGCAAAAAGGATAAGAACAGATATTTATAGCTATTGAACAAATAGCTGAAGGGTTATAATTCATCTAGTAAAGAGTGTGCTTTATATTGAGGTGCAGATAACATATACAGTACAAAAGGTAGAAAACGTGAAAATTATGCTTTTGAGCTTAAGATGGGAAAGATTAAAAAATGCTTGGCAGGAAAGAGCAAATGGTTCTAAAAAGAACAGATCAAATGGCTCTTGAAGAATGGCTCAGCCTTTGTAAAGCAAACTTGGTAAGTGAGCATGAGAGTTATAGACTCAAAATGGGCCATCTGATTTGGCACACACAGGTAACAAGGCAGAACCCTGCTCTCTACTTCCACCAGGTATCGAGAGCTCGTGTTGATTGAGAAAGGTTGCTATTGGAAATGCATAGAAGAACATTCTTCTAAGAACAACTAAACATTCTTTTTATTTCTTTTTCCTGCTGTGTGTGTGTGAGCGCAATCCTAAACTAGAGTTAGGCCGGCAGAAGCTAAATCGGCAAAGTTTGGCCAGTACAAGGGCCACCATAAAACATGTTTGGACTACTCTCGGAGTCAGGGAGGATGGCGCACATCTGTTGTGCTGGCCTCTCTGACTCCGAGAGTGGTCCAAACATACTTTACTGTGTCCTTTGTGTCAGCAAAACTATGCTGCCCCAACTCCAGGTTAGGATTGCACCCTGTGTGTGTGCACTTGCTAGCACTTGCACCTACGAGTAAGCATTCTGAGAGCAAAGTCGCAGAATAGCATAGCACTTCCCTGATCCTTGCATAATGTAGTAGGGCTTCTCAATGCATTAGAGTAGTGTTTCTCAAACTCAATTTCAGATGTGGTCCAATTTCAGATGGGTCATGTCGCACCTAGCACAACCATAATTGAAAATATGTGGGGCAGTGGAAAGGAAGAGGAATGTGTGATTATGTTGGTTGTGTCAGGGTTCAAAATAAGTTTTTCCTGTTTTTTATTCACATTGCTGTTGAAAAATGGCTGAGAAATAACCCAACTTCTTGCTGCATTCTCAAGAAGGCAGCAGACTCTGGTGTCACAATGATAGCACTTTCGGCCCTGACATCACTTCCAGAGGGTCCCAGACAGATTGTCATTCTAAAAAGTGGGTCCTCTTGCTAAAACGTTTGAGAACCATTGCATTAGAGTGAATTAAGGAGAAAGGAATGTACCATCCTGTTTTTTCCACAAGGGGACAGTGTCCCCTACTCTCTTCCTGCCTCCTCTGAGGAGGATAAAGCAAGAATTATTCCAGAATTCCTTGACAGAGGAAAAGACTGGTTTTGGAACAGATGATATAAAAAAGTTTTCCTCCTGGTTGCTGTTGGAATTGTACCAAGAACAGCTGCCATGGCTGTTGTGGTAGGCAGAAGACATGGTATGTTCAACATAGTAAGGCAGATAACAATCCTACATGTGTCTACTCAGATGTAAGTCCCATTACAGTCAATTGGGCTTACTCCAAGGTAGGTGTGGGCAGGAATGCAGCCTCAATCTAGTTGGTCTCACAGGATAAAAATAGATAATCTCACATTACTATTCCCTTGTCCAAGCCCAGTGCTCTAGCCACCCTATCCTATTCCCTACCCTATTCCGAGTTATTTGCAATGGAGCAGTACTGGAGTTCATTCATAATACCTGCTATCTACAAAAGTATTAGGTGCACTGATGGGTGCAACAGTGCTACACACCCAAGATAGGATCAGTCCTCCCTTCTCCCATGAATCTCAGGCCACGATTCAGTAATGGCAGTTTTCTGTTGTCCCCCTTCTACAAAAAAAGAAAAAAAGACTTTCCTGAAGGGGCAAGTCAATTGTGGGGGATGACTTCTAGGCAAATATTTGACTGGGATGTTGGCTGGGATTGGAAGGAAACATGATAAGACAATTGACAATTGTGCCATGACCCTGTGACCTAGACTGCAAAGGTAAACAAGGCTTGCAGAGGCACTCAGGGGAGGGTAATGGGAGCAGTGGGTGGGGGCAGAAGGATATCTGAAAAGTTAGGTGCAAACCCCAAGGCTGTGCACCTTGGCCTCCCTCCCAACCTTTCAGTGATATAAATACCTCAGCAAGCCAATTTCTAAGAGTCACCCAATCATTAGCATTGACTGCAGAGAGGACTGGTTGCGTAGCAACTAAAGCAGTAGGTTGAGTCTAAATTGACTGCATTTTATTTAGGCAGAATTAAGTGGAATGCAGCCCAATACCAAGTGAACAAAGGAGAGTTCACATAGTGTGCCTAATATGAAGTTGTATTGACTTTTCATGTTATTTTCCCTTTCAAGATGGGGAATTCACTTACCCACATCAGATCTGAGATCTGTAACTAATTTTCCCTAAATCATGCCATTGGAAGATGAGCAAAGGGGAAGTGGGCAAGGGTTTCAATGCTCCCCTTCGAACTAGTACTGTGATAAACTTCTTTTTCATAACTTGATATGGTGGGTAATGGAACAAACCAGGCTGGACAATAGCTAGCAAGTAATGACTATCAATCAGCATCAATGAACATGAAGGTAATGAGGTGGGGATGACTGGGTGAGAAAGGGCGGACACTTTCCTCCCTCTAGCCACTGCCTTGCCACACCAATCCTCTCCTTCTGTCTAAATTGTTGCAATTCTCTTTCACCTTCTCCTCCTTCTAGCCCATGATTCCTTTTGTACCTTTCTTCCCTGTACAGCATCTACTCAGATTTACTACCCTCCCCTATGCTATTGTTTTTTCTTTCCACCTTCAGCTCATTCTTCAGCATCTTGTGTATTATTAGTGACTTTCTTTTTGGATCCTGGTAGCCATAACCAAGTTGAATGGCTATGTTGGTAGTACAGAGGTGGGGTGGGCAATGTTGGTCACTGCTACTTGAGAGTAAATGAATTATGGATTGACACATATCACTATAGATACTGACCAATTATTTTCAATATAAAGTCCTATTGTTTTTTACTGAGATTGTCATGAATTTTAGTGCACCAATGTGGTCTCATACTCTGTTTCATTTCTGTTAGAACCAGGGCTGTGTAAATTGTCATTTCTGTGCTGGATATAGAAGAAACGTATTCATTCACCCTCCCCCAGTATTTGTATTTTCATCAAACTGCTCTGGGGGAGGAAAAGAGCTTGTACAGTGTGTGTGTCAGTTCATGGAATGTGAACAAAACTATGGAGATAAGGACCAGTGTTGCCAAAAGTATTTGTATGAAGATGGGGTGTTTTAAGCAAGACTTGTCTAGTAGGTTTTATGTATATCCTGTGGTGCATCTCTTAGGTCAAGCCAGACATGGCATTAATGTCTATGTATGTGTCTACTTATGGGTTTCATACTTGAGTAAACTGTCTAGATCTCGTTACGTGTGCTTTACTCTTCTATATTCTCATGCATGATCTCCCTCTTTCTCTGTCCTGCCATTTGACTGAATAAATCATGCCTCCACTGCTTTGCTTCATTGAAGTCCTGAAAATAACTGAAATATGCATTTCAGTTAGTCTATGCTATTAAATTTTAATTTAAGTGACAGCTGACAGCCAATCCATGACTGGGAAGTTAGCTGGGAACTTGATACTGAATGTACTGTGATTGAAATATCGCATGTCTGAAGAAAGAAAGAAAGAAAGAAAGAAAGAAAGAAAGAAAGAAAGAAAGAAAGAAAGAAAGAAAGAAAGAAAGAAAGAAAGAAAGAAAGAAAGAAAGA